>NESQ01000014.1:0-489128 GCA_003070745.1 Tuber borchii | reverse complement strand
GGCGATGCAGCTATTAAGGAATCCCGAGGCTGTGGCGGCTGAGCCTAGACCACCGACTGTGCTGTCCGAACCTGGACCAGCGACTCAGGGCCCAAAGCAGAGATCGTCGTCGTCACGCTCGTGGGCATGATGACACTATCGATAGCCCTGTTTCCCAATCTGTACAATCTGAGGAACACGATATTCATTGTCGGACGTCCCCTACCCCCACCCCCGAGACCTTTACACTAGCAGCGACTGTCCCGCCTGCTCCAACGACCTCTACTGCTCCTGCCCCTACAAGTGTTCCTCCCGCTATAGCTAGCCCCCCTGCACCCCAGCAAACTACGGCAGCCGGAACTACTAGGGATGCTAGTACCCACCCTATTGCGACACACACCTTCGGAAAAAATAAAGCCAAAGGCCAAGCTGACAAATCTAGTCTTAAACGGCACGACCAGCCAGAACCCCCGACGCCTATCCCCCGTCGAGGGCCAAGTCGCTGCGGACCTCACTGAACATAAATATCTTCACATTTTTTCCACCACCCAAATTCCCCCTTTTTTTTGATACATCTTTTCTAGTCGTCTGGCATTCTTTAAATTTTCATGGGTTGTTGTCGCTTGCATAATAGTAATAGTAATCAAACCCAGAGGCCCCTTTCAAGTTGCTTTGGCACCTGGTATTCACTACCTTTCGGAATTTTCTCGTACTAGTAATTGGCGCACATCTCGTTCTAGGATGTTATCCAGGCTAGCCTCCACAAACTGCGTGGGTCTATCACTAGGCTGTGATCTTAGTGCCTATTTTTACATTGGGTTCAGCAGTGCTAATTGGACGTCGGGAGATGAAGGTATATACTGTCAAGTCTTTTTACATATTTTTACAGGGGTTGAGCTGCGCTAATTGGGCGTCGAGGGATGAGAGTACATGCCGCCAAGTGTTTTTAGGCGTGGCGAATGAGATTAGGGATATCTCGGTTTCGACTAATTCTTCTTTCACAACTGTGTCCTGAGCCTTCCGGGAGTTGAGATTCTCTGCGTCGCAAGCGCAAGTTTGACGATCCTCAAAACCCGTTCCCCAGCCAATTCATTCACTTGCATACTGAGTAATAGTCTGTGCACGTCTATATCCGGTATCGCGTGAACAGACCGTCTGCGTCAGCTTATTCGCGAGCCCCTTGCATACAGGTTCTAAGGTGCCCAGCCCTCCGATTCAAGATCCGGAAATGAGGGTAGATAATCCGAATCTTCTTTTGGCTTTGCAAGTGTCTTGCAAGCAACCGCTCGTCACTAACCGACACCCATTGCAGCTAGATTTCCCCCAGCCAGCATGTTGGCTACTCATTTATTTCACGTAATTTTTCTGACGCCCGAGTACCAAATTGTCAGTGTCTCGTCCTATAGATTAGTATGTCTCCTCCAAAGCACAAGAACGATTCTGAAAACACAGTTTCGTAGGCGAATTTTGACTCAGATCGCACACTCCTTCACTGCATCTAACTCTCTTCGCGAGACTGTGCTGACTCCAGGACTTGAGATTGTCTGGGTCGCTGGCAACAGGGTTGAGCCCGTTGCCCGGCCAATTCTTTCAATTTCATATACAGTGATAGACAGTGCATGGCTATATCCGGTCTGGCGTGAACTGACACGGTTTTACTTATTCGCTAGGTGAACTGCTTATATACGGTATCTAGTGCTTTCAGCGCTCCTGATTTGGTGTTCAGAGATGGGAGTAGATACTCCTAGTGCTCTTTTGGCGTGGCGATGTCTCGCGGGCAGCCCACATCGCTAAGCGACACCCCTGGCAGCTAGATTTTGCCTAGCCCCGACGCTAGCGACACCTTCATTTTGTCTAATATTTTCCAAGACGGACCAGTGAGTCCTATGAGATTCAAGAAAGTCTAGATCACGAACGGAGTATTGAACACTCCCAAACCCCCTTGCGTAGGCGTCGTGTGCTCTTGCATACCGAGTGATAGTCTGTTAGCCTACCAACCCCCTAAATCTTAGTGTACGGGTATAAGACCTAACACGTCCTATTCAATACAAGAATCTACATAGACTCCTAGCCTTCACAACGCGGGACATATATTTCCATTGTCATATGTCCTGATTCCGATCTTACCCAACGCTCGCTAACGGTCCTGTATCCCACCATGCATTTGAATGCACGGAGTGAGCCAACTGCCCGAGTGGGCAATCTGAATGGGCGTAGGCGCGAAGTTGTACCCGACACCATGGGATCCAGTCAGCCAACTGCCTGAGTAGGCAATCTGAATGGATGTCGGCGTGAACTGGTACCCGACAGCATAGGATCTAGTCAGCCAACTCCCCGAGTGGGCAATCTGAGCAGAGGTAGGTGCGGCGCCATACCCGACACCATGGTATCCAGTCAGCTAACTACCCGAGCAGGCAATCAGAATAGACGTGGACGCGACGTCGTACCGGAGGAGTCTTGATCGGGAACACAGCAGAATGAACCAGGCAGCTTCCATAGTACGCCACCGAATGACCAGTTATCAAGTCGGAATTCGTCCCCAACCCCAATTGCCAGAGGTCTTGAAGGAAGACCGCCAAAGCGCCCACGCAGGAGCCTAATTCAGACCACCGGGTATACCGAACCTGAGATGGAGCCTGATGGAGAAGGACATCTGGAACCTGTTCAGCTTAGCGACGATAGTAGTGGTGAGGAGTACCATGATTCAGACAACAGGGAAGAAACAGAACAAGACATCGAACCTGATGTTAAAGTCCTCGATAGCGCAGCTGGCACTCTATCCGGACGACTTCGGGGGTCTCAAACGGCTGAGAGACAGGGAAATAATAACCTAGAGACCCTGCGACTTTCGACCACCTCCGGATCGCAGGACGCAACTCTTGTCTGGTTGACCCTCTCGGCTCGTGTAAGGATAATTCCCGGCAGGGCCTACAGCCGACCAGCGTTCCCTTCATCAAGTACAGCACGGTATTCATCTCCACTTGGAATCCCTAGTACCACTACATCTCGTGTTAGAAGCTCGAGCCAACCAACAAGCGAACTAACCACACCAGAGCTCGGGCGCATCAGGGGCGTAACCAACTCACAGCGAAACACGGTGACCTGGGTAGAAGGAGAAATAGTGGTCATGGTAAAATATCTGATGCTTCAGTACACCCTCTTTGTTGATCCACTCCCGGACCCGGTTACTTTGACGTCAGCAGTGCAGGCTGGTTGGAGTCCCGCGGGGATGAGATTGCGGACGCCGGGAATATTGAAGCATCTGAGAAAAGTCTTGACCTTGTAAGTGCATTCGGACGTGATAAGATAAAGGGTGTTTTACTAACTATCAAAGATACGGCAAAAACACTCGCTGTGCGGGGGCAATTCGTATATTCTATAAAAAATAACATAAAGAAATTATACGAATTGGGAGATGACCCAACAGATATCGCGCGTAGGGTCGAATACCTCCTCGAAGAGGATAGGTTCATGTGTCCCTCAGATGGATATGAGGTTTGTATCACGGATTGAGAAACCCGCATTTTGGCTCACTACTGACTATGAACTGGGCGTAGGACATACCCTTCCGGTTCCTTGCCCCCAGATTGCCGACGTACTATATGGTTAGTATTTCAAGTGCAAGAGAAAGGTGGGGATGTTAAACCTGGGTTTTTTAGAGTGTATCAATGAGACGATCGTCTGCCTCACATGTCTAATACACTCCCAGACCCTGCGGGCGTGGCGAACTGGGGCACCCTTGACCCTCCGGAGTTCTTGTTGAGGCCGTCAGAGATAAGAGTTTCCTGATCTCCTGGCCTTTCCTTCCGTTCATTCAAGCCGTAGAGAGCTCACAAATTCGCAAGATCTTTTCTTACGGCAGAGGTACCCCTGGCGGGGGTTCCCAAGGGCGACACAAGAGCTGATGCTCCAGAATCTGCGTGAAATGATCATGGATAAGGTTAACCAAGAAAATCCAGTTCTGAAGGAGAGGCGCGAAGCCTTTGCCGACAATCATGAGGCAGTTCACACGGAACTGGAGCGTCATCTTTACAGCCGGAATCCGAGACAACCCGCTGCGCGAGAACTGACACCAATCAACACTGGCGCGAGCGGCTGAGTTGGACGCCTGGAGAGTCAAATAGAGCGTGAGCTATCCAGCCAGGAGTCCAGATGAGCAGCTGCGCGAGAACGGACCCCAATCAACACCGACGGCAGGGTCCTAGAAGGACACCAGGAGAGTCAAGATGTGTCGCAGGAGAGAGCCAACTCATGCGACTATAGCCAGTCGGCCTTTGCTCGGGCGCTTCGAGGCTTGGATGCTCCATCGGTGACTTTTGATGACTCACTAGACTTGACGCTGGAGCAGGAGCAGGAGAGCGCTGCCAACCCAGATCTAGCCAGTCGCCTTTCCCTCAACCTGGATGACTTTCAGGAAGATCAGGCAGCTGCAGGGGAGAATGTTCGCCAAAACGGCGACCAGGTCATATAGAATAAATAGATTTACTAGTCTGAGCAGTGTGAGCAGGAGGTAGTGATGTGCACGATCATGCTCGCTGCTCGAGCATGATCGTGCCCATCATGCCCATCGCTACAGGACGTCAAGGCGATCACAATGTAATAGTAGTAGATAAAATAAAATATGGGAACAAAGCTTAATAGAGTACCAGGCGTGGAGTACTACTACTAGTGACGAAGTCATGAACCGGCGTGTAAGATGTTGTGCAATCTCGACGGCGTCTGGAAGATAGCCGTATGGATTCTCGACTGCGTCTGGAAGATAGCCGTATGGATTCTCGACGGCGTCAGGAGACTTTGGCCTAGCCTCAGATGGTACCCTGCAGGCGTCCAAAGAGCACTGAGCAGCATCGGGACGTGATAGCAAAAGTAAGCTGCATCATGATGCGATTAGTTGAGAAGGTGATCATCAGGAGGTGAGAGGCGAGGAACCGAGGCCATCAGAATGCGAGAGGCTAGAATCTGAGGCCATCAGGAAGGGAGAGGGGAAAATCAGAAGGCGTCGGGACGCAGGGGTGGAGCATTGGACGTCTTCAGGAAGGGGAGGACGCAGGGATCGACGTTGGGATGGCGTCAGGATGTGGTGTGACGGAATGGCGACGTCCGGACGGAACCTCACACCGACGTTGCATCTACAATCGCTGTTGACGTTTTGAGCCTCCCGAGGGTCAGAAGCATAGCACGCTCAGGACGCATATTAGGATTTTTGCCGATGAACAGGCCACACAACACACCTTGAAAGTTTTTCAAGTTCGCATATTTTTACTATCCCTTGAAATATCTCGAATTTAGTGAACAGACCGTGTGACAATGAATTTCGTTCCATTTGCCCCTTTTTGCATACAATACCATCTCTCTATAGCACAGGTCCGGTCAAGAACTAGTTATTCAATTACCACACACGTTCAAGCACAGGGAGATCAGTTTTGAAAAGTCACTGAATTTCGCGCCTCTTTTGTGCTGTGTGTCAAATCTAATTTCTTGTAGAATGGTACAAGAGTCTTAATGCCCGTACTGTAGAAGAAAATACAAGTCGAGTACATGGTACCGGAAGTATATGGAAACAGCGCAATTTGACTTTGTACAGCCTATTTGCGACCAAGAACCGCATGCACGAATCCTCAAGCCTCACGACTCTGACCTAACATCCAATCTACTCGGGGAAGAATTTAGTACCGCTGAATCAAATATTGAAGCAAATGACTTTCATCTTTGTGTAAATGCTACCGATTCAGACGTGGAAAGTCTTAATTATTCGGACCCTGAGGAAAGTACACCATTGGTTGGACTACCGATACCGATGATGCATCCAACTGCGGGAAGGTCACTATGGGACAGTGTACAGCCCGAAAGATCTGCAGATGAGATGTGGTGACTATTCAGAAGCAAGAAGGACTTCGAGCTTGCTCGGTGGTTTATTGAAGCAAAGGTACCAAAGGATGACATATATAGATATTTCAAGAAGGACTTGGGGCGTAAGGGCAGTAATATTAACTCTGCTTATCGGCTCCTTGATGCCGTTCCTCAGTTGGAATCACGTATTGGAATGAAGAGCTGGAAAGAGGGGTTTGTATCATTTAGCGAAGTTGTAAGTAAATGGACCCTACAACATCGTATTCTAACTGAAAGTAGGAAATTTTAGATGAGGAAGGACCAGACGAAGCTTCTGTAATACAGAAATTCTTTTCACGTAATCCTATTGATTTTGGTAAATATTTACTTGGTCAAAGATGTTTTGCTCAAGATTTAGTTTGCACTCCTGTGAAGGAATAGAATAGCGAAGAACCACCTCACAGAGTTTATTCGAAGATGCATACCACTGATTGGTGGTGGGAGACACAGATAGGTTCAAATACCACATTCCACGGCACTTCCGTACTATTTACTAGGATATAAAATTAACACCTAGCAAAGGATGAATTACCGGTTGGAGCAACACTTGTACCAATCATATGTTCCTCAGACGTTACTTGTTTCACCAATTTCTCAGGGGATAAGCAAGCCTGGCCAATCTACATGACAATTGGAAATATCCTATCGAGTACACAGAATAAACCCTCAAAACATGCAACTGTTCTTTTGGCACTTTTGCCCGTTCCCGCAAAGATGCCGGGTGTAGCAGCAAGAAATGCACTGCAAATGCAGGTCAACAATGAGATTCTTTGTGATTTAATGGAAGCGTTCTTTGTGCCAATTGTTGCACTATGGAACACCAGACTTGAGGTTGAATGTGCCGATGGAAAGGTCTGATTATGTTTCTTACCCATCTCGCCGTGGATTGTGGATCACTTGGAAAATGTAAGATTGCATCGTATTTAACTAAATCAGTGCGCTGTCAGTGTAATTCGACCAATACAGCTAGGGTTCCATTTGCCACGTTCTGCAGCCAGACGAGATTATGGGACATCCTAATATCTCTTCCACAAATACTGTGCAAATGACCAGCAGGCCAAGCAACAACTAACAGATTGTAGTTGCAAATTTGTTTCTATCGGCTTTTGGGGGATTCCAAACGTTCCGCAATCCGACCTGCCCAAACCAGATATTCTCCATGTCGTGTACCTGGGAATATTCGAAACACATCTTTTGAAATGGGTTATCGGATTTCGAAAGAAATACAAATAGCTACAAGCATTCGATGCTATCTGGAAGAGTTTCGATATTTATCCTGAATGTTCCGTGCGGAAAAAAGAGTAGAGTCTGATCTCTTAGTAGACCGGAAAAGAGATGATGAATCTAGTTAAACTGATACTACCATGTCTTGCAGCCTCCCTACGTCGTCCGAGTGCCGCAGAAAGTGCCATATTCACCAAAGCTCTAACCTGTGTCCAGTCGATTGTCGACTTTACTCTACTGTCACAATATACAAGCCATAGCGATAAGACGATTCAATACCACGAACCATCTCCTCTACACCTCCGGCGATTGAAATCTCAACACCATGAGAAATCATCGTCGGCTATCCGCCCCCCCCTCTGTCCCTGTTGATGGCTTTTTGCCTAGGGGTTCATGGCTACTTTCTCCTCCCCCCTCCGCCCTTCTCCCTTACGGTTAAAGGGCCTCCTCCTCAGAGTCGCGTTGAGTTATCTTTGGTTCTCGCTTCGCCTCTCGCCCCCGCTTCACGATGTTGCTCGTTTAGCACACGGTCGGCAACTCGTCTCCTCTGCGCTCACGAGGGCTATCTGCCTGTCATTCCCGCCGGGACATTGGACTCTCGTCTACGCCTCCATTTTTTCTCCGTTTGGTTTCGTCCAGTTGCTCTGTTAAAACTTGAAGTTCCCTCGCTAAGGTTGGCTTCCTCTCAGCCCGGTCGCTCCGCTCGCCCCTGCGATCTTACGCCACGGTCGCATGCCTTGGTTACGCTCTGTCATGGTATTGCACTGCCTCCTTGATGGATGTCAACGCCTTGCGCTTGAAGTAATTGTCCCGGTCCGGATATCCTTCGGTTTGTCACCTGCTATTTAGCTATTTAGAACGGCCCCACTTTGATATGTGTTTTTTTTATCTATTGTGGTTTTCCTTTAGTGGTATTCTCTCCTTCGCCCATTAGGGGTTTTTTATTTTTGGCTGGAGTCTACAGAAGAGGTTTTCCTGTTGCTTCCTGCTTTCATGTTCGAGGGTTTCTTTCTTCTGATCCTGGGAGGGTTGCTGAGCCGGCTGCGGCAGTTTGGTTGCTTTCTTTTGGTAGGCGAGTTACTTTTTTACGTCCGAGATGTGAGGTTGGTTCTATACCAGAGGGACTTGGAGTGATGGTTTTTTCCTTGGTCCGGGGGGGGGTCTTTGCGTGGGATTAAGGTTTTGTTTAGGCCATACCTAGCGGTGCATGCCAGTTCTTTTACCATAAATAAACGAATATTTGATATAAAAAAAGAAAAAAAAGAAAAAAAAGAAAAAAAAGACGATTCAATACCTCGCAGAGTTCCCTAAGGCCTTTCATGATTACCAAGTCATTTTTAAGGAGTACCGAAAGGATATGTCCACTGCC
Source organism: Tuber borchii (assembly GCA_003070745.1). NCBI lineage: Eukaryota > Fungi > Ascomycota > Pezizomycetes > Pezizales > Tuberaceae > Tuber > Tuber borchii. Next base: position 480,667 of record NESQ01000014.1, on the reverse strand, counting down.
AAGAAATTGAGAGAGGTCACAGCCAGAATGTGAGCTAAGCATAGTGAAGTACTTAAACAACACTGCCTTGAGGGGGCTATATTTGCCCAAAGACGTTGCATTGCAGATAAGCAACCTCAGAATTTAGATGGAATTGTTGCAGATATATATGATGAGGATATAGACTTTAACTTTGGTAAGATACATCTGTGGAGTCACTTCTGGGACCGTATAAGGCAGTTTGAGAACATTCAAATATATGCTACCAACTCAAGTGAAACAAGTCACACAACAATGATCAAGGAGGGCTATCAGCGGTCAAACAAAAACGATGCAAGCCAACAAATACTATGATTATATTCTAGACTTGACAGCTTCCAAATTCGTGAAATGAATATCCAAGCGGATCTTTTACGTCCAATTCGAGACAAAGTACGCGACAAACAGCACAAACTGCAAGTCGGTTCAGTAACTAAATAGCCAATGCGTTTCACACCAACCGTGGAAACTATTTCCCAGCTCTACCAGAGTTTGAGAAATTTTGTGGACATTTTAATCGATAATTACTGATGGATGTTGTCTGTGAGCCAACAGTTTGATGGGGATTCGGTTAAACTGTTTCCAGTTGAGATATGTCTGCTTTTACCTGTTCCGGTAGAGAACTTTCAGGACGCGAGAGAGGTCACTTGGCACCTTCTTTGGTGTACTGGAACCCAGCATTGGAGGTCAACAGGGCAGAGCAGGAATGATTGGATATGGGTGGATTCGGGTAATAGAAGTATTTATGGAGCACTCAAAGGCTGTTATCCGTCCCGCTTGATTTCAATAATGAAAGTTCGAGACCCATGAACGGGTTTGGTAGATAGACTGGTATTAGTAGATAGACTAGATGTTGAGATCTCGGGAAAGCTCAGTGATATATTGGGACTTGTTACCGTTACTTTTATGACGGCGAAAGGCCCAAATGGAACAACCGAGATAATCGTTAGTATTAAACGGATCATGGGCATGGCTCATTTAGTACCCGAGACTAGTAGTATGGATAACAACCGCTAGTATATCAATAGTAGGATTGATTTAGAAACATTTAATAGAATTTATTGAAAACTTTACTGTAGAAAGAAAGAAACAAAAAATGGTATGAACGGAACGTGTAGCAGTGTATTTTGAGACACCTAAGTCTATCGATAGTGAACTAACTGAGGGGGACAAATAGCAGTGGTATATAAAGGTAAATCGAATGATGAATGTTAGGAGAAGGACGAGAGGAGGCACAAAAGATTCAGGCTTCAGTGAAATAAAACAGATTTGGCATGCATAATTTTGGAAACTGAAGGGGGTGTGTGGTCGGTACAGAAGTAGAGAGTAGATGTTATGACCTGAAGAATGTCCCCCGGGGACGAAATCCATAATGGAGAAATCAAGGGCAAGAGAGAGACAGCAAAGTGTGATATGGGACGCTGAGAGAGACGAGGTTATTCCTGATGCGCACCCGGGGTAGAGAGTGAATCTTATGATGTGAAGAATGTCCCTAGGGGGACGAAATCCATAATGGAGAAATCAAGGGCAAGGGAGAGGGCTAAGGGCATGATGGGGCGCTCAGACTGGCAAGGTTGTTCCGGACATGCACAGGTACAAAGCGGACGCACAACAGCCAAAATGGCCTGGATGGAAATGCAAAAACTAACAGGGGTCAGTTAAGCGTGACCTCCTCGCTAGTGGAGCAAGCTAGGGGCCACCTGGAAAAGAGAATGATAAATGGCGTCCACGGTATGTATGGGGCTTTCTGAAGGCCTGTTGGGTCTTTAGGAAAGGCGGTCAATGTATGAGGGACAGGAGGGACCTAGGGAGGTGGTATTACTAGCAGATACAGGGAGATATGTAGGTAATACATGAGGGAGAATTTTTTTTGCTGATGATAGAGAACTGTCAAGTAATGAATAATCAATGAGTATGATTCAGAATCAGTGTGCCAAAGGGATCGTTATCATGATTGTGCCAGTGACACCAGGAATTCAGGAAATAGTAACTCCCAAGGCCCTCCGGAATCTCTCAGGATGTGCAGAAGAGGAACTATAGCTGACAGGTTGTCAGGATGCTGGAGCGAGGTGATATCCTGTCAGGAGAGAATGGAGGGTAACCAGGCGAGTCAAGGTGCAGAGGATGCAAAGAATGGTTGTGACATAGCACAGGATGTACAGGACGCAGGGGACGGAAGAAAAATGTCACTTTCGTTAGCACGCAATGCTGCAGTATTAGACGCAGACTGATTTTTTGCTGACATAATTGAATGTCACTATTGTCCATAGTATTGCGCTCGTAGCACTAATAGACAAATCACACATATAGCTCAATTCCCTTTCCATCACCAATTCCTATATGACATTAGAAATTCTGGCAGTCATCGTTCCTCTTCTACTTGTATCAATGCAAGCCTAAGCATGAGTCCATCTGAAGAGCCACTCTAAAGAGCAATATCACGATCGGTTAGCAATCTCAGTCTAATTCCTGATAACTGCATCCTAGCATCACTTACAAATGTGGTCAAGGAGGTCTGATGGCCACAGGCTGCATTTGCAGTGTACATGAGAGCCAGACCATTTACTCTTCTTAATAACTGGTATTTTAGACAATAACTTAGTATCCTTTCTAGCTATTTCAACTATATTTCACCTTCCGATTCTGAGCTAGTAGGGTCATTGTTTGACAAAGCCTATGAATTAGTCAATAGTGATGTTCTTCTCATGCTAGAAAATGAAGACTATTTGAATACTTGAAGTGGATTCTAAATAGTCAACCTCTATAGATTTGTGGATGGCTTGATCAGAGAGTAAGCGATGCAGATCTAGTAACATATGAAGAGTAATGTATGGTGGAAGATGCAACTGAAGAGGAGCCTGGTTGGATTCATGATAGTATCGTCCATTCGGCAGGGGGTTAGTTCTAGTTTGACAATCTTGATGCAAGGTTTCCGCTTCATTCTTCCCTCCTTTTGCAGTTTATCTAAACTCTCAGCTCTACCTCTTTTATTCCTTTCTTACTGTAAATAGTAATGAAAAGTTGACCAAAAATGGTAAAATATTCGCTAGAGTCGGTCAGGTATTATGGTGATTGGTAAACGGCGTTCTTCTAAGTTACCGTACTGTACCGTACGTTACCATTCGAACCCTACAGGCTTTTGAGTGATAAGCTGTGATTTGAATAGGATCCGGGGACAGAGCGTCGACGGTAAAAGGAACCAAACGCCACTCTTAGGGGGCTGCGATGGCGAGAACTGTGGGGAAGTACTGCCATTTTCCTCTGCACGCTTCCGCTTCTCACTGGAGGGATGAATCCTAAACGCATATCCGTAACCTTTATAGGAATGATTTATGGATAAACTGAGCGCATTTTTTATCTATTGTATTGAAAGTAGATATACCGGTAGAATTCAAAGAAAATCTTAATGGTGGTCGGACTATGCTATAATTATTGGTAAAAAATCGAATGATATTAGAAAACAAAAAACTGCTCTTTCTCTGTCTACATGGATACCTAAAACCTAGCTAAACGGTTTTACTTGAATGGTATGGCCCAAGCCAGAAAAGCAGGCAGATATCAGATATCAGCCACATTAACAAATATTGACTAGTCATATGGAATTTACTAAAAGCCTACCGGCACCACCCAAGACCCACGGAGCCTGCAGGGGACTATAGTCCTATAGCTTGGACCCCTAGTGCCAGCCCAAGCTGAAATTATTTACCTCCGAACCAATTATTAGAGCATCATAAGACATCACTCATACGGCCACCCAGTCGTCCCCCAGTCCCCAGCCATTTTCCCCAGTCCCTCGTCATCACCTCACCATGAAGTGATACGCATAGTGCCTACACTTCTGAAATGACACTGCACATTTCATCTTGAATATGCGGTCTGACTGCGAGGAATATTCGAGGGCTTTGAGATTTTTACAAATTTGGTTTAGCGAATTAAGAAGCTTCGTAATGTTCCCAATCGGCAGGGGGGAGTATAAAGAGCCGCGGGATTGGGCGGCTGGGTGTGGGAGTCTGGGGTTCGGAAAGTGCAGGATGGCCACCTCCGGGCCGGAGGGTGGGCTGTATAGGGTGAGAGAGTGGCCTTCAGGTGGACAATGGGGGATGCCCGGGGGCCAGCGAGAAATGTAGGGGAAGATAGGGACTGAGGGGCGATGGCGGGGGATGGCAGGGCACTACGCCGGTTGCCCCTCATGACGTGGTATTGGCTTGCCCCAAGGTGTACCATTAGAACTCATGGAAGTGCAATAGCGAAATATCTGGTTAACTAGCACTGTGTGGGTAAGAAGATAAATCGATTATGACGGCGGAATAATTGCCAAATACAGGCGGTGGAATTCTGGTTTTTTATCTCTCCTTTTTTTCTTCCTTATCTCCCTTTGTTTTTTTTGCTATTCGTGAAATATTGGATTGCTTTGTTCGAATATCCGGTATCATAGTTCATATCAACTACACCCTCTGTTCCGCTGCGATAGAGAGTGACCCCGTTCACCCTATCCTTCTGAAATAGTTTTGATAAACATGCGGGCTTCGGTTTACAAGAAAAAAAAACAAGAAAAAACAAAACTGCTAAGACGCTATTATTCCCCTTTTTATGCCAGTGGTCTGCCGAATTTTCACGGTATCCGAAAAGCATACCATAAATTCTAGATAAACTCGACTGTTATACTTTTCAAAGCAGTCACTATCTTTCTTTAGTCTAATCCTATAGTATATATGCTTTTCCTGAAATAATATTACCACAAAGAGAGTAGCAGCGGGTCGAATTTACCCAGAACATACGATGTCGTCGTGAAGCAAAGAGATCCGAATATACCACTTCTAGGTTGAGATATATAATAGGGCTGAGACATTAAAGCCCGTACCCATGTCAGCAAGGCTGTGCCCACCCCGAAATTTATTCGCCTTAACAAGGATGACTGCCATTGATTGGGGTGTCAAGGTAGACCTAGAGGTTTTAAGTTGTGGCGGTGCTGCTCCATGGATCTAACTCTTGCAGCAGTCAAAACTATAAAGATGAAAGTGCTGTTAGAAAAATGCCTTCCTAGTATGCAGTGAGGATAGTGAGTTCTCATCAGGTCTTGCCTTCTTGATTGCTTGCATTGCATGCTGAGTAATACTAGATTACTCATAGCCCCCTAGAAAAAAATGAGCGCTTTATCTAATACCGTGAATGTGGATGTGGGAATGTATCTCCTGGTCGCCCATCTTGCTATGGTTCTAGATACACTGATATAATATTATTATATTATTTGAACGGCTCCGCACCTGCCACTCCGACGCCAACTATTCAGCCAATGTTTTCAGGCTTGGGGTTTCAGCTGGGGCCTCGGGCATTACCCGGCCTATGAACAAAGGCTACCACCAAAAGGGTATCCCCATCGTTATGACGGGTTTGTTTGCTGTGACCATAATATAAATATTATGAAAAGTTGAGATAAATTTTTGTCGGCTAGGGAGATTTATCAGCGTCTTAGCACATAATATGAAGTGCTCTTGGCATTTGTCTGCCTCCTTAAGGCCCTGTTTGGTTGGGCTGGGCCCATTTTGGACCGTTCCAGTGTGAAATGGACAGACCTGTGGGAACGGTTGCCAATTGGGCACCACCATTCACTAGTGGCAAACACATGAAAATTTTCACCTTAGGGCATAGAGAAATATTCTTTACCAGTATGATACCTTCAATCCCTCTTGAATTCAAACTTTCAACACTGCAAACATTATCAGCTTTAGTACTTTTTATTAAATTGTTAAAAATAGAAATTAGAGTTCAAGATGTCTTGTAGATAATATTATAGTATCAAAACTTATTCTACAGGAAAATAAATATTACACTGATAAAATTATTATTATACAACTATTTACATGACATTGTGATGTTTCTTCATAGCAACCATTGTGTTAGGGCTGTGTCTGAAATGGAAGGTCAATGCCTTTTACCGTTGCCAAACAGCCATTTGGTTCCTCCATTTTGAAATGGAAGGGGAACGGTCGATTGTATGTAAAAATGGAATGGGCCCAGCGCAACCAAACAGGGCCTAAGAAAAATAGCTGGGATCTTACCGTTTAGATCTAGTAACAGAATTTTTATCTTCAGCTATCGCTTACCGGTGGATAGGGCATGAGCCCTAACTTGTGACCGGTTGATGTGGCAAAAAAAAATGAGAGATCCTGAATACTTGACTGCAAAATATTCGTAATCAAACTAAGGTATCATAATATATTACTATTCTCATGGGTTACCCTTGCTACCGACAGTATGCCACTACACATCATACTGTAGGGCTGTGCTCGAGTAGAGTGCTCTCACGTGAGCGACTGGGCAGGTGCATTGTGCGCAAAATAGCCATATCAAAGTACTTGTACCGATAACTAGTCACGCTCTATCGAGCTGCTAGTATAATAGAGACTTTGCGAAAAGACTCTAGATGTGAGGCAAATGCGGTTAATGACCAACAAGATTGCTAGGTTTTGACTCTACTAGATGCGAAATCGCAAAGTCGCTAATATACCGGTAGTAATTGTCACACCTTATAAGAGCAAGGGGAAACACTTTCAGCTCTGAATAGGGTCCTTGGCTTGCGTCCCTGGTAGAGGCGCAATGCCGAAGCGTTTTTGAAAGGACTCACCGTGCCTTGGTTTCTACCGATTACGTAAGTGCGGGCAGCCCTCAGCCCAACGTAAGATACCAGCTCAACGCAAGATTTACTCTACTCTAGTCAGTGACTCCAAACAGCTGTATCGATGCCCTAAATCAGAGATGTGTGGCAGGAGTTATTCATAAGCAATACGCTGAATATTGTTATGGCACCGGAGTTACAGGTATTAAGTTGGTGAGTCGCTTGAGAGCAAAGTGCAACGCTCGGATACCGTAGGATATCTAGAAAGATCGGTGCTTTACGACCGGAAACAGCGCCGGAAACTCGCTTATAAGGAACTTAAATTGTTTGTCAATAAGCGAGATTCTCAATTTAAGTATCATATCGTAATTCAAATGGGGAGCATATAATCCTAGCCCTTCTTTAGCTCATGCCAAGTTGAGCTCCCAGGCAAATCATAAATGTGCTACAAGATTTGGAACTGTCTAGTTACATAATCCACTGAGACCTTGGCATGGTCATTGTATAAAGACAAAAATTTAGCCCCCCTTCTTAGAAGCGAGGAGTATGCTAAAGTACGGGTGCAAAAAGACTCGTCCGACAAGGCAACGGCTGTTGTAAGTCACCGGCGATCACTTCATGCTATTGTACCGTTGTACCTTTCCTATTTTTACCCCTCATTTGATAGTTAGTTCCTTTGTAACTCATTATAAATTGTGAAGGCGGAAGGGGTATACCTGGCTGTATACTATATGTATGGACTCGGATTCATGGCCGGTCACTAACAGGGGTTAAGCAAATACGAAGGATTTATCGAAAGGATAGGCGTGATGGGTAGCAGAATACCAGGCAACGGGCACATCACAAGACGGATATCCGGAGTATTGGCTTTCTGGGAAGCTCTCTGTATTTCCTATATAAACTCTCTGTAACCCTCTAGTTAGTTGACAAGCAAGCTGGATACGAGTTCTAAGCAGTATACATTTATTCCTCCTTGACTTCACTCTTCTTCACTCTCAAACTTTCGTTCTCAAGTCCTCTCATCCGTAATCCGCCCTTAATCCACTGCTCAAAACACCAACGGCAACCCTACTACCACCCCAAATTTACTACCCATGCAACCACAACTGCTTAGAATAAAGTGAAAATCTGTGTAGACATAAAATAGATATAATGCAAGCAATATATGAAATTAGAAAGCAAAAAAAATCAATAGTTTGTATACCATCCCCTTGCATCCAAGACAGCAGCAACTCTACTAGGTATAGACTCCCACAACTTTTCCAGAAATTCACCTTCAATATCCTGAGTCCAAACCTGATTAAGGGCTTCTGCTAGACATTTCCTAACAGTATCTGGACCCCCCTTAGTCCTGTGAATGTTGGGAAAGCGCTGGTGTAGCTTTTCCTTCACCCTCTTCCAACAGTGCTCAATTGGATTGAGGTCTGGGGAATTGGGTGGCCATTCCATAACCTGTATGGTATTTTTGTAACAGGTTTGCTCCTGTTTCGATGAATCAATAGAGACCGGCAGTAGGCCTGCTAGCGCTGGCTCTAAGGGAGGCTTCAAGGGACGTAATGGTATGGAAATAAAGGTTAAGGGCTAGAGAGAAGGGAGGATCGCGGTACAACCAAGTATGTTCTTAAACTAAGCGTTTGTCGAAGTCTGCTGTACTCCTGCTAGCCAGCAGAGGGGTTTAAATACAAATTCCCATAGCGATAGCTTCCTGCAATCATGATCACTACCAGTGGAGTGCACCTTCACTGGAATCCTGTAATCCTGCCTGAAACCTAAGACTCATAACACAGCCTCAGTGCCAACGTAATACATGACCATATTCCTGCACCTAATATTCCAAATATAAAGCAAGGTAAATCAAAACTAAACATAGCATAGGTGACTGGTCACAGGGCAGTACCGGGGCTGTAATCAAGGTAATAAAATCAAACAAATATCAAATGCAAAACTTAACAAAAGAATTCCAAGCATTCCGCTCCTGTATACCATTCCGCAACATGTATACCTATTACACTTTTCTGCAAACCAAGCCATAGTATCTCTTGCAGTATGTATCTTTGCACCATCCTGCTGAAATATAGGATCTCCAACTGTATCTTCCACCTCCTGCCAAACATCAACTAAGCCATCCTCCAAAACCCCAATATATACAAATCTATCTACACTCCTCTCAAAAATGGAAATTAGTGGACCCTTGCTTCTACCCCAAATACAAGCCCAAACCATTAGCTGTACCTCTGGCCCCTTAGTAACCCCCTGAATACAGTCTTTGTACCACTTTTCTTCAGGTGTTCTAAATACCCAAATACCCTTAGAATTTTTAGACATTTCAACCATGCATTCATCACTAAAGATGATACCTTCAAAGTCTTTCTTTGTCCAATTCTTATGCTCCATTGCCCAGGCTAACCTCTTGATAGCATGCTCATTCATTAGGAGTGCTCTCTTCCTGGCCCTCTATTGTTTTATATTGACAGAGGCCAAAGCTCTCTTGACTGTATCAATAGAGGCATGATGTAACAGAATCTACTACTTACTACACCGACGTTGGATATTGCCTATTTAGGACTCCCTAGTAATGCACATTCCTTCCTTGTACTTTCCTTATTGTTATAGTTTCCTATTGGGTAGTACCTTCCCTTACTCGCTTATTTGCACCCTTTGATTTTGTACCCAATTAGGATACCCTACGCTTTCCTACTATGTATTACTGGATTAGTACATCAGTAGTGATTCCTTGTTTGTTTATTTCATTACTTGTTTTGTTAGTTATATCTTGTAGCTTCTATGACCTTGTTTAGGACTTAGAAGTTTCGCTACTCATGTAGCTTTGAAGTTTGATATTTGCTCTTTGGACAGGATATTTGGTTATACTTTATTTGTATTTAAAGAGCTCGAGATCCCCTAAGGATTCGAATTCTTAAGCCTCACAGGAACGGTCTTCTTTAATATACTACAAGTTGAATGGTCACTCTATTAGTCCGTCATCTTTCTTTTATTTCTTACAGAGATTCCACTGGACGCTTCCACTCCAGTCCTTCAGTATCGCCGGATCTCCCTCTGGGAATCTCGCGATACCTAGGAGTAGGTTACATTTTTTGACCTCGACTGAAGTACACCCTTTGATCTCGGCATAGGACTGATCACCCTTCGCCTCCCTTGACCCTGGAGTACCAGTACACCTCCTTGTCCCTTGAAAGGCCTAGAGCAGACTCCTGGCGAGAACTGCTCACCCCAGATAGCAACCATTTCGCTTCCAAGAGACCCCAAAGGACGCTTCACCAAAGCTACTGCAGCGCCATCAGGATCCTCAGCTAAACCAAAGACTGCCGCTCCAGCAAAGAAAACAGCTCCACCACGTGCGCCAGAACCTGACCCACCCTAAAGCCAAGACCAAGAATCGTCAGCAGAAGAATCAAGCAGCGAAGACAACGCTCCTGAACATAATTCTGAAGCCAGCGAAAACCAAGAAGACCAAAAGGACCAGGGACCTGACAAAACCCCTGACCAAGAACAACTATATCAGGAAGGAACACCCAAGTCTGACCCAGACCAAGATCCTGACCCAGCAAGACAAGCGCCACCGAGTCAGCCATCTACAAGACCATCAAGCCCTGACCAAGATCCGCCTCCACCCCCAAGTCCTTCACCACCACCAAGCCCCAGACCCGCCGCTATGTGTCTTCAACCAGAAGGCAGTAGCCGCCCCAAATGGCCAGCACCATTCTTCTATACAGGAGAAGGAAAAGACCGTGACCCATTGAGAATTAATTCATGGTTCAATACAGTCCACCGCTACATATCCAGCTATGGAATCCAAGACACAGACCCTGAAGCCTTGCAGTACTATGGAGCCTACTGCAGAGATAAGGCTCTAGAGAAATTCACCCAGTATGACAACAGCCAAGGAATCAAAACTATGGAAGGACTCAAGAGGAAATTTGAACGATAGTTTCTACCTTCTACATCTACCGATACAATCTATGAACAATGGCTTGCAATCAAGCAGACAACTAATGGAAAAACAGCACAGATAACGGATACAGTCATCTCCCTTGAAACTCTCAGAGACAGCCTACCTCCAGGAACGATTTCAGACTACTCAGCAAAACAAAGGCTCCTAGTAGACGCTATGGACATCAAACTCCAGCGAGATGTCAAACCCCATATCACCTCAGATACCTCTTTCGACCAGCTAGTTGCAATCGCTGAGAAAAGAGACTCTATCGCTCACTCTACAGGACTCTATGGTAACAGAAATCAGCACACCAACGCTATATCCAATGCAGCCTCCTAGCCCAAAGCTAAAGAACCCAGAAACAACACCCAAGAACCTCCCAAATTCTTCTCAAACAACACCTCCCAGCACACCAAGCTATCACCTCAGGAAAAGGATAGAAGAAGGCGAGAAGACCGATGCTACTATTGAGGAAATCTAGGACACTACTCAAGCGATTGCTATGAGAAGAAAGGAAATCAGCACAACAATCGAGGATATAACCAGAGAGGAAATGGAAGAAGCGGAGGAACAGGGAGAAGGGGAAAACCCCGCCTGTCCTACCACTCTCAAGAGGAAGAACAGGACACCCTTACAGTTACAAATCCTTCCAACCATATTGGCCTATCTGGAACCGCCAACAGAGCCCTTGAAGTCTACATTACAGTCAATGGCCACAAAGCGAAGGCCTTATTCGATACAGGAACCATGGGAGATAACCTAATCTCTGGAAAATTCGTCTCCACCTTCGAAATCCCTACCAAAGACCTCGATACCCTTATCAGTTGGAAAATGGTGGTTAAAGGATCTCGCTCAACCATCAATTACAAGGCCCAACCCTTGATCCAAGTAGAAGACGAACAGGGCGATATCACCGATGCCTTAGTCTGCTCACTAGACAACTATGATATCTTTTTAGGAATACCATACCTGACCGCCCATAATGCAGTAATCGATTGCAGAAATGCTATTATCACCTTTCCTGACAAAGGAGTCACCCTCACCTGTAAGAAAGTGAACAATGCCAGATTCTCTGCTATGGCAAATACCGATACTCCTGACTTCATTTCTGAATTCCCTGAAGTGTTCCCATCCAAGAAGATCACTGAACTACCGCCCCTTCGAGATATTAACCACCACATCAATCTAATTGATTCTACTTTGGCACCTAGTCCGAAAATGTTCACTGTTCCTGACAAAATCCTACCAGCATACAGAGAAATTATCGAGGACTGGAAGAATAAAAAAAGTAATCTACCCATGCGAAGCTAACAACCCTGTTAACATGTTCGCAAAACTCAAACCCAATGGCGAAATCAGACTCCTAGCAGACCTGATTCCCAGGAATGATATCACAATCAAGAACGATAGCAGTATTCCAAATCAATCTATGATTCTCAGAACTGTTGCCAGAGCGAAATACAGATCTACCATTGACCTGTCCAACTGGTATTTGCAAATTCAAGTAGCCCCTAAAGATGAAACCCTCAACACAATCAAGACACCCTTCGGAACCTTTGCATGCAAAGTAATGCTGCAAGGAGACTGCAATGCACCATCTACAGCTATGCAAGTTATCGAATATGTCCTTGATGGACTAATTGGAAAAACAGTTTTGGCATACCTAGACGATTTCACAATTTTCTCAGACACTTTTGAAGCTCATATCCGTGATATCCGCCAGGTTTGTAAGAGACTACAGGACCATAACATGAGAGCTTCCCAATCCAAGTGCCGATTTTGCGCCGATAAACTACCCCTTTTGGGACATGTTATAGATGATCAAGGAATCAATGCAGATCCTGAAAAAATACGAGGAATCCAAGACTGGCACACCCCCAAATCGAAAAATGAATTACAAACCTTTATTGGTGTGGTCATATACCATGCTCCATTCCTACCACACCTCGCTACGGCCAGCGCCCCTCTCTCGGATCTAATTGCCGAAAAAGATTTTCGAATGAAGACCCTTGCATGAAGAGGCGTTTCAACAGATTAAACACTTAGCCAAAAACATCACCACCCTCCGTCCTATTGAATATAAGTCGCACCACCCAATCTACCTCTTCACTGATGCTTCTAAAGTTGGAGCAGGTGCATGGATTGGCCAAGGGCCTACTCATGAAAAGGTACATCCTGCAGCATTCCATAGTCGAAAATTCACCACTAGTCAGCTGCACTATCCTGTGCATGAGTTAGAACTCATTGCAATTGTCGATGCTGTTCAATCATTCCACCCCATGCTGTTTGGTATCAGATTCACAGTGGTAACGGACAATAAAGCGCTATCATACTTCCTAGCTCAAACAAACCTCCCTTACCGCCAGACAAGATGGAGAATGTTCCTCCAATCGTATGACTTCGATATTATCTACAGACCAGGAAAAGACAATGTCCTTGCAGACCCCTCTCCAGGATATATGAGGAGTGCCATGCAAGTCCTGAAATGATCCTTGTGGACCCCACTAAGAAAAGGTCTATAAAAGAGGCCTATTCCGCCATGACCAGTAGCACCAAGCACGACCTTAATCTCGCACACTCCCTCGATCCTAAAAGCGAACCATCTTTTCTCTCTCCTACACCTCTCAACCCTTTCGCTATACCTCAATACATCTCAATGTGCAACACTGAAGATGTCCCAATCCTAGACTCGACAGAGGCAGAAAAGATCAATCACCACCCAGGTCCTTTTGAACAAGGACTGGATCAGATGGAATTCACCCTGCAACAAGGAATCGAGATGATGCAAAGTAACAAAGCCAGCACCGAAGGCCTGCCCCATAACCCCTCTGAAACCACGATACTCAATCATGCAGCTCAGGCACAGCTTGCAGGACTTGCAGAGAAGATTCACAGCCCTTCGAACCATATGGAGCGATCTCTACACCTCAACGCCATCACAAACCGCTTTGGAAGAATTAATGACTCCATTACCAAATTGGAATCAATTGCCCTTGCCAGCCCAGGATACTCTGCCAGCCCACCCCCCTCCATTTCCCCCCTTTCAGAGATGAGTTGGAATGATTTCTTACGTCTACCAGACATCAATCTATGCACTGGACAGCCTGTGTATGGGACGAATGCAAAGCACACATGGATGGAAAGGATCCCCACTACTATCCCTTAGGACCCCGTCACATCCCTTCTCCTAGTCCCCTCTACTCTGCCTCCTGTTTCATCACCCCTCACCACCCTAAGCGCAGAGCAGAAGACAAATGGGCTCTCCCTCCCGCTCTTACAAATGACAGAGGATATCCAATATACCAGACTATAATCGCTACCCATGATGGACCCTCCTCGAATCATGCAGCACAGGGTGATGACCTCCCAATCCCTGACGCCCCTGTTGACTACAATCACCCTTTCCCTGATGAACCATCCAGGGCCCTTGATGTTCGTGCCTTCCAGCTCACCCAGCACCTTAAAGGCAAATGGTATTACAGCCTTTGAAAGGCTACCGCTACCGATCCTCATTTTAATGTCATCAGCAAGAATACCAACCATTCAAGTTGGATTCTCTACGATGGACTTCTTGTTAAAAGAGGAGAGGATAACAGTTGAGACTGTCCATATGTCCCCTATGAAGCCACTTATGAGGGACAGAACATTAGGAGCGAAATCATCAGAATCACCCATGAACAAATGGCACATATGGGAGCCCAGAAATGTTTCAAATAGGCCTCCAGACACTTCTACTGGATGACTATGAGGAACGATTTCAAACACTATATTTGCCGATACCACCTTTGCCAGATGAACAAGCAACCTACAACCCTCCCTGACGGAGTTGTCACCTCTCTCCCTGTCCCTAGAGAACCATTTTCTTCAATTGCAATTGACTTTGCAGGACCCTTCCCTAGCGACAACAAAAAGGATCTAATCTTAGTTGTGTTGGATCGTTTCTCTAGATTTACCTACCTCATCCCAGTATCCCAAAACATCATTGCAGTCGAAACTGCAAACCTCCTTATTGAACAAATCTTCTCTACCCATAGTTTCCCTACATCTATCATCTCTGATAGAGACCCCAAGTTCTCTGCTCGCTTCTGGATGCAGTTTATGGCCGACATCAAAATTGATCTTAACATGGCTACCGCTTACCATCACCAGACAAATAGCCAAACTGAACGGAGAATCAGAACCATCCGCCAATGCCTTCGAAATTTCGTTAACCCTAAAGGCACCAAATAGACTCGCCACCTTCCCCATGTCCAAACCACCATCAATGCTGCTCCTAGTGACAGCACTGATCTCTCACTCTTTGAGATTACCTTTGGACGCATCATAAACCTTCTCCCTAGCGTTAAAGTCATGCCTACTGCCGTTCCTTCCGCTGATGATATTGCATCTCAGATTATGAAGAACTAGCAGCTTGCAAGAACCGCCCTCCAAAAGGCCAGAGCTCGCCAGACTACCACTAGACAAAAGAGAGGCAAAGAAGGACCTCCAATTTCCCCTGGAAAGACTGAAGTCACCCTCAGATCCGAACCCTATGTACACAAGATAGGACGGAACCACAAGCTTGTTGGACCATGGCTTGGACCTTTCTCAGTCCTCGAAGGCCCTGACAAACATGATAACTACAAACTGAACCTCCCTCCCATCATGGAAGGAATCCACCCCTGGATTCATCGCAGCCATCTTCGAATCTACCTCAGACCAAACCTTAAAGCCTTCCCAAGCCTCCCAGACCCCGCCTCCAAGGAACCAGTTACAATCGATGCATCTGGGCAACAAGAATGGGAAGTTGAAATGGTTATGAAGAATCAAATCTATTGAAGGAAACGCTAATTCCTAATCCACTGGAAAGGCTATGACGAAATTGAAGCAACATGGGAACCCCTTGACGTCCTTGAAGGAGCCAGTACCGCTCTCAGAACCTACTAGTTTGATACCTATAACGAAACTATCCCCTTCCCTCTCCCTTGGACTCATACCAAATATTGGTCAGCTTGGACAGTCCTGGAACCCGAATATCTTCCTCTATTACCAGAGCTTGACCCTGACGGATTTTGGGCCCTAATCCAAAAGTCTGACTACTCCGAGACTGAAACCTGTTACTCTCTCCCCTCCCTTGAAGAAACCAAGATGGAAGCATAACGGAATCATGTACCTTTCTTTCTTTTATTTTTCTGTTAAGGGGAATGTAACAGAATCTACTACTTACTACACCGACGTTGGATATTGCCTATTTAGGACTTCCTAGTAATGCACATTCCTTCCTTGTACTTTCCTTATTGTTATAGTTTCCTATTGGGTAGTACCTTCCCTTACTCGCTTATTTGCACCCTTTGATTTTGTTCCCAATTAGGATACCCTACGCTTTCCTACTATGTATTACTGGATTAGTACATCAGTAGCAATCCGTTGTTTGTTTTATTTCATTACTTGTCTTGTTAGTTATATCTTGTCGCTTCTATGACCTTGTTTAGGACTTAGAAGTTTCGCTACTCATGTAGCTTTGTATTTTGATATTTGCTCTTTGGACAGGATATTTGGTTATACTTTATTTGTATTTAAAGAGCTCGAGATCCCCTAAGGATTCGAATTCTTAAGCCTCACAGGAACGCTCTTCTTTAACATACTACAAGTTGAACGGTCACTCTATTAGTCCCTCATCTTTCTTATATCTCTTACAGAGATTCCACTTGACGCTTCCACTCCTGTCCTTCAGTATTGCCGGATCTCCCTCTGGGAATCTCGCGATACCTAGGAGCTGGTTACATATCACGTGCAATATCATTGCGCAGTTCTGATAAAGTCGGGTGGTGTGCCTTCTTAGACTTTCTGACTAGACGGCGGCAAGTTCTGGGAGAGATAATCTTTGGTCTTCCAGGTATAGTAAGAGTTTTTGCATCACCCCTCTTTTGGAAGCAGTTATGGAAAGTTTGAACTGTACTCTTAGGGCGGTGTCAGAGCTCTCCAATTTCTGAAATAGGTATTTCTTTTTTTCTCAGAGCAACAATTTGCCTTTTCTCAAACTCAGTGAGGTAGCCTGTCTTCTGAGGAGGCATTGTGGTTGAGGGGTGGTTGATCGTAGAGGTGGAGTGTTTTGAGGTATCGCTCGGTAACCACCGATCGGACAAATCTTTTTGCCCTAGTACATTACAAGAGTTTTTTCAAAAAAGCGTTTCGACAACACGAGTAGTAGTTATTCCCGATTGCCACCCCGAATGCATGGACTCTAGCACTACCGGTACCGCACCACCGCAGCCATAGCTTGACACAACCAAACAAAACAATACTTTTTACTATACAGTACTGCAGTACCTATACTCGTCCAGCTTTAATATTCAATAGTGCTCGATTACGGTATATCAGATAATGGAGAAGTTGACCGCCACGGCCTCTGGTGCCATAATTTGGATTAGGACCTCGGCAATTGCCCTACTCGTGCCATGATGTAATGTCGGGTTGGTACAACCGATTGCCAATTGGGCAAAGCGCAACGAATACGACTGGGGGGTAGGCTGGCGTGCCTGGGCGGTGGGCGGATTATGGTTTGTCCAGTTGTCGGGACAGTACGGGGTCATAGCTCTAGCACGCACGGCCCATCGAACCTTACTACACGAGTCCCCCTTTAGGGTTCTCCATACTACACCATCACCACTCTTCTCACAGCTCGCGTTCGTTATTTCTCGCGTTCTTTATTGCCCACCCACCCACCCTGGCAAATCCGAATTGCGCCCCCATTGCCACATCGGGAAACATCGGGAAACATCGGTGGTAACGATCTCCCGTGGCATGGGCAGCGGCTTCCCATGCACCGCCTCCGACAGTGGAATCAGATATGTGTTTGGCGCGGAACACATGTGTATTCTTTTTGGGCTTTGTTTTATCTTGAGTTTTTCTTGGGTTCTCTTTCCTTTACTCTTAGCTAAGTTCTCCTAATACATTCACCACTCTTTGGAAAATTGGTTATAGTTTTGGACTAAGCTAAAGTGAGACAATCACATTCCTCGCGGGGAATGGCTCTCATGGCAACCCCGACAATCGGGGAGGTGCTGTTTTTTTTTTTTGAAACGCAAGGCTGGATGAACGCCGAATGCACTGTGGCTTGCCGTTTCAGGGGTCCATTCTTCCTTGTGAGGGTCGCCGACGGGAAATGTCAGGTCTGTGAGTAGCTGCGGGTGGGGCGCTTTTTACAAAGTGCTGTGTCGCAAGCAGTTTTTCTCCAGACTAACTGTACGAGTACTGGTACTGCAGTACTGAGTAGTAAAGGGTTTTTTTTTGCTTAGTTGTGTCTAGCTATGGCTACGGTGGTGCGGTACCGGTAGTGCTAGAGTCCATGCATTCGGGGTGGCAATAGGGAATAACTGCTACTCGTGTTGTCGAAACGCTTTTTTAAAAAGACTGCTGTTGAATGTTATATCATAGTTGGCAAGTTCTATATAAATTACATACAAATTCCACAAAGTTTACTACTTAATATCTATTTACTAAGCTAACCAATACTTCATGATTTACTCTAATAGTATTATCTAAGTATGTAATCAAAGTTTGAAGTTACATTAATATGTTTTCATGAAGCACTAAGATGGAAAGAAACAAAAAGTGATGATGGGTGAGGAAAGATTGTCCTACGGAAGCAAGCAAAAATCTGCTGGCGTCGGCAACCTTCGTTCGGGGGAAAATGACTCATTAGTAGCTTTCTAAGCCACCCCACAATGAAAGAAAATAAGTGAAACAAATAAGCCAAAAAAATCATAGAGAAAGAACAACCCCCAACTAATCTAAGATGTTGTGCCAAATCTCACAATCACCTCGCCCACCACCACCAAAAAGACAAGACCCACTCTAAAGTACAAGAAATATCGAGCGCTGAATTACGATTCAAAACGGAAACCGATACGCCTCCTGCTCCGAGGATTAACCTCATGACAATGATAACATGATGAGCCAAGTCAATCGACGCAAGTCATGCGGGATCTTTTTACAGGTGGAGATGGGTCGAGTTGTTGTGCGGGGTTGATACTCTGGTGGGAGAGACGCCTGTGTACGGCTTTGGCTACGCGGACTTTATCGGGTGCGTGCTGCGCGAAAATGGCCTACATGTCAATCTGTGGATCTTCCTAGTCGGTGTCTGGCTCAAGAGCATGGCCTTCTTCTCCATTCATCATCACTGGGGGATTCTGGGCTTGTACTCTTCGTAGTACCCTTTTTCCTGCATCATAGGTGGTGGAATGGGTGGTGGAATGGGTGGCGTAGAGTGGGATCTCTCCTGATTAGTGTCATTCGCCTCCTGCTTGATACCGCTCTCCCATGGTCCAACCTCGCGCTCCCTTTAGTCTTCAATGACGGCTGCCTTGATCACGTCGATATCTTCTTCTAGCTTCTCCGTCCTTCCCTCCAGATGATGCAGGCGTGCCTCTGATGCGACACGGTGTCTCTCGTCACCGGATAGACTTCCCTCAGCTTTTCCCATTCTCTCAGCCAGATTGATCATCCTCTCGTCTAGCTCGCGTAGCCCACCTATCAATCTTTCTAGGTTTATCTTATCGGCTGCAACCTGGTGCCTCTTCTTGAGCTCGTGTGCCTCGAAACTTTCGTCTAAGCGAGCTATCCGAGGCATCATACTCGCATAGGCACTAATGGTTAGAAGCGCGCTTGGGGTGCAGGGTATGACTGCCGCTGTTGCTGGGGGCATAGTCGCATCGGCTGAATCTCCGCCAAATGAGGGCTTGGCCAATAGTTTCGACAATTGTATCGCGAGTCCCGTGAGCTTGAGTAGACCGCTAGCACTTGAGGATTTGTGTACGCGACAAAACCGCAATCGCCCATCGGCGACTCTCGGGAAGGCACGACGATTCTGGTTGTAGCTAAGAAGCATATGTTCCTCCTTCTTCTGTGTCTTTCCCATCTCATATCTCTCTGCGAGACGCGGTAAGGAATACCGGATAGATTTTCGGTCCCGGAAGAAGATAGCGAAAAGGACCACCCTTTTTCTTGTTCCCGGGGGGATGGAGTCATCGGGGATTTATGATGGATCGAATGGATAAAAAAGGTAAAGATGAAAAACAAAAAACAAAAAACAAAAACCTTGTGAGAGGGGAGGGAGAGGAGAGCAACGACAGCAATGATAACTAACAAAGCGCTGGTCAATCAAGCCGTTGCGTGGGGGGGCAGGACAATTACAGAGGGGGCTCACGAAAAAAGGTCCCACAGTAGGAGGTGCTGTACGGGGTCGGTATATATCTACTTCGACCACTGAACCCGTGGGATACCGGTACCATAGAAATGAAGATGCGATGTTTGATATTCCTTGCGTAAGTCAAGAAAAAGAAATGACAAGGTGTTATCATCTGGTGCCATAGAATCGATCTCACATACTAGATCACGTCTTGGGCGGGGAGAACTGGCTGACTGCTGGCAGGGGAACCACCATGCTTTCTGACGGAAAGCCAAACGGGACGAGCCGCAGAGAATCAATTGGACAGAAGTAGACCAAATTAAAACGCATGTGAGGAGTGACTAAAAGGATCAAGAGAAAAAAGAAAGGAAAGGGGCAGATAATTGGCATCAGAGGTGCCCTCATTTCAACTAATTAACAATAAAAGTAGTTTTTTTTTTTTGCCTGTTGAGAAACTAGAACCACCCGCGGCCAACCAACTTCTCCAGTTTGGCTGCAATGGATTTTAATTCACCTTCAAGGTGCGTGTGCCCCTTTTCTAGCCCCTGTTGCATTGTTTTCATGTCGGCCTTGATAGTGTCTTGAACTCTTAGAAGGTTGTTGTCGTATTTTTGTTCCATAGAGACGTCGTACCACACAATCTTGAGGCCTACCTATACAAGTGTTAGTACAAAATAAAAAGAGGGAATGACTTCAGCACTGGAACAACATACCCCTAGAAGAATCGTCCCCAGGAGGGAGAAAAAAAAACCTCTTCCCTGGTTCTTTGTCGATTTGATTTCGGCCTCCACACGCGCGAGTCCCTTCACCGTACTGTGTTCGTGTAGTTTCTCTAAAACAATAAAAGGCTAGTCATCAATTAGCCTAGTTCACTATTATACTCGGAAAGGAAAGTAGCCAACAGTCTTAAGATCGTCTTCCGGTTTCTCAGCCGCATCCCTAAACCCATGACCAGCCCCAACCTTCCCCTCCCCAGGGCCATTGACAGCCGCAGTAGAGGAAGAGTCGGGAGAGTGGGGTTTGGCACCAAAGAGGTCATGACAACCTCTTCTGACAAGGTACATGGTAGGGGTGGGGAGCCTGAGGGCAGAAGTGGGGCGGGTGGGGGCCGGACGAAGAAAAGACACCGAACGAACAAAAGAAACAGGACCAACCAAAGACAAAGGAAGAGTAAAAGAAACCGGACGAATGAAAGAGACGGGAAGAGCAGGAGATACCGGGCGAACTAAAGAGGCCAGACGAACCAGAGGAACCGGGTGAACCAAAGAGGTCGGGAAGATGGCCTGGTCAATCTCAAGTAGTTAGTATTCGGTGCTCTAAGCTTTCCAGCATATAGAACTAGAGCACAAGGATCAAAATTTTATAAGGCCAATTGTTTGTGCGTATCTTGCCGCCCATACAAAATTCGGACTCAAATGTTCAGGCTCAAAATCTCTGTAACTAGTAGTTAGGGATGGGGATGGGGTACTAACCTGTTCGGCATTGTGAAGGGTGGAGCCGTGACTGGTAGACAAGTAATCATTGGCATGATCACTGCCTTGGACTGCCTCAGGATGCGAAGTGTCCGCACTGAAGTTACCGGAAGTTTGATAGAATTGTCTGCGAACGAAACCCTTATGGGCAAACCTGGAGCGATGAGCCACCAAAGGAAGACGACCTTTGAAAGAAAACATTTTAACCGTAGAAAAAAAGGCTTTTGCTATCGGAGACAGGGGGAGTGGTAGCGAGGGGAACGTGGATCGAGAGGTGCAAGTGGTGATGGAAAGATGGAGAGATTTGGTGGGCTACTTATCGTGGTGTCGTGACACCAAAGCTACCGGTATCAAAAATCCGTGGATGCGGCAACCTAAGATCATAGCTCAGATTAGATGCTCGGCAACGGATCTAGGTAATAGCCTTGACGCTTGATATGGCACGAGCGAGCATCTCACTTCCATCCTCATTCTAAACACTCAGTACAGGTATCATTGGGTTAGATACAAACTCCTTACCAAAAGACCGCCGGTAGCTTTACAATGTTTCCTCATGATACTCTACAATTGTTCGCCGCCACCACCAAACGTCTGGCAATGGTGGAGAGAGCCGTAACTGTTGCTATAGTTTCGGAGAATTGCTAGGGTTTGAGCCAGCCCTATAAGGTGAATTCTTGGCACAACACCTAGGGCTCAGAGGACATACTATTAGTCTAAAATTTAATAGTGTTTTAGGGGGGGAATTATTTTTTTTAGAACTAATTCCATTTACTGCTACCCCACAAATCGCGATCTAACCCCGAAATGTATCCAAGATCCAGATTCTGTACCACCTCCTAGTAGTGCCGATTGGCGCTACAGCCATATTGCGGACGGTTAATGTCTTTAGTCTCTCAATTCTGATAAGGTGGGAGATCTCGGTTTTACTAACTTAGGTTATGGATTGTTCGCGATAACTTGCGATCGTAAGGAATATAGAACCACTAGGCCACCGCTACTTGCCTAGGGGTGAATTTGATCTTGGTATAACATATTAGCCACTGTTGCCGCAAGGTATTTTATTATACATAGAATTATTATTAGAGTAGATACTTATACCCTTGATGAGTAGATTTGGTTTATTTGCACAGGTGGTGAAATATTATATTAAAAGCTGAGGCAATTACCTGAGTAGATACTGTACACTCTTGCTAGAAGGGGGTCGGTAAATGGCAGCCACCGATACTAAACTACAAAGTCCGTTATCCCATAGAGCAACCACAATAAGAGTTACATATTTTGGTCAAAGGATGTCATACAACTCAAATCATTATTCTGATTTACATTCAACCACGAAAACCTAAGCTCAAAAATCCAGGAATCCAAAATCTTCACTAACGTGTGAACTGCTTCTTATTCCACCCCTACGCCTCACCTTCCCCCTCCTCGCCCCAAACCCCAACCATAAACTCTACATCCGCCTTAGCCACCGGCAGCAAAACCGAGCACTCCTCCCACCATCTGATTGCTGCGCCGGTCTTCGGGGACACACCCTCTCTCCCCCAATTTCCCTTTCCATATCAGCCCCATCAGCAGCGGGGTCGTACTTTTCGTTAATCCACATCTCTCTCCGAGTAAGAAAAGTATTCCCATGCGCTACGGCTGTGGTCCTGGATCCGCGCGCCGTGACGTTCCTTGTGATTGTTATGGAGGAAGGTGCCGTACTAGCAAGAGTATAGGTGATATAGGAGTCTTCTCAAGAAACGCTCAATGTACTCAAAGCGTGTGGGGTTCTGGTGCAGTATTTGATAGGTCTGGTCGAGGAATTGGTGGAATACTGGGGAGACCTCTCCCGGCCTTGTTATTGTTGCTGGGATTGTCGCTGTATTTGCCAGTTTCGCTCTGCGGTGAAGAGATGAGGAGGCTGGGCAGTCCTCTGCGCCATCTGGAAGTTCTGTACTGTTGCTCGCTGATGAAGAGGCGCGTCCTGGCACAACGCCTACTGTGTTAGAGAAGAGCTTTGCTTGCCCAAAGCCCTTTTCCAAAGCCTCACCGAGGCCCCCACCAGCATTTGCTACGGTTGCGGATGCCCCGGGACCTCCGTTTCGAGATGCGAGTGGATCATCGTCAAAGGCAAGATAGCCTTCCTCTGCAGATACTCCGTTTCCACACTTCTTGATGAACCACTTATCGCTCCCGAGAAAGCCACAGCGGTCACAGGACCTATGACGAAAGCTTACCCAATCCTTTTCCACTGGCGCCATAAACCCGTTTATAGTCCTGAATTATGGATATAGATAGATTTGTGATCGAGAACTAAGCTGACTGGTTAAATCCCATCCATCAGTGCAATGAATGAGCACATGACTAGGCTCGAGGGCAATTTGTGGTACGATTACCACAGTTCCGTCCAACATGGTCCCATTTTAGTTCGTCAATCCTGAACGAAACAGCATTTCTCGGTTTGGGGGTAGGGGGAGAGATTCGAATCCTTGATGGCTTCAATGACCTTGTTCAAACAATCCTTCATGACGTCAATATTCTCAATGCCGAGATAAGTCTTTGTGCAAGGCGGTGAAGACAAGTGCCGGTAGTTCTACATGTTCTTACTGCCCATGCCTAGCGCCTGCATGGCATATGCAGTCACAGTGGGGCGGGCATCCACGATCAGATTGTTTTTTTGGGCCCCATATATTTTTTGGAATGGCCTCCGTGGCTTCGGGAGGGAAGCTAGTAGTGCATGCATCGGAATCCAGTGAGAGAGCCCCGAGATCAGTGTAGGAGCCAGAGGGGGATTCAGGGTTCGGAATGGTCGGACCGGTCAAGTCTTGAGGGCGCAACTGGACGGGCAATCATGATAGATCATACCGAGGAGACCTGACTAACGCTAGAGGTCAAGCCTAGTCCAGACTGGTTACTCACCAGTCCTGAAGGCAGCCTAGGTGGCTGGTGGGGGGTGCCATTTGGGACTCGGTTTCATTCTTCAGTTAGGAATGAAACTTAGCCACAGTCATTTGCTGGCTAGTGGTGGTGGCTTGAAATATTTATGGGGCTTGGATTCCATTCCTGAGTGAGGAATGAAAACTGAGCCACATTACTTTGGTGATCAGAGGTTGTGGCTGGAAATTAATATGAGGCTTGGATTTCATTCCTCATCGAGGAAGGAAACTCCGCAACAGTGATTTGCTAGCTAGCAGTGGTGGCTTGAATTTTCAAGCCGTATACTACTTTCCAGCCACCACCTCTGCCTACTAAAATAATGTGGCTCAGTGTTCATTCCTCTGCGAGGAATGAAATCCAAGCCACATATCAATTTCAAGCCACCACCACTAACAAGCAAATCACTATAGCTCAGTTTCATTCCTCATTGAGGAATGAAATCCCAGCCTCATATTAATTTCCAGCCACCAACTCTGACCACCAAAGTGATGTGGCTCTGTATTCATTCCTCGCTGAGGAATGAAATTCAAGTGCCCTCCCTCAATTGCAAGTTTCTATTACACTATTTACTAGGATGATTGAACAACATCCTAGGATGTTAGGGCTATCTCTACAAGTAAAATCTGGCGATGTTTTCTTTTTTCACTCCATGGTCTAAGCTGAAGAAGGTCAGTAATGTTTGGGTAAAGATACCTCTATCCAAGACAGGAGTTTTCTGTCATCTCAATATACGGTTCAATATTCCACTAACTTGAAGTACCATTCTGGCTAGTTAATTGTTGTAACTTTATTTTATTCTAGAGCACTATCTTAATGTAGTCCGCTTTGACAAATTCCATATTCTCAATTGTAATTCTGTATAGTAATTACTAGAGAACAATTATGAATATATAGTCAATTATGATGCAAGTTAGGCCTAGTTAGAGAATGCAAAGAAACTAAGTAAAAGAGAACTAGGTAGTAATTATAGAGTCAGATTAGAAAGTGATAAGATGCTGGGTTGGAAAAACCCGTTGCCAATTGGGCAAAGCGCATAGGCCATCACTCGAGCGCTCAGGTCCTGTCTCGGAGGTTGAGGGGAATGGTATAGCTTCTCCAGCGGACCCGTCAGTTATAGCCTGTGCAGATGGGCCTGAGTACCCACACGTCCAGCAAATATAGTACCACCAGGCCACGCTCTCCACATCATCCTCAAGCTTCCTACCACTCCCGTTCATTATCAACGCATTTTTTGATTTTTTGGACCTCGTCAAACCACTCGAAAACAATATAGCCAGACCCAAATCACACTTAAGCGAAATGTTGCCAGGCCAACTGCACTATAGCCAACCCACTATGCCACGCTCAAGTGAATCAGCATGAGGAAGGGGAGCCTCAGCTAACCGAAGAGACTCAAGTGCCAGAGTTAGGAAAAATATACGAATACGCCAAGCCCCACGCCGCTATAGACAAGAGCCTAGGAACACCGAATGCACACCATTAGCCACTCAACCCAGAAGCTCACCTAGTACGGAAGAGAAAACCATTCACAGTCTCTATAGCAGCCCATTTTCAAGTCCTGGCAATCCTGAAACACATACTCCAACTCTCGCCAGGTTCAGTCAAAGCCCAGCACCTGACCTATCGCTCTTACAAAGTACCGTAAGTACCATACACGCCTCCACTCACTCCCAACAAAGAAGATCCAGAGAGCGAATGTCTAGCAAGTCCGCAAATCTCAATAATATACGTGACCTCCTACGAGAGCACAAAGAAGACCTTGTTGCCCAAGTGGTTCTCCGTCTCAACAGTTTACCAAATTCCCGCAGTCAAACACCTCCCCTCAGGAACTCTGGCCTAGCCACCAATTCCAGTACCACAGTATCAGCTCCTCCAGCTAATCCAACACTAGAATGAATTGCCGAACTAGAAACTCAGATAGCAGAACTGAGAGCTGCAAGCACCACCAGATCAGCAAACCACTTCACCCAAGCTGGTATGTACAACCCCCTCCAGCTAACCCTGATATCCTTGACTGAGAACGCATCTGCCTTAGCGGAATTAGTTGAAACCCTTTTCCCCGGGGTGGAGCGGACAACTCTAGTCCAAATTCTAGAAAACCGCTTCAAGCTGACTAATATGTATCGGCTCCTCGCTACCGAGAAGGACCAGGCAGAAGCTCATGGGACAATTTCCATAGGTGGAGTCAAGTTTGAGCAGACAGAGAGGGAAGGAAAGGAAAGCTACTACCAGATAAACTCCTTCTTCGAGGCATGGGCCGCATATTGTGGTATTTTGGTAAAGCAAGCACCATATGGCCTACAGGGTGAGCTAGCGACTGCTCTGTTCCTCTATATGATGAACCTATATGAATTGCTTGAAAAGTATACATGGGAGGGAGTGAAAGCCTACCACTTTTAATTCCATCGGAAGCGGGTAGCAAGCGGAAAAGATATTGCAGATCCCTCAAAATAGCGCCTGCTTGACAGCGAACCTATCGCCACACAATGCTTCGGCAATCCTACCCCTCGTGTACAATGGAACCAGGCCCAGAACCGTCCACTACCTTACCCTCGCAGACAATTTGAGTTGCCTATACTCGTAAGCCATATTCCGCACGGTTATCTACAGCCTGGTACAGTACCGAGCACGAATGCGAGATTTACAGAACCTGCCCCCACAGCTGAAGTTTGCCCCAATTGGAACTTCCAGGAGTGCCGTACCACTACCTACCGTTTTCAACACATATGCATAAGTTGTGGAAGCAATCACAAATCATCCCAGTGTACCATGACTAGTGGAGGGGTCATAGTAGCTCCGCGCAGCGGACTTCCTGGACTTTAGCTCTCCTCACACCTTTTAAACCTGTCTCTCACCACAATCATAACTTAATATACTGTGCCTCTACCCCCCTACTATGAAGCTTACCATTACCGAGTAGCAACTCGCACCTACAGTCAAACCCCCACAAGAGTAGCAGCCACACTCCAAAGGAATACCCACTGCCTAAACCCTGTTAGCAAAAAGCAAGCCAGTCCGAATAATACAATTCGCTACTTACTGTTTACCCCACATGACCTACCCATGCCAGCAGGCCAGTTAAACATCTCTGGATGGAAAGGTCATACCACAAACTACTCAGAAACAATAGTAACAGAGATGATTCTAGGTATCTGTAGATTCGGTGCAAGAATTGGTTATGAAGGGGATTATTCAAGGATCCGAATATACAAGAATCTTTCAAGCACGACAGACGAGTCCAAACTAGTCTCGGAAGACATCAAAGCTGATCTCAGAATGAACCCCCCTGAACTTTACTCAAACGAAGGAATACAACCTCAGCACCTCACCTCCTCCCCCTTAGGCTTGATGGATAAGTCCGATGGAACAAAGTGCCAAATCCACCATTTATCATACCCACCTGACGACTGAAACTCAATTGATGGAGTGATTCCTGAGACTTATAGTGCTATCACCTATAGTACAGTAAACGAAGCAATTGCAGCAATCCAGGAACTGGGTAAGGGGGTGTTCCTGATAAAGAGAGGCTTCGAACAGGCTTTCCGCCACATACCAGTATCCCCAATCGATTCTCCACTCCTCGTGTTCTCTTGGGAAGGAAAATATTACTCTAAATATTCTTGCCGTTCGGACTTCGCACAGCCCCATACCTATTCAATATTTTCGCCGAATTGTTCCATTGGTTCCTAGAAAAGGAATTTGCCCAGCACAAGCTCACCGCCCACATTGTGCATTACCTAAACGATTTTCTAATAGTTATTCCCCAAAACAGCAAGCTGGACACATATAAAACTTTATTTACAAACCTGTGTTAAGAGATTGAGCTATCGGTAAAAGTCTCATAGAACGAGGAGGGAGTGATAGCTGGCTTCAGGGGAGTAGACCTTGATACAAGCCACATGGTAATAAGTCTACCAGATAAGAAAATGTGCAAAGCACAAACCATGCTCGACAATGCGTCCCACAGTAATTCCCTGTCCTTGCTTGAACTTCAACAAATTACCGGCTTCTTGAATATTGTCTCCATCATAGTACCTCTTGGTAGGACATTCCTGCGTTACCTCTATTACATGCAGCTATACCTGCCACCAAGTAGCGAGAAACACTACAGAAGACGGATATCTAGTGAGGCCAAGAAAGACCTCATCTGGTGGAGAGCGATTCTCACTTCAGGCCCTGAACGAACCGTTCAACGAAAGGAAAGAGAAACGGTTTCCCTCTGGACAGATGCCTCTGGTACAAATGGGTTAGGTGGATACTACACTCAAGCAGGAGGAATATTAGACACCCAGGGAAACTACAAAGGGCAGTATTCTATGCTAGGAAGAGGGCAGCGAGAGCCGCAGACGGCATTCTGTACTCACCTCCCATAGCATATTTGTAGACTAAGGGAGCATATTTGTACACAGGAGATACGAGCGGTGGAACAAGCACTACTGGTATGGGGGAAAGAGTGGAGAGGGCGCAAAGAGGTAATGAATATTGACAACCAAGCAGTAGTTCACGCATTAAGAACATTAGCAAAAACACAGCCTGCCCCCAATGCCTCATGTCATTAAGTTTTACGTTTTGGCACATCGTGAGTCCTATGATCGCGATATTAAAAATTCCCTTACTTTAACTAAAGAAGATAATATTAATTCTGTTTTCTGTAAAATATGAGCAATTTTTATTAAGAACTCACGGATCTTTTACATACCGAAGTTGAGAAATTTGAGTTCATAACATACAACTTTGTAATGTAAAATGTCTATGAGATATTGATAAAAATAACTCCTATTTTGCTAAAATTAAGGTTGGTATCTGATCATTAGAGGACACATTCAGAAGCATCATGATTAACCGAGGTCACTCGCGATTAGCCAAAACGTAAAACTCAACGAGATGGCTCACCATGGAGCACAAAAGACAGATTTTTTTTTTGGTGATCAAATAGGACTATACGGGGGGCATCGATGAATGCCCTATGAAGATGCTTATTGTTAAGTACCGAATATGCCTTAGAGCTTGAGGCAATTTGGATACCGACTATGGAGAACACTCTGGCAGATGCACTCTCAAGATTCAACTCCCTGAAGATTGCTAACATCCCACCGCAGTTGATGCATCAGCAAAAAAAAAATCTGTCTTTTGTGCTCCACAGTGAGCCATGTCGTTGAGTTTTACGTTTTGGCTAATCGCGAGTGACCCTGGTTAATCATGATGCTTCCGATTGTGTCCCCTAATGATCAGATACAAATCTTAATTTTAGCAAAATATAAGCTATTTTTATCAATATCTCATAGACATTTTACATTACAAAGTTGTATATTATGAACTCAAATTTCTCACCTTTGGTATGGAAAAGGTCCGTGAGTTCTTAATAAAAATTGCTCATATTTTGCAGCACACAGAATTAATATTATTTTCTTTAGTCAAACTAACGGGATTTTTGATATCACGATCATAGGACTCACGATACGCCAAAACATAAAACTCAACGACATGAGGCACAGGGGGCAGGCTGTTTCTTTGCTGATATGTACCCCACCTGCAACCTCCACAATCATGGGTTTCAGATATTCAACAATCGGAGCTTTCATCAGTAGCGGCCTACTACCACTGGAAGGGCCTGGCACCATTAATACAAAGAAATTATAACACCCCCGAGTCCTGCTTCGGCCTTTTTTCCACCCTTAATAACTATCGCCACCGTAATGGTAGTTGCTTTCCGGCCAAAGCTACATGGCTGATCGAGTGGCTCTACTCATTAGCAGGAACAATCAAAGGAAAAACAATGAAACTATACTTATCTGGAATCCGGTCCTACCAGTTGGACTTAGGTATCGACTATACCGCCTTCTCAGATCTTAGGCTTGACTGGACGTTGCAAGGCATTAAGCGCGATGATAATAAGCTGGAACAACGTCCCCGAACACCCCTCACCTGTCCAGCTCTTCTCCGGATTCTCACGACCCTTTCCACCCCTATTTACGTCAACTTAGCCATTCAAGCCACATTCACACTTGCATTTGCTCGCTTTTTCAAAGTTGGGGAATTCACTTACCGGCAAGCAGACTTAGAGCCAGGAGCGGCATTCTTTAGCTGGTTTCTTACCAAGAGCAGCATCAGGCTGATCGGGGAGGGAACACATATGGAAATCACCCTACCTGCCTCGAAGACAGGCTCTTTTAGACAAGGGATACAGTTAATGATTACAGCAAGTAGGGATGCAGGATGCCCTGTAGAAGCCATGAAGCGATTCCTCCCGTGCGAAACCCACAGGCCACCTACAACTCCGCTTTTTACTGTAGGAAGATGGATCCAGCTTCACTTTTCCAGAGAGTATGTAATTCCACAATTACAGCACCTAGCAATCCAATCTGGCCTGGGATCCAAGGCCTGGAATGGGCATAGTTTTCGCAGAGGAGCTGCGACTTGGGTTCCCCAAGTCGGAATCCCAGCAACTCAGCTTCAGATACTTGGCCGGTGGAGATCAGATATCTATTGGGCATATATTGAGTACATACAAGAGGAACGAATTTCGCTATCAGAGAGATTTGACCATAATGGGGGCCAGCAAGCTATCTCCCCATGGGCCTGCCTTGAGAGAGCAAGAAGGCGTTAACCATCTCCAACGGCAGGCACTGAAAGCGAGCAATGATTGCACCTGCCTCTGTTTGGGATGTGTTGGTGGTAACGATTCCGAGCAGCAAGGGCAGCGACCATACCACCAACACCTCTAGTAGTGGAATCCTAGCTCCTTGGACACTGGCGGAATAGGATAATAGTTTTGAGTCTTTTTTGTATTGTTATGGCCTTCTGGGTTTCGGTTTTCCTTTCCTATTATACATTTAATTCTACTTGTTCACTCTTGAAAATTGAATGCTGGGTTGGAAAAACCTGTTGCCAATTGGGCAAAGTGTATAGGACATCACTCAAGCGCTCAGGTACTATCTCGAAGGTTGAGGGGAATAGCATTGCATCTCCGGCTGGCGCATCGGTTATAGCCAGCACAGATGGGCCTGAATACCCACACGTCCAGCATATATAGTACCACCAGGCCCCGCTCTCCACATCATCCTCAAGCTTCCTACCACTCCCGTTCCTTATCAACGCGCTTTTTTGGTATTTCCCACCCACCACCCGAACTACGCTCACACGCGCCCCCATTGTCAGCTCAGGATATATCGGTGGAAACGATTCTGAGCAGCAGGGGCAGCAACCATACCACCAACGCCTCCAGCAGTGGAATCCTAGCTCCTCGGGCACTGGCGGAATAGGATAATAGTTTTAGGTCTCTTTTGTATTGTTATGGCATTCTGGGTTTCTGTTTTCCTTTTCTATTATACATTTAATTCTACTTGTTCGCTCTTGAGAAATTGGTAAAAGAGAATTTAATATGAGTTATAGCTAATATATATGTAATAATTAGAGTAGAATATGATAGAGAGATGATAGAAGGCAAGGATTCAATAGAGGGTAAGGCAAGATCACATACTAGATACTATTATAGTATAATAAGGACAAGTTAACTGGAATTTCTAAGACTAGACTCAGTAACAACGTTCTCCTCTGGAAAAGTATTAAATCTATAGAAATTGGATAACAAAATTGCTTCTTTAGCCCATGATATAAGACATTCTGATGGCTCCAGAGCATCACTTTTGAGTTGATTACGTGTATCTTTCAAAACCAGTTTAGAACTTGAAAATAAGAGCTCTGGATCTGCTAACATTGCAGGTATAGAAAAGATGTCCAATGCTATTGGAGCTAGTCTGTTTGTTGATTTTGAACAGTTCAGCCAATAATGAAATGGTGAGTCAATATCCGGTTGCGGAGGTGATTCGCTATATCTAGTATAGGCATCATATGCATATCTAATATGTAATAGTTATTGAATACACTAGATTTAAATACTAACCTGGAGTGATATGGCGTCGTTTTGCCTACCAGTGACAATAATACTCCTCCTCCTCCTGAATCTAACCCAAGTCTCTCCATTCGTCATTTTCAATTCTAGTACCCAGATTACTATTAGTTGAATTGTGCTCGACAGTAATCCTGTATTGATCCTGCCTCATCATCTGCACAGTTTCCTTTCCAGCCTGAATCTCACAAATCGTCCAATCCCCTTGTTCAATTCCCAACTCAAAATTATCCTTCTTCTGTCTAGGATCCAAAACAACTGCGGTGATATACACAGGAATTTCACGTATTTGACTGCTATAAGCACTTAGCTTTGCCAAACCAAGATGGGCTGCTTGGCAGAGGTGTGCTTCTGGGTCGGGTTTACAGATCACATCTCTAAGGAAATATTAGCAGTGTTATTGGAGAAAAAGACTAATAGATACGAGAGTATAATAACAAACCAGTAAATACCTGACAAGTAGTCAATTTCTGAATTACTTCCCATAAATTTAGTGATATTCCCTCAAGAGCTAAGGATGATCAAAGAAATAGCTGTAATATGCTGACAGCCGATTGGAGTTCTATCCAATCAGATTCTGATAACATATCATGTTCTAAGTCCATATTATTTAAGCAGAAGAAATGAATTGCTTCTCTATTTGGTAATAGGCTCTGAATCATGCTGAGTTCCAAATTCTATTGTGTCGAATTACCTGCTTGTAGTAAGGCTTCTGCCCCTCAGTGGCGAAGTTCTTGCTTTCCCTATACCGACAACCTGATATAAGTCGTTATATTATGTGCCTTCCCCCAGCGTTGAATTTTCCGCCATTGAGCCATTTTCTCATTAGTGGTAACAATAACATCAAGTAGATCATTCAAGCTGGTAGAATCTCCAAACTCGAAATCTTTAATTAAGAGATTTAACACGTGTCCCATATATCGTAACCTGCAATTTTCTGGATTATAAGAAATAGGATGATCTATAAGCATCTGAGCTATTGATCATATCATACTGCCATTGTTGGCCGCATTATCTGTTTCAAAATATCCAATATTATTTAAGAAGTTATAACTATAGTATAAATTACTGTTAGCAAAAATCATTTTCCCAGCAGGATTCTAGCGAGAAAAAAGGAATCTTAGTCATTTATAACAGTTAGAACAATATCAGCCAGTGCTTCTCCAATATGCACTCCTTGTATCTCTCGCAAGGCTAGTACAAGATTTAATCTTGTTCCCCGTGCACTGGCAAAATGGACAACGATGCCAATTACACTCATACTAAGGTGTGGGAAGGTACATCCATCAACAGACAAATGAATTTGTGAGTTAGTACTGTTTATCTCCAACCGGACCTCATTTTTTTAATTGCTGTAATTATTGATAACCCAAGATCATATAGTGTCCGCTGTTTTAGGAAGTTTATACTTAGGTTGGATATGCTGAATTAGCTTCCTGAATCAATCATGTTCAATCGCATTAAATGCCTCGTTGCTATATATAACCCAGTTGAGAAGTAGTCTGTTGGCGGAATCCTTGGTGAGAGACTCTTGTTGTATATTCCTAACGTGGGTGAATGCTGTAGGGAGTGGACTAGTAACAGCAACAGGACCTATTCCAGGACGTGATGATTCAAGTAACTTCCGGGGATGTCAATCACGCAAATGTCCCCCTGGTTTACGCGTTTCTCTATTAGATGCATATTGCTTTGTGTCTATTGATATTTTATGTATTAATATTTGTTGGAAGGCTAAAGGAGCTGGAGATGATAAAGCAGTGTACAATTGAATGCTTCTTACAATAGTTATAGGTCCAATACTTGGCCAAGCCAAAGCCAGCTGTTATACCATGGAAAGGGATAAATGATCTTGGTATAAACTCTCAAGCAATGGGTGGTCCTGTATTGGAGTTGATTTCCTTATCCACAATGGTGGATTCAATAATAGTATCTGCAATAGTGGATGAATAGATTGAAGCTGTATTGCACTGGGGGAATAAAGGAGGCAATAATTGTAGTTGATAATCTCTGGAGGAAGAATCCTCTATATTGGGAAAGTCAGGTATATCTTCAGCCGCAAAGAAGGAACTATCGAGCAATATCAAAGTGCTACTCGGGGCATGCTGGGATACCTGCTCCCCTCGGGTGGAATATAGGGATAGCTGCTGTTGATGCGGTAAGGGCAGTTCTGGCTGGGTTTTCAGCACTAGTTGGTGTGGGTACCTGTGGATCATAAATGCTACTACTATGAAGGTTAACTAGATATAGCTTCATGTTAGCGTTGGATAAGATTATTAACCAGGATTAGATATCTCCAATCAGAATTGACAAGGGTAGATAAGACTCTGTACTACAACCCACCAGTATTAAGCGAGTATGAAGGAAGAAGCTTTGAACTACTGGGAGCATTACCAGAATCCAGAATAGTTTTCGTGGTTGGTCAAAGTTGAATATATGAACTAGTAGAATTCTTCGTGTAATTTGATCTGCTAGTTGGTAGATCCATATATCCTGATTGTGACATGCTAAGAGATAATGCTACTTGTGAGCTGGAAACTTGATTATTGCGCCGGAATTGAGGGCTGGGTGATGATGCTGTGAGTGGCTGATTCTGCTTATCCATTGCCAAACAGAGCAAGACTCAGAAAACAAAAACTCAACACTGAAAGGTAAAGGCGTTTATGGAATCTAGATTGATAGTCTATCAAGACGAAAAAAGTGGAGTTGTATGGATATGAGAATGATATTCGGAAATGTATTTTACCCAACAGCACAATCAAGGCCTCTTTATACAGAGATTCCTTATTTCTCAAGACATGCCTACTACCTCTTCTCATATACACGGACAGTAAAACTCTGCTGCAATTCACAACAAACAACCACATTCGTCTTAGTGGGTAAAATTCAGAAATGCGCTAGCATCATATGTAGGGTTGGTGGAAGGGCCGTGCACATATTATCACTCGGTCCATATAGTCTGACTGCTCCGGTCGGAGTCTGGTCTGGCAAGCTCGACTCCCCACTTAGTCAGAAATCTGGAGCCAGACCTGACTTGATTTTGACCAAACTACCCTAATCAGTCCAGTCCATCACC
This sequence comes from Tuber borchii, assembly GCA_003070745.1. Lineage (NCBI taxonomy): Eukaryota > Fungi > Ascomycota > Pezizomycetes > Pezizales > Tuberaceae > Tuber > Tuber borchii. The sequence goes on along the minus strand of NESQ01000014.1, from coordinate 445,536 downwards.
GACCATTCGGAACCCTGGGGGGATTTATTGGAAGTTTTAAGCTGCCCGGGTGTTTGGAGCAAATACTGGGGTCGTGACGAGGCGAAAATAGCTGCGACGAGCTTCTCATCCTGTATGCTACGGTTCCCACAGACATCCGTTAGCAGCTGGGAACACCTGGTTATGGAGCAGTTGTTGAGAGGGTAGATATTGCCGCTCAAACTTTAGTACGATTTCCCAGGTCATGGGGCGGGTGAATCACCTCAAGGCGGGTATTCACGCCCTGGATAGGTAGTTCTTGGCTTTGCTTAAGGTCGTGTCACTTATTGTGGCTGGGACAGCCAACAATGCAGGGTACGTTGGAGAAAACTACTTGAAATCAGCTCCGTTCTAAGCCCACCAAAAAAGGGGTATCAACCCACAGCGTAATCCTTATTAATTTTTGATATCCTCTATCCTTTACATCTCTTGGTACCAATATCCATCCTCTCATATTCCTTCCGGGGATCATATATCTTCCATCCATTGAATTGCTTCTCAATGGAACCTGGGGCGTAAGAGAAGGCATAAAGGTTATCTACCCCTTTCACAATTGATAGACAATTTATTGACTCGAAAACATCTCCGAGTCTACAATCCCGCTCCGTCTTGAACTAGAAAGTAAGGAAGGAGGAATCTCGATACCGTAGCGGCAAGTGGGCAGGTGAAGCGGCACTCACCGGATGCCGAAATCGTGTAGAAACTATAAAATAGATGATCCATATTTCCCGAGGCTGCTTTACCGGCTTTGCTTGTGGGGGTGGAGTTCAAGAATCTGATTGAGAGGTTGATTCAGCTTCGGGATCCATTCGGAAGATGAGATGGTGGGGCGTAAGGTAGGGGGCCCAACGGTCGGCTGCCCATAATGTAGGATAATCACGTTCTCGACCTTAAAATCCTGCGATACCTCTATGTTCGTTCATAGTTCGCAAGAATCTTCTTGGGGCGGAATGAAGATAGAAGAGACACAATCTTTGGAGACTCGGATATGCTCCATATTCGATCAAGTGAAAAAATGAGGAGACCTGCTCTATCCCTTCGGCAAAGCGAGGCGGGTGACTGGACTCCCGGTTGCTCTCCCACAAACCAAACGGCAAGAAGATACTGTAGTCAATCGTAGAGACGTTTGGTGGTGGCGGCGAAAAATTGTATAGTACGGTGAGGAAAAATACTAAAGCTACCGGCGGTCTTGTGATAAGGAGTTTGTATCTAACCCTATGATACCCGTACTGAGGGTTTCGAATGATAATGGAATTGAGATGCTCGCTCGTGCCATATCAAGTGTCAAGGCTAGTGACTAGATCCGTTGACGACCACCTATTCTGAGCTATGATCTGAAGTGTCCGCATCCGCGGATTTTTGATACCGTTAGGTTTGGTAGTTTCACGACACCACTATAAGTAGCCCTCCTCATCTCTCCATCTCTCCATCACCACTTCCACCTCTTCATCCAGGTTTTCTTCGCTCCCGCTCTCCCGTTTTTGATTGCAAAAGGCTTTTTTTCTATGGTTAAAATGTTTTCTTTTAAAGGTCGTCTCCCTTTGGTGGCTCATCGCTCCAGGTTTGCCTATAAGAGTTCCGTTCGCAGACAATTCCATCAAACCTCCGGTCACTTCACTGCGGAACCTTCTCATCCTGAGGCGGTCCAAGGCAGTGATCATGCTAATGATTACTTGTCCACTGGTCATGCCTCCACCCTTCACAATTCCGAACAGGTTAGTACCCTCATCTAGGCATTTAGAACCCAAATATTTGAGTCCGAATTTTGTATGGGCGGTCAGATACGCACAGACGATTTGCCTTACAAAATTTTTATCCTTGTGTTTCAGTTCTATATGCTTGTAACTTTAGAGCACCGAATACTGACTACTTGAGGTTTACTAGGCCATCTAGTCAGCCTCTTTGGTTCACCCAGTTGCTTTAATTTGTCCGGCCTCTTTTGTTCTTCCGGTTTCTTCTGCTCTTTCGGCCTCTTTTGCTCGTCCGGTTTTTCTTACTCTTCCTCTCTTTGGTTCGCCCGGTTCCTTTTGTTCGTTCGGTTTCTTTTCTTCCTCCGGCACCGGCCCACCCCACTTCTGCTCCCGGGCCCCCCAACCCTAGTATATCTCTCGCGAGAAGAGGTTGTCATGACCTTGTTGGTGCCGAACATCACTCTCCTGAGGCTTCCTCCTCCAAGGCTAGCAGTGGCCCTGGTGTGGGGAAGCCTGTAGTTCATCATGGGTTGGGGCATGGGACCAAGAAACTGGTAGACGATCTCAAAACTGGTGGCTACTTCCCTCTCCAGGTATAATAGTGCACTGGGCTAATATATAAGTAGCGTGTTATTGTTTTAGAGAGACTACATGCAGACGTTACCGTGAAGGGACTTGCGCGAGTGGAGGCCCAAATCAAATCGACAAAGAACGAGGGAAGAGGTTTTTTTCTCACTCCTTCATCAGGAAAATGTCTACGGCCCTCCTGGTCCACCATGGTCCACATTTTTGGTAAAATTTTCAAAAGTGTGGTTCAGAGCGGATCGGTGTGGACCATGTGGACCACGGGGACCACAACCCCCCTTGGTGGACCAGGAGCGTTCAGGACCGCCCTGGACGTGCGTAAAACCTTTTCCTGATGTTGGAACCATAGTTTTAGGGGTATATTGTTCTGGTGCAGAAGTCATTTCCTCTTTCTATCTTGTACTAACACTTCTATAGGTAGGCCTCAAGCTTGTCTCATATGACGTCTCTATGCAACAAAAATACGACAACAACCTTTTCAGAGTTCAAGACACTATTAAGGCCGACATGAAAACAATGCAAGAAGGGCTAGAGAAGGGGCAGGTGCGCCTTGAAGGGGAATTGAAATCCATTGCAGCCAAACTGGAGAAGGTGGTTGGCCGTGGGTGGTTCTAGTTTTAAATGGGCAAAAAAAACAAAATCTACTTTTATTGTTAATTAGTTGAAATGAGGGCACGTCTCATTGCCAATTATCTGCTCCTTTCCTTTCTTTTTTCTCTTGTTCTTTTTATTCACCCCTTGCATGCGTTTTAATTTGGTCTAGTTCTGTCCAATTGGTTTACTGCGACTCGTCCCGTTTGACTTGCCGTTAGAAAGCATGGGGGTTCCCCTGCCCCCAGGAGGCCGGTTCTCCCCCCCCAAGACGTGATCAGTGTTCCCAAGCGTCCAGTCCATCCGTCTTTTCCCTAGGACGGGACGGACGCCACATTCTCTGCCACTGCCCGGGACGGACGCCCAACTTGTAGTCCGTCCTAACCTGTGCCCGGGACGGACGGCCGGGCCCTATAGGCTTTTCGAGTGATAAAATGTGATGGGGCGGTAAAATGAAACGAAACGCCCAGCACAAAAGACTGATCGCCAACAACGGTGACGAACTTTTTCTCATTCTACTGCTCACTGTTACGCTCACGACTTGGGAGATAGACCGAGTCAGCCCTAACTCCTATGTGGGGAATGTGATAATGCTTCAGACTATTACCTGTAGTTAAATAGCACGGTTTGGATAGTGCAAAGGATAAGAAAATAGGGAAATGAGACACGGTTTCTTGCCGAGATGAGTTATCGGATGTGGGATATTCTCCTATCCCTCTGGTATGAAAACGGGCCACACACTTATTTTGTCAATAAACCACGTATATCACACTACGACGCAATTCAGGGGGTGACTTATCTATTATAGGTTAGTGTGAAAAATACCTATAGGGCCCGCCCGTCACCCACAGGACTGCAGTTATTATGGAAGACGGACGGGACTATAGGACGCCAGGGCCCTGCCGTCCGGACGGGACGGTTGCGAACACTGGACGTGATGAAGTATGAGAGATCGTTTCCATAGCACCGGATGATTACACCTTGTTATTTTTTTCTCTCAACTCACGCAAAGAACATCAAACGTCGCGCCTGCATTTCTATGATACCGGTATCCCCCGGGTGGGGTGGTGGAAGTTGATATATTCCGACCCGATACAGCACCTCCTACAGTGGGACCTTTTTTTGTGAGCCCGCTCTAGAATTGTCCTGCCCCCCCACACAATGGCCTGATTGACCAGTGCTCTGTTCGTTATCGTTGTTGTCTTTACTCTCCTCTCCCTCCCCTCTAACAAGGTTTTTGTTTTTTGTTTTTATCTTTTCCTTTTTTATCCATTCGATCCATCCCCCCTGGAACAAGAAAAAGATTGGTCTTTTTCGCTATCTTCTTCCGGGACCGGAAATCTATCCGCTATTCCTTACCGCGTCTCGCAGTGAGATATGAGAGGGGAAAGACACAGAAGAAGGAGGAACAGATGCTTCGTGGCTACAACCAGACATTCGTCGTGCCTTCCCGAAAGCCCCTAAAAGCCCCCGATGGGCGATTGCGGTTTTGTCGCGTACACAGATCCTCTATTGCCAGCAGTGTACTCAAGCTCATTGGACTCGCGATGCAATTGTCGAAACTAGAGTTTGGCCACTGGGTTCGGCATAGATCCGCACGCATGTTCTTGAGCACTGCCGGTCCGCTGCAGACAAACGTTCCCTGCAAGCTCCCTCCCGACAGTTAGGGAGTCGGTGCAAGTCTGGTTTGATTTCTTGGCTGACAAGGGCAAAAGTTATGTCACCAGCCCTTCGCTCCTGCTAGAAAATAGGTATCCGATTCCCGGCGTTGGGGCGGACGCAATGACAATTGGCGCCACAATGGACAACGAGATTCCGTGGACTTCCTTCACGGCAGTAATATCCTCGGAGACATCACTAATGTAAACAATCCAAAGCTTGTCTCAAAAAGCTGCGGGAATCAGTCATTGACCAGCCAGGAAATACCAAAAAGCGGATAGAGGAATACACCAAGACAGAACCTGGTCACGGCCACGTGTCTATACGCCCTCTCGCCCAGAAGGCAAATAATCCCACTCACCACCCCTATTCCCGCCCAAGCCGCGAAAGTAACCCTAGAACTAAAGTTTCATACGGGCGGTGGGGAAACCGGTTATTCAAGAGCGTGTACCATAGATTCCTTCACAAGGTTTCACATGGGTGACACAAGCTAGCTCCACCTTGAGCTAATCAAAGACTCTACCCTACCAGATCATTTCGATCTTCACCCGCTATCCCAAGCCGCCGGTATGATAATTATAATTTCATAGAACACCGGCAGCTCCACGCTAGGAATACCAATTCCTAGCTAGCTGACTGACTGTGCGTAGTTTATGGGACTGTCGGTAAGAGATGTACGTGCCATCCGGGCATAGCTTTGAAGTAGCGCCTTGGTGATTCCCGCTACTCCACTGTATCTTCCTGGCTCTATTCGCTTATATCCGTTACTAGACTCGTAAACCCTAGCGAGATCCAAATAGATATCAAATGGAGTTCTAAGAGACTAGATGAATAGTTCAGATAGCAGGGCGGGGCAGGGCTTCTTGTAGGGTACTTTGCGCGATAGGCACTGTTATAATAAAGTAGAGCCAACCATCGCAAAAAAAACAAAAGTAAGCAAGAAGTCTCACGAGGAACAAGATCAAACTTTCCGTGATGACCTCCCAGTAAACTCGTGGCCCTAGGTTGAATCAATGCAGCTAGGCTCAGACCCTGTCCCACACAATCTTGGCTTACGGATTAGCTCACTCTGTGACCATCCGAGTGACCACCCATGAACAAAGGAGAACCCACCCACCATCAAAGCAGACCACACGGGCGGGGCAAATAGGATCGCGTTTTATATATTGTACTCCGATGCTTTTTTTTTTCCTGCCTTAATACCTGCATGGGGTTCTTCCTCCACAACGGTTGGTTGGTTGGCTAGTTGAGACGATCCCAGGAGCAGGCCATATTTTTACAATAATTTAGATAGACTACCCTGGACGTTGCAATGGCTGCGTTGTTGTTGTTCTGCCTACGTAGCCAAATGCCGGCACAGACTGAAACGAGATCACTGCATCGGCCTAACATACCGGCCCTCAACAAACGGGTGATCGCGACTTCGGCTAGGCATACCGGTCATGTTTGGGGGGAAGGAGGTTTCTAGCAGCTTCCGGCCTTAAGAGCTCATAATGATAACTGATGTGGTTATGTAAACCAAGATAAGCGGCCGGGTTTATATCTGTACCCTTTCTGCGCGGAGTGGGAGACTCTGATGAAAGTGAAGGTTCGAAAACAACATTGGCAATCGAGGTTACCAGGTTCCCAGTTCATTGCTATTATACTGCAGCCTCTTCTCCAGCTACAAATCAGAAGCAGACGATCCGGGGGAATAAACTTTAGGGGGATCCTCTATTTAAATTTTCCAGGCTTCAAGGTCTTTTATTTATTTTTCTTCCCAAGAGAGCTTGGATCGGAGTGTCAGTGATCAAGGACTCTTTCTCTCACCCTATTTTTTATTCTATTTTATTAATTCACAAGTGGACTCCTCTAGATGCGGTATCGTACAGCCACAAACTAGTCGTACATGAGGCTTCAAACGCTGCATTGAGGAGAGAAAAAGCGGCACAATGTCACGATAGGGTAACTATTGGTTGATGTTCTCTCGGAGTGGGTTGACAGGGTAACCTTGGCCAAGCCCTCATTCGGCAGAGATGTGTGTCTGCGGGCATCACGCTTCTTACCATTCAGCCGAAGCGACTATGGCCCCAGTAACAGCGGCAGTCATGCCCTCCACCCCGAGCGCGCTTCTAACGATTGGTGCCTATGCGAGTATGATGCCTCGGATAGCTCGCTTGGACGAACGGTTCGAGGCACACGAGCTCAAGAGGAGGAACCAGATCGCTGCCGATAAGATAAATCTGGAAAGATTGATGGGTGGGCTACGCGAGCTAGACGAGAGGATGATCGATCTGGCTGAGAGAATGGAAGAAGCTGAGGAAAATCTATTTGGTGACGAGGGACACGGCGTCGCATTAGAGGCACGCCTGCATGATCTAGAGGGAACGACGGAGGAGCTAAAAGAAGATATCGACGTGATCAAGGCAGCCGTCATTGAAGACGAAAGGGAGCGCAAGGTTGGAACTTGGGAGAGCGGTATCAAGCAGGAGGCGAAGGACACTAAACAGGAGATATCCCGCTCTACACCATCCATTCCACCACCCATTCCACCACCCATGAGGCAGGGAGAAGGGTACTACGAAGAGTACAAGCCCAGAATCCCCCCAGTGATGATGAATGGAGAAGAAGGTTGTGCTCTTGAGCCAGACACCGACGAGGAAGATCCACAGATTGATATGGAGGCCATTTTTTCGCGCAGCACGCAACCGATAAAGTCCGCGCAGCCAAAGCCGTACGCCTGCGTCTCTCCCACGAGAGTATCAAACCCTCAAAACAACTGGATCCATCTCCACCTGTAAAAAGATCCCAAATGGCTTGCGTCGATTGACTTGGCTCATCTTATTATCATCGCCATGAGGTTAATCTTCGGAGGAGGAGGCGTATCGGTTTGCTTTTTGAATCTTAATTCAGCGCTCGATATTTCTTGTACTTTAGAGTGGGTCTTGTCTTTTTGGTGGTGGTGGGGGTGGTGATTGTGAGATTTGGCACAACATCTTAGACTAGTTGGCGGTCGTTCTTTCTCTATGATTTTTTTGGCTTATTTGTCTCACTTATTTTCGTTCATTGTGGGGTGACTTAGAAAGCTACTAATAAGCGATTTTCTTTTGAACGAAGATTGCCGACGCCGGCAGATTTTTTTCTTGCTTCTGTAGGACAATCTTTCCTTACCCATCATCACTTTTTGTTTTTTTCCGTCCTAGTGCTTAATGCTACAAAAATCTGTAGGCCGACTCAAGAGAATCAGAGTACAAAACAATGAAATCATATTCATGTAACTTCAAACTTTGATTACATACTTAGCTAACACTATTAGAGTATATCATGAAGTATTGGTTAACTTAGTAAATAGATATTAGGTAGTAAATTTTGTGGAATTTGTATGTAATTTATATAGAACTTACCAACTATGATAATATAATATGCCACAGCAGTTTTTTTAAAAAAGCGTTTCGACTATTATGAATCACCGGCGCTCACCTATCATGGGATATCACCCGAACAGTATTGATAATCAGTTCGGACGGGAGAAGATGCTAGAAGCCTCTCTGTGGATTTAGCATTGGGTCTAGACTCGGTGATGGGAGCGAGAAGTGGGGTAGAACACATAGCAAAGCGGGGTAGAAGATATTGCAGAGCGGGGTAGAACACGTAGCAAAGAGGGGAAGCAATGCGGGGTATGAGGGAAATGATTATGGCGTGAGAAGTTGTGGAAATGGTATGATCATAGTAGTTACAGGATTTTGTACTTAAAGGCCCCGTTCATGTTGAATAGTTGAAGTACAAGTCACGGAACATCGTCTGTCTCTCATACACTTTATTCCTCTCACTAAACTAGCATTCACGATCGGCATATACACTCCAGAAAATTTCATCGACAACACGAGTAGTAGTTATTCCCGATTGCTATCCCCAATGCATGGACTCTAGCACTACCGGTACCCAATTTTCCAAAGCAGAGTGAGTACATTGAGATATCTAAATTAGACAGAAAGAGAAACTAAAAGAACCCAAGAAGAACGCCAAAGGAAATCACGCCCAATCGATATGCTGCTTATCAGTCCGTAGCTCCACTGTCGGAGGTCCTGGGAAGTGGCCGCTGCCCTTACCATGGGAGATCGTTGCCGCCGGCATGTCCCAGTGTGGCAATGAGGGCGCATAGAGGTCGGTTGAGGGGGGGGGTGGTGGGTAAAAAGAACGCGAGCAGTAGGAAGTATAGGAACGCGAGGTGTAAGAAGTATGGTGATCGTGAGACGGAAGGGGAATGAGGTGTGGTATATATGAATGGGGGGGTTCACGGACCCATCCCACAGGAGCTATGACCCCGCACTGCCCTGGCAACCGGGCATACCTTTTTCCGCAGTTCTCTGAGACACCACGGTTTCCCCTAGGTGCAGTCCGATACGCTTTGCCCAATTGGCAATGGGTTTCAACAACCCCCGATTTGTACCGCACCACCGCAACCATAGCTTGACACAACCAAACAAAACAAAACCCCTTACGATACAGTACTACAGTACCAGTACTGGTACAGTTAGTCCAGATAAAAACGGCTTGCGACACGACACTCTGTAAAAAGCGCCCCATCCCCGGCTATCCACAGACTTGACATTTCCCGTCGGCGACCCTCGCTAGGAGGAAAGGACCCCTGATGCGGCAAGCCACAATGCATTCGGCGTTCATCCAGCTTTGCGTTTCAAAAAAAAAAAAAGCACCTCCCCGAGTGTCGGGGGTTGCCAAGTGAGACATTCCCGGCGAGAAATGTGACTGTCTCACTTTAGCTCAGTCCAAAACGACATCATTGCACGAGTAGGTAATTGCCGAGGTGCTAATCTAAAATATGGTGCCAGAGGCCATGGGAATTGTGTAAATTAGCCCCAACCTCAACTCGTTTTTTCTAATTGGCGAAAGACAGTCAACTTCTCCAGTATGATATTTGATACCGTACTCGATTACTATTGAATATTAAAGCTAGGGCTGGCCCAATATTTACGCGCAAGCCATATGGCTAGAGGAGTTACAGTAGACACTTCCCCCCCATCGCTTCTGGCGCCATAGCGACAACCATCTCCACGCCTAGCGATTGCAGTGCGATTCTGAGTATTTTGCTGTCGCCCTAGGTTCAACTTCCGTTTTTTGACTTTTTGTTTGACTTTTTTTTTGACGTTTTATTAGCTTGAAAGCTGCGATAAGTTGTTATTCCTAGAGTATTTCTATCAACTCGCCAACCCACGTCTTAGAGAGTTGGGGGCAGCCAAAAAAAAAACCCCCAAACTCTCTGGTCAGGGTTCTCGGGCTAGCAACTAAAAAAACAAGAAAAAAAAGATAAAGAATGATGCTGAAAGTTTGCGAGTCAAGAGGAAAAACCACATTGAGAATTACAATGGGGTAGCCGAAACTCACACCCTCGGGGAGCATCCTCCAATCGATAGTGATCAATATGTCTCACTCCAGGGCCAGAGGGCCTATCACCACGCCTACCAAAAAAGAAGTAGAACAATTCCTCGCCGAAGCAACCACGCAGCAGTCAGTTACTAGAACATGTCCGAATACGGTAAGCCCGAGGGTTGATCTTTGAACGCGCCAGCTGAACAAAATTCACTTACTCGCCGACTAGCATGCGAAAGAAATGATCTAGCTAACATCAAGTAACTACCATAACGTGAGGAAGAAGTGACATAAACGTACCAACCAATACCGTATATCGATTAAGCATTAGGGGGAGCCTCAGCGAGGTAACACCTTAGCGAGGCGTGGCATTAGAAGCGCAGTAGGACAAGAGAAGAATTAATTTTCCTGTTGCAACGCAGATTACACATGGATGATTCCCTCTTGTCTGCTTATTGCTTTGCTGCGGCTGTACGAATCAGCCAAAATTCCTTGCTAATATTTTCCAAGCCTCTTTGAGGACTCCCCCGGTCTATATTCCTCGAGTGAGCAAGTAACCGATCAAGCATCCCCCCCACCACCCACCCTTGATTTCGTTTACCCCAAGAGCGGTAACTTAACAAAGAAAAGTGTGTGGCAGTGCTTACCCGGTTGTCATTCAAGAGGATCTTGAGTGGATGAAAGCATCGGAATTAGCCGTAAATTAACTTACAATGCGGTATTACTGTACCGCTGCCATGGTATTGCAGCTGCGCTAGCGCAGCTGGATAATGGGACGATTATGAGTCTTGAATTCATGGATCGATTGTTACACAGAAAAGCCGTGAGCGACCACGAGCCGAGAAATCCAGAAGATAAACAAAGGGAAAGGGAAGAGAGAAGCAAAATTGAAATATGGCCCGAGAAGGCCAACTGGAACCCGCTCTCCATCACAGTTGGTCCCCGAGTCGGCGATTTAAGACAAAGGCTCAATTTCTTCGAGTCGTGCGCCGTCGACCACGATGACTTTCAGCCCTACCCCGCTAACTCTCATTCCTCACGCTCGCTAACTTTAGCTTACGCCCCCACCTCCCCGAGTCGAGTTCATTTATCGGCGTTCTGCCGCAGAAAGAAAAAAAGAAAAAGAAAGCACCACACCACACCACAACGTGGTCGCCGTTGTGACGAACAAAACGGGATCTTGCTGCTTTGCAGGGTTGTTGTCTTAGATGAGTTTGTGGTACCGGTTGCCTAACTAGATTAGTTTAAGCTTTGACCAAACCCCACTCGGTCACTCACTCGGCGACTCTTTGAAAATGAGATGTGCTAAGCCGCGCCTAACATGATGCCGACCTATGATATCTTACACGCCTAGCCTAATATGTGATGTGTGGCTCTAGCGCTCTGCTCGCCGAACGGGGTTTACAAGGGGACTGTGAAGGGTCGCCGAGGGGGCTTTGACTTGTTGGCTTCTTGGGGGTGTAAGCGGTGATATCGAGGCGGTGGTAGTGGTAATACTAGATACTCGAATAGCGGTAGGGAGTGGAAGAGGGTGTAAGGGAAAGATAAAAGATAGGGCCCTCTCCGGTGAAGTAAGAACATAACCAGAGTTTTCTGCTTTAGTTTACTCATCTATTTATTGAAGTAAGCTCGCCACCTGGAATTCCAAATTTTCGATTTTTTTTCATTTTTTCATTTTTTTTCTTTCCAAGCAAATAATTCGCTACCCCTCTAAAGGAAGAAAAAGAAGACAACGACAAAATGAGTGACAACACCGACCTGGAATCCCTCCCCAAGGGCGGCGGGAAAGAGATATCTCAGTTCTCATGGAAGGGACTCACCGTCACCGTAAAAGACTCGAAGACTCAGGAATCATTGGATATTTTGAAGGGTGTTGAGGGATGTGCTCGACCAGGTATTCCTTCTTTCCTCATTTTATCATGATTTTTCATCCACCCAAACGCCAAACTATCCATACATGTGCTAATTACCCGCTCCGGTACAAACAGGCGATATGATAGCCCTCATGGGCCCCAGCGGGTCCGGGAAAACTACCCTCCTAAACGTCCTAGCAAGGAGACCCGCTGCAGCAAGCGCCTCCGTGAAGGGCCAAGTCCATCTTGACAATGCCCCACTCCAAGCGAAAACGCTCCGGGAGATTAGTACTTATGTTGAGCAGGAAGATGCCCTCATTGGTATAACGCCCTCCCCTTCTTTCCATCTATCGTTCTAACAAGATATCTACGCAGGCAGCTTGACAGTCCAGGAAACCATCGAATTCGCTGCCCGCCTCTCGGGAGCCGAACGCCATGGCGGTCGAGTATCGGAGTTGATCAGGGCATTCGGATTGGCGAAGCAGGCAAACACAAAGATTGGCACCCCCGTTGCGAAAGGCATCTCCGGCGGGCAGAAGAGAAGAGTTAGCATTGCTTCGCAGTTAATCACTCGGCCGAAAATTTTGTTCTTGGATGAACCGGTATGTCTTATTCCCATTCTACTATTTATTTGGATAGGATGGTAGTTCTAATAGGACATGTATAGACAAGTGGATTAGACTCAAAAGCGGCATACGAAGTAATGTACAGGATTCAGCAAGTCGCTCGGGATGAGAACGTGAATTTTCCCCCTGGTCATGCCTTCAAGTATCAAAAAGCGTCTAACATCCATGAAGATGATCGTCATAGCCTCCATCCACCAACCCACAACCGCAACCTTCAACCTCTTCTCGCAACTTGTTCTCCTCTCCGCCGGCAGACTAGTCTATTCCGGTCCGACGGACCAAGTAGTCCCATACTTCGCCAGCCACAGCGTGCCCGTCCCACCATTAACCAACCCGGCCGAGTTCCTGCTAGACGTGTGCAACACGGATTTCGACAACAGCGCAACAGACGTTGCCGGCGATGAGAGTCGGATCGCGAGACTTAATCGATTGATGGACGCTTGGTCTCCTAAGGGCTCAGATACGGAGGTCTCTTCAAGTCCATTCGCGGACTCGGAGGGGGCAATGAGTTCGTCTGGGGCTCCGACTAGCGTGCTTTGGCAGACTTTCGTGTTGTTGCAGAGGCTTTGGTTGAAGAGTTATAGGGATTTGCTGGCTTATTGGATTAGGGTTATTATGTATCTTGGTATGTTCACGGGTTCTCACTCGGAGGCACTCGGAGGGTACCTGCATTTACTTTTATGTTTTTACTAATTTTGTGGAACAGGCCTAGCATTCATGATGGGTACAGTCTGGCTCCGTCTCGGGAGAGGACAGGATAACATCCAACCCTTCATCAACGCAATATTCTTCTCCGGTGCATTCATGTCCTTTATGGCGGTGGCCTACATCCCGGCATACCTCGAAGACCACGAGAGTTTCCGCAAGGAGCGGGCAAACGGATTATACGGCCCTACGGCGTTCTTACTGTCTAATTTTCTAATTGGGATTCCATTCATCTGTAGCCCCCCCATACCTCCCTTTGACCCCCTCCCCTCCAAGGTTTTCATTCCACTAATGCCCTACCAGTCCTAATAGCAATCCTCTTCTCCATCGTAACAGTCTTCCTCTGCAACTTCCGCCAAACCCCCGAACACTTCTTCCGCTACGTAATGTGGCTATTCCTCGACCTCCTAGCCGCCGAATCCCTAGTCGTGCTAATCTCCAGCCTAATCCCCGTTTTCGTCGCAGCGCTCGCGATAACCGCCTTCGCGAACGGCCTCTGGATGTCCGTCGGCGGCTTCCTCGTCTCCCCCAAGGTCCTGAACGACTTTTGGTACTACACCTTCTACTGGATCGATTACCAGAGATATGTTTTCCAGGGGATGATGTTTAATGAGTTTGAAGGGAGGGTGTACAATTGCAAGAGGGTAGGAGATGAGTGTCAGTGTATGTATCCGACTGAGCTGCAGGATCAGTGTAAGATTGAAGGAAGGGGGGTGTTGACGGCGCTCGGGTATGGGAAGAAGGATGTTGGGCTTTGGATTGGGGTGTTGATTGCTGTTATTTTCGGGATGAGGGGGTTGGCGTGGGTTACGTTGAAGGTTAAGAGGGGTTGAGTTGAGCGGTTGCTATGGGGGTGGGTTACTTCTGGGAGTTTTTCTTTTTTTCTTTCTTTGTTGTTGTCTTTGTTGGGGGTTTTCCTTTCATTTGTTGTTCAGGTTTGTGATTCCCTTAGCTCGCATTTTTTTACCTTCGAATACCCTTTTTTTTATTATCAATGATTTATGGGATATGCTCTGCGATAGTATAATATAGTTGCACCCAGCTATAATAAACGCCAAGAATCCAGACCTCAAAACCTCATTCACTAATTTTTACTATGGGAGTTCACTATAGCAAATTGTACTGTACTCTTCGGTAAATTCACTGGCGTGGCTGCGAGGCACTTTGTCTTATAGCCAGAGATTCATTATAATGAGGTTTATTATAGCACTAGGAGCAACTGTCCTAGTGCATATCTGGCCCCCCTCTCTACCTTTGTCCGAAATGAAGTATCCCTGCAGTTCCAAATTTCCCCGCATCGCGCTAAAGTGACGCCGGTGGAACTAGCTTATTTCTTTGATTGCCAGATTCAACCTCATGGAGATGCGCCGGTAATGCTATCACCTGACTCCTGATGCCGGCCAGCAAGCACCTACAAGCACATTACTTCTATTGATAGAAAATGGTTTATATCATACCGGTAACTTGACCTAGAATGCCTTTGACATCACTTAATTTTGCCCATTCTGGAAAATTGTCAAGCTATGATATTATTGCTTTCTTAATTTACTTTTTTTTTTAGCGCGATGTAGCTGAAGTTATTGCCGCCAATACTGCAGGAGATAATCCATGTCCAGTGTGTTTTTTTAAGACGTGTCAGGCAGGTGAATGGCCATGTGGAAGATTGTTCACTCCAATCAGTTCACGGTGCTTGTATTGTGATAACCTCGGGTTAAAGCGTACAGAGGGCCAATGTTGGGGTGTGGGGTTAAATATGGAATATGCGGAGATAGAACGAGTGATATGTGGTGCTCAGTAACAAGGATGGGCATATAGAGGTGGTGAGGCGGATAACGAACCGGAGGGATGCAACGGGCACACTTACCGAATCTGATGTTTGTCCTAGATTTTGGTGTATCTTTTGGTGTACTCCGTGCTACAGTATATTAGTCTGTAGCTTCTAAAGTAAAGCCTTATGAGCGTGAGTTACATGCAGGTGGCCTATGTTACAAA
Organism: Tuber borchii; assembly: GCA_003070745.1. NCBI lineage: Eukaryota > Fungi > Ascomycota > Pezizomycetes > Pezizales > Tuberaceae > Tuber > Tuber borchii. The sequence goes on along the minus strand of NESQ01000014.1, from coordinate 430,449 downwards.
AACTTCCGAAAAATTCTACTCTCGTGAAGCAGTTAATTAAATTTAAAAAAATTACGCCGGAGCTGGATTATTGTTGCTCTCTTAATCCGGGGTTTATTTTTTTTGGAAAGGTGTAGTAGTAGAGATTAAGGGCGGAGGAGACCTTTTTCCTCTTACTTCTCGAGGGGGCATCAATTAAAGTTCAGAGGGCGACATAGAGAAGAAACTCTAGAGCCATAAAATTCCTCAATCTGTACGGTCGCGAAATCGCAAATTTTAGAGTCCATTTCCTTTTTAACAGTATCTTCAAGAATCACTATACTAGGGTTTCCATTACCGGAAATAGTCTATCACTCGCGGGAGAAAACCACGAATGGAGAGAGAAGGAAATGTAAAAAGGAAGATGCTATAACAAGAGATCTATTAAAATATGGAGAAAATAATAATAAACCCGATATCGACGGGGGGATTACACGAGGTGTATCGAAACTGAATAAGCGATTAAGGAGCAGCAGGAGCCAGATCACCGTAGTTGGGCCAACTAGAGATACGAAAGGACGACCTAGGGTCAACAGAAATATTAGCTAAGGACGAAACAGGAAGTATGGACACCGCCCTGAATAGACAACAACTTTGAAAGCCAAAGGAAGCTCTACGAGCGATAAAGAGTGAATAGGTTTCGGGGAAATACCCCGGCACTGGCCGGGGCTCATTTGAATAGAGAGAAAACGAACGAGCAATCTACACTCATCCTGATTCAATCCGTAGCCGTTACTATTCTCCATCCTGTCATCCTATAGCTCTCCCTCAGATCCCCCGCTTTCCTGCCTCTCCTCATTACTTCCTTCCCCCATTTCGCCTGCCCAGATTCCGTTTCCCTCTCTTCTCACTCGCTTTGCCTTTTCTTCCTCCTCCTCCCCATCTATAATTTTTCTTTTTAGGGGCACACTTATCGTACTAGCGTGCTCCGGTGGTATTCGATCAATTTTATCTCTGCGATCGGGGCCGGCATCTTTCTGTACCTGCAACAGCCTCGCTACTTCTTCGTGCCCCCCTTAGCGCACACGAGCGGAATTAGGCCGTTGTCGTTGGGTGGTTGGGGTCGGTATCCCCGCGCTCGAGTGGTAGTTTCACCAGCGCTTCATGCCCAGCCTCAGCGGCGCAACAGAATAGAGCTTAGTTCTCATTTCCAGGCCGATTGGAGCCGGCACCTTTCAGTTCGAGTAACAGTTTTGCAATTCCTTCAAATTCTATTCCAGCAGGGCGGAAGGGCGGAACTGAATCGCTATCCGGGGAATTGGGACCAATGTTTGTCCGCTCCAGAAGTAATTTGACTAATCCCTCGTGTCTGAACGCAGAAGCCACCCACAGTGGCGTTATACCCATGTTATCCGGGCAGTTAGGATCGATATTTTTTCGTTCTAGCAGTAATTTTACTAATCCTTCGTGACCGAATGCCGAAGCAAACCATAGTGCCGTTCGACCCCGATTATTTCGACGGTTAAGGCTAATATCTTTCTGTTCTAGCAGTATCCTTACTACTCCTTCTTCTCCACGTATAGCAGCCAACAATAGTGCCATTAGGCCCTTGTTATCTGGGCAGTTAGGGTCAACGTCTTTCCGCTCTAGTAGTGTCTTTACTAATCCCTCTCTTCCGAGCCCAGCAGCGAACCATAAGGCCGTCCGACCCCCGTGATCTCGACAGTTAGGGTTAATATATTTCCTTTCTAGCAGTATTTTTGCTACTCCCTCTTCTCCACCCACAGCAGACATCAGTAGTGGCGTTCGGCCCTCGTTATCTGGGAAGTTGGGGTCAACATTTTGTCGTTCCAGCAGTGTCTTTACTACTCCCTCATGCCCACTCGAAGCAGCATACCACAGCGGTGTTCTCCCTTGCTCGTCAGGCTTTCCCGGGCCAATATTTTCTTGATCTGAGAGGAGCATAACTACCTCTTCATGGCCGTTCTCCGCCGCCCATGAGAGTGGCGTAGCACCTGTGCAATCTCGCTGATTAATCCCAGAAACTTCGTTATCGATCAACGTATTCACTAGTTCAACGATCCCAAAGAAAGATGCACAATGTAGCGCAGAGAAGAGCGAGGAACCATCAGTGCCACCAAAGCCATTACTAAAATCATAGCCACCCCGGGATTGCGTTAAAAGCGATGTAGCGGATATGTGGGTTTCGTACCGACTCAAGAATTCCAGTGCGAGTGGCATCGTGCGATTGGAAAACTCCCGCTTTGCATGAGTTCCCCAATATCTTGAAGAATATTTGAGAAAGGGCATGCTTTGGTCATCTGGAAGGGGATAGGGCGGGAGCCCCTTGATCTGCCGTGAATTTAGATACGTTAAGCATGTTTCCGCAATTGCGGAGTGGGCCGTGGCAAGCGGGTCTGGGTAAGAAGAAAGATATTCTTGGAGAGTATAATGAATCAGCCGCACAACTGATGCCTCCTTGTCCACTACAATCAAGCCCTGGCAGCAGCCTAGTAGCGTAGCGATCAGAGGGATATTATCAGGATCGAAATCCGCTGATCCGATCTCCACCGCTAACGCATGACAGAGTTCATCTACCTGTAACGGACGTTCCGAATGACAGACCCACATAAGGGTGGCCATCGCGAGTTTCGCTTTTTCACCGTCCTGGGCCTTTATCCGTTCCAATGTTGCATCATATGCACCCCCTAACCCTACCCCCTTACTCATTGACTTTAGCCTTGTTGCTCTCCGAGCGATGGTGGTTTCTCGCAAGACTCCATCGATATGGAGGGAAGCCAGTAGGAATCTATACTCAAATAGGTTAGAATGTACCTCCAAGTGGGTTCCTCATTGTCCTCCCCTCTACATACGTTTCCGAGCTCGCTTCCGGAATGCTCTTCAAAATGCTCGCCTCTAATGCACTGTTCATTATCTCCGGCGTTGCGTCATTCCGGAGTCTCTCGCGTAGATATCCAAGCACATCATCTTCCGTAGGCTCTATCGACATGAAAACCGCTGCTCCATCAAGTCTCCTCTTGATCTCGCATCGAACATGGGGTCTTCCAGTCATAAATATCCGAGTATTCGGTGATCCCCGCAGAATCTGTCTTAGCGAATCAAGAACTACCGCTCGATTCTCTGGTGCACACTCGTCAAGGGCATCAATACATATAAAGGTGCGCGTTGTAGTTGCGATTGTCTGGAACATCTTCAAAATTCCAGAAACTTGCGGTCCTCGACCCCCAATGACCATTTTTTGATTCTGAAACTCCTGGATTATTGCCTCTGGAATCGACTTCAATCTGCTAACTAGTTGTTTCACCAGAGAGCCGAGCATATTGATCGGCGACTGCTCCTTCCGTATAGCAAAGTCGAAGTAAAAACAGGTAACTGCGGCATTTCTCTCCACGGCCTCGTCACATAACTTGTCTATGACTAGTGATCTAAGATCGCCATTTGTCAGCAATATCCTTCCTCGGTTTCTGCTCAAAGATACCCCGGCTTACGTGATGTAACTCTTTCCCACTCCCGGATTACCGTCGCAGAATAAGGTCATATGATCCGAATGATCCGAATGATCTTCATACCAGGTTCTGAATTCCCTGGTTTCTAGTAGCCAGGACCCCACACTATCCATCCGTTGGGACCTAATGTCTTGGTGCCGTACCCGGGGGTCTAAGGGAGAAAGCCATGTGCGTATTTCGGACCCATCATCGGGAATGCTGTTGATGATAGTAGACAGATTGAAGGAGTTATTGTTATTGGCGAAAATCTGAGACATTTTTCTGTATTTCGCTAGCCGGAACTTTGTGGAGATACTAGCCGTTTATTGCCTTTGGGTGATTATTGAAATTACTGCTCGAGCAGGCTGGAGATGGAAAAGTGGGGTTTGTTGCACAGCCTCTGGCTTGGCTAAGCCTTATCTGATGATCTGAAATTCACATTCGAGGCTCTGGGGGACATAATAGCCGGCTCCCCGCCTATTTCGCTGTCGCTCATAGTTGGGGAAGGCAAGTGTGACGCCCCGACTTTTGTTTTTATTTTCCAAGAAAGGCTATATATTGTCCGTGGATAAAATTAGCCGCGCATTGGGGAATAGGAAACACTTCAGCTACCGTATGATAATGGCACTCCCCCACCAACCCCACTATCATGAAAACCGAAAAATAAATTTAAAATTTAAATACATTGCAGAATACACAGTGGGGATTAATACTTGATTTAGAGAAATTTCTTTAGGGCGCCGAAAGCGTGGGATGATGAGGAGGGCTGCGTTGCCATTGAACGTTGTTGCGCGGTTAACTTTGTCAGCGCGCGGCTTGGGGGCCGCTGTGCGAGTACAAAGGTAGCTCATGAATTCATGGTACTAGTACAGAGCAGGGATCAGATGTGAGATAGCAGTAGTACTGTACAGCGCTTGCAAGCGGGTACCATAATTTTGTCCAGATCAACTCACTTTAGACAAAAATGGGGCTTAGCAGACATCAGAAAGCCGGATTATGGTTTGATGGAGAATGTACCGGTACTCCACTATACTGTGCAATATGGCACAGGTAAACAGCTAACCAAGGTGGTATCTAGCGGGTGTGTGCAACAACCTGAATTTAAGATGTTTCGCAACCGATGGCTTATCACCACCGCCACATCAGCTTGGAACACATCTTTTTGGGTGTTCCAAAGTTGCCGTCTCGACAGAGGAATGACCACCCCTGCTCTGTACCATGAATTCATGATCTACCCTTGTACTTTGAGTATCGGTACTAGTAGTCGGTACGGGATTATCCTATAAAAACACCTTCCACCAATCACGCTTAGATCTAATCTCTGTCAGTAAGGATAGGTAAATTTGCTGATGACACGGCTGCTAACTTAGGGCCCGTTTACCTATAGACGGCCGTCTAGCAACCAGAGACAGTGCCGACCGTCAAAGAAAGTCAGTTTGATAAAAGGGCTTTAAGCTATATACTAGAGAGTATCTTAGTTAAACGTGCAATTATTCTGTTTTCTTTACACACCTTCAACTGTCTGTCTATTTCTAAAAATTAAATTTGTATTAGGGGTCAGACTAGACCGTGGCGTCTGAACCGTTATCTGGTGAAAGATGCGAAAGTGTTTGCCCAATTTCCACGGTCCTAGATTCTTGTAGCTAGAGCGTCCAAAAGTTACATTGCATACTTTACGTAGATGCCATCTACTTTGCCTTACTCTCCTCCACTGTCAAGCCCCGCTTAACGGTCGGCATAGTTTCGGGCTGTTAGACGGACGTCTATAGGTAAACGGGCCCTTATACCAAATGAAAGGCCAACATAATCAACCCACCATGCCACATCACTCTTCACTGCCATTTTGAATGCAACAGAAATCAGGTGATTGAATTTTAGTCAGAAAATAGGAGCGCGCTGAATATTGAAATTACAGGCAATATAGTTACTGCTCTAAGAGATTCCTTCTATTTCCAGAGTTGTGCCGAGTGAAACTGTAGTTGGTTACCAGTTTTTGAACCAAAGCAATAGTCTCGAATAGTCTTGCAGCTTTTACCTAGTACTAGCTACGCATACATTGGAGCAACGAACTTATATTTACTTTTCTTCTTTGTCTGTAGAAAGGGTTCAAAGATAAGTCTTGAGTGGGTAAGGATTGGGCTATTAAAGATAGATGCAAAGAATATAATATTGCCTTATGCCATGAATATTGTCCTCCCTTTACGGTTTACCTTGTTAGAACTCAAATACACAATCTTGGAATTGCGAATTTCGGTGTCCATTTTCTCTCCAACAATAGCTTCGAAAATGATAATAGGTCTTCATTCTTAGGGGTGATATACCGCTCACAACAAAAAAAAATAAGGAAATGAAAGAAATCTAAAAAGCAATTCTATAACAAGGATCTATTTAGCTGAAAAAAACAGTAAACTGGATAAATGGTATAGGTTAACAAGAAAATAATGCTTCCCCCTATTATGCAAGCAATATAAACAGAAATATATCGGAATCCACGTAATAAAGTTGATGAGGAGGGGCCAACTAACTAGTCCATCGAAGCTAGAGAAAATAGTGAAGCGGTAGTAGCGAGATCACCGTAGCTGGGCACAATTAGACATAAACAAGTACCGCCTAGGGGATTAATGGAGATATTAGTTAAGGAGGCAGAGGGGGGTAAGATGCAAAAATAACTTACAGCCAAACACCCCTAAACCGCACACCCCGGAGCCACACCCCCGACAAGCAACATAACGGGGCCATTGCTCGTGGTGGCTTTCAATAGGTTCCTAGGCTTGTATTAGTTTCGCCGCTATTCATAGCTCCCAGAAGCAGCACACCTGAAGTATTATTCTTATTCTTATTGTGTATGGTATCGCTATGTTTGTGGACCGTAGCTGCTATGAAGTTAGCTAATGCCACACCTGGAGGAAAGGGCTTACTTACTCACCAAATATTCTCTCTCATACAGCCCCAACGGGCCTCCAGACAACTACTCCGGTACGGGGGCTTACGGGAGCGCTGTATCTTTAACTGTTTCCCATTCTTTCATCCCCCAGATCTCCTTCAGAATATCTACTTTCCTGACTGTCCACATTGCTTCCTTCCTCCATCTCATCTCTCTTTATTCTCTTTTCCTCCTCTTCTCTCGCCCGCTTCGCCTCTTCCCCCCCCCCGTCCCCTTCTGTGCTTCTTTTTCTTTCCAGTGGCGCACTCGTAGAACTAGAACACCCGAGTGGCGCGCGACCAACCACATCTCCGAGATCAGGGCCGAAATCCTGCCGTTCCAGCAACAGCTTCACTACCCCTTCATGTCCTGCCACAATAGCACACACAAGTGGTGTTCGACCATTGGCATCTGGGCGATTGAGGTCGATATCTCGGCGCTCTAGTAATAGCTTCACCACTACTCCATGCCCATGCTCAGCAGCACACCAGAGTGGAGTTCGATTATTGTTGTCAGAGAAATTGGGGTCGACATCTCCGCGCTCTAGTAGAAGCCTCACTACACCCGCGCGCCCACCCGCGGAAGCACGCCAGAGGGGAGTTTTGCTCTCCGTATCCGAGTAATTAGGATTGACATCTCTGTGTTCCAGCAACACCTTCACCACTCCTTCATTCCCAAGCCACGCGGCACATCTGAATGCTTCGTTGTGCTGGTTTTCTAGGCGATTAGGGCTGATATCAAGGTGCTCTAGTAGTATCTTTACTACTCCCTCTTTCAGAAGTCCCGCAGCTGCCATTAGATGGTGGGTTGGAACAACCCGTTACCAATTGGGAAAGCTGAAGATATAGTGCTAGCCACACAGGGGTTGTATCTCGGAAGATAGTGGGAAAAGGTAAATCCGGTTGCCGGGCCAGGGCGGGGTCATAGCTTAGTGGGTCCGTGGACCCCCATACATATATCACCACCGAATCCCCCTTTCACTACGAGAGCTTCATGCTTCCTACACCTCGCGTTCTTTAGTTCCTTACACCTCGCATTTTTCACTTCAAAAAGACAGCTTCGCTCCCATAATAACAATTAGATCACAGTAAAAATCCCAAAACACCCTAGAACTCAACTATCAGATTTACAAAGAACACACGTTATGGCCCCTCGCAGAGCATCCACGCGTGGAGGTAGCACTTCACGAGCCAACACGCACAGAGTACACAACAGAATCCGGAAAAACACGCGTAGTCGACAGCCTCCCAGCCGGTACGGCCAGCAGGAGGAGCAAGACCCCATCCCCACAGCAAGCTCAGCATCCAATGCTACAACAAGTGAGAGTGACGAAGCCGAACCAAGTATTTCCGAATACAGCCACTCGCCCAGCATTTCCACCAATACCATCTACCAAAGCCCTAGCCCACCACCGCGTCACAGTACAGCTCCGCGTCCCAGCAGAGCACACGAGGCAGAACCGCCCACTCCATCAAGCGAACCCTACATCCGAGCCCAATCAGTAAGCACGGTTGATGCTTCAATCAACCTGAACACAATGCGAGAACTACTCCGTTCTCATGAACAAGATATCGTGGATCGAGTAGTCCTCCAGCTGACTTCGCAAAACCTACTCCAACCAGTTACTCAAAATACCAATCCGCAAACATCTCAGTTCTCAGTCTCCGGCACCCAGCCACCCCTCCCCAACCCTACTCTATCAAGAATAGCCGATTTGGAGAGCCAGCTGGCTCAACTCCGGGCTCAAAACGAGCTCGAAAGTACTAGAATCGAACAGAACCCACCTGGTATGTTTATACCTACCCATACCCTTACTACCATACCATACCAAGTCGAGAGTGCATCTGGAATCCTGAACTCAGTCGAAACAATGTTCCCGGGAGTCGAGCGAGCGACCCTTCAACAAATTATTGAGAACCGATTCAAGCCCACGAATATCTACCGCCTCCTAGCGAGCGAGAAAGAGCGCGCAGAAACACACCGAACTATCAACATTGGAGGCATCGAGTTCGAACAGGCAGAGCGAGAGGGAAAAGAGAGCGAATACAAGATGAGCATCTTTTTCAAAGCTTGGGCAGCTTACTCTGGAATCTTGATCAAGCTGGCGCCTTATGGGTTACAAGGTGACCTGGCAACCGCACTCTGCATATATACTATGAATCTCTATGAATTGCTAGAGAAGTATACCTGGGACGGAGTAAAGTCGTATCATTTCCAATTTCACCGCAAGAGAGTCGCGAGCGGAAAAAATATCTATGAACCAATGGACTGGCGCCTCCTAGATAGCGAGCTAGTCGCCTCAAAATGTTTCGCTCACCCAGTACTACGTGCAACATGGACCAGCTCCCAAAAGCAGGTACCATACCAGTCTCGAAGAACATACGAGTTACCTATCTGCGAGGCTGGTGCCGGGCCTGCCTTCACGAACTCCGCTCCAATGACTAGCATGTTCCTCCCCTCTGCCGAGCGGCGGATAAGTTACCACCAGCCGAGTACTGCCCACTCAGGGATACCAGCAATAGGTGGTGGAGTACCTACACCCGCTATAGCACCACCCTGCCGCAATTGGAACTATCGAGAATGCCGCTCTGAACAATGCCGGTACCAGCATCGCTGCATCACATGCAGCAGCAACCACAAGGCATCACAGTGTACTCTAGGCACCCAGCCACCCCGCAATGCACTCCATGGACGTTAGCTCCCTTATTTTCTGCTCCCTACTCTCCCTTCCCACCTAGCACACAAGCACCTCTCCCGCTTGAAGCCCATTCTCACTGTACCTGTAAGCTTATAGGTAGAGAAGTAACTCCCACCATTATCACAAACCTAATACCAATACATTCCTTGTCACAAAATGACACTGTTATTAGCAATGAAAGCAAACAAACTGCCCGCCCTAATACCGAAATCCATTACCCACTTTTCGTTCCCCATAACCTACCCCTTCCTGCGGGGCAGCTCAAGATCCAGGGATGGAAGAGGGCAACTGTCAATTACCCAGACAAAGTGGTAATCACTGCCATCCTTGGAATCTGCCAATTTGGTGCCAGAATTGGCTACGAAGGATCACGCAAGATACCTACCATATACCCAAATCTGCCAACAGCCCAAGCCAATGCCCACTTGGTTGATTCCGATATCATAGCCGAGCAAAACAAGAATCGCTTCAAGATCTACCCCAGTCTATCAGAGCTCCCTGACCACTATACAGCGTCTCCACTTGGCTTAACCGACAAGTCAGACGAGAGTAAAAGAAGAATTCACCACCTCTCCTTCCCCCACCCCGGCCCCGACTCGATAAACGGGGGAATCCCGGAAGCTTACGGCACTATAACCTATAGTAATATCAACGATGCAATTGCAGCGATTCAGGAACTTGGAAAGGATTGCATCCTACTGAAACGCGATTTTGAGTCAGCATTCCGCCATATACCCGTCTCACCACTGGACTCCCCACTTCTAGGGTTCCACTGGGATAATAGCTTCTACTCAGAGCAGTTCCTCCCGTTTGGTCTCCGAATAGCCCCGTATCTGTTTAACCTCTTTGCTGAGGTATTTCATTGGATCCTGGACAATGAGCTACTCAACCAGGGCCTCAAGGCCCATATTATCCACTACCTCGATGACTTCCTCCTAGTATTACCCCCTAATGCAAATCTCACCCAATACCGTACTACATTCTCAACGATATGCGGAGAGGTAGGGCTGTCAATCAAAACTTCAAAGAATGAGGAAGGAAGTATCGCAAGTTTCGCTGGAGTCGAACTCGATACTCGCATGATGGTCATTCGCCTCCCACAGAAGAAACTCGTAAAAGCACGGTGTCTAGTTCAAAACATATTACCAAGGAAATCAGTTACGCTGTTAGAACTGCAGAAGCTGACAGGATACCTGAACTTTGTCTCCATAGTGGTACCTCTCGGCCGTACATTCCTACGTCGCCTATACAACATGGAGTTATACTTCCCAGCAGGAAGCAGGCATCAAAGGCGTCGTCTCTCAAGTGAGGCTCATAAGGATCTCGAGTGGTGGGATAGGGCTCTCGCCCAAGCCCCAGAGAAATCAATCGCCCCTAAAATACGGGATACAATCTCGACCTGGACAGATGCCGCAAGCACCAAAGGACTTGGTGCTTTCTTTATAAGCGATACCCATCCTATTCCCCGACAAGAGTCAGCTTTCTGTATACCATTCCCACAAGACCTCATTGCTAGAAGAGAACATATCAATACACAAGAGATGCGTGCAGTAGAACAGGCGTTGCTAAGGTGGGGACGAAATTGGAGGGGAAAAAGAGTGATAGTACACACCGACAACCGGACAGTGGCTTACGGCTTAGCGAACGGAACACTCCGGGATGCGTCAATGGATGTTCTTCGTAGGTGCCTGCTTCTCACAGCAGAATACGACCTGGAATTAGAGTCAGAATGGATCTCAACAAACGCCAACGCCCTTGCAGATGCACTCTCGCGCTTTGACTTCATGAAAATTGCTAACCTTGCGCCACAGTTAACAGATCAGAATGGGTCCCTCCAGAGACATGGGTGGCTAACATACAGCAATCGGGACTCTCGCGCATAGCAGCCTACTATCTCTGGAGAGGTCTTGCACCTTCCACACGACGTAACTATGACAGCCCAAGATCTCGCTTCGCTCTCTTCTGTACACTATCCGACTACCGTCACAACAATGGAGGGTGTTTCCCAGCGAAAGTTACGTGGTTAATCGAATGGTTGTGCTCCTTGGCCGGAACAGTCAAAGTTAAGACTATGAAACTCTATCTGGCTGGCCTCAAATCTTACCAACTCGACCTGGGAATTGAGTGCACCGCATTCCTGGACCCAAGACTAGAAAGAACAATCCAAGGAATAAAGCGCGACCATCACGAACCAGAGCGGAGAACCCGCACGCCACTCACCCACCCCCATCTCCTTCGGATTTTAAATCACCTCCAAGTTCACAATTACGATAACCTGGTACTCTACGCAGCCTTTACTCTTGCCTTCGCCGGGTTTCTTAGAGTGGGAGAATTCACTTATAGAGAGGCTGACCGGCAACTGGGCACATCCTACTCTCAGTGGTTCCTAACGAAAGAGAGTGCCAGAGTGGGAGAGGACGGGACGTATATGGAGCTAACACTGCCCTCATCCAAGACAGACCCCTTCCGAAAGGGAATCACACTAACTATCGCAGCGAGCAATGACGCCGGATGCCCAGTACACGCCTTAAAACGCTTCCTTGCAGCCGACCACCACCGACCACCTCCCTCACCACTATTTTGTATCGGAAGACACCAGCAACTCGCCTTCACCCGGGAACATGTCGTTAAAAGCCTGCAAAACCTAGCCACCTCAGCTGGGCTCGCACAGGGCACCTGGAATGGCCACAGCTTCCGTAGAGGAGCCGCTACTTGGGCTGCAGAGAGGGGTATTCCAGAGTCGGACATTCAACTACTAGGGAGGTGGCGATCCGATGCCTATAAGGCCTACATTGAGTATTCAACAGCAGAGCGGATCTCACTCTCTAAACGGTTTCAAGAGAGTCGGAGACAGCTCGCCTAGGTCAGCGGGCCTGCCTGCCTCAGGATGGGAGAGAGACGTTACCTCCTGCACGGCAGGCTAGGTACGCCCTAGCTGCTGCCTCAGCATGGGATACATCAGCGGTAACGATCCCCCGAGGCATGGGCAGCGGTAACCCCACCAACGCCTCCGACAGTGGAACTAGCAAACTCAGACGTAAGCGGAGGATATAACCCTGTATTTTCCTTAGCATCATTAGTTTCATATGTCTTTCAAAATGGATTTCTTTTCTCGTTTTTATACCTACAATACATGGTCTTTGGCTTTGGGAAATTGGTGGTGTTTTACCCTCCTTATCTTGGTAGTTAGGGTCAATATCTTTCCGTTTCAGTCGAATCTTGACTATCCCCTCTTTCCCGAGCCCAGCAGCCAGCCATAGTGCCGTTCGGCCCTCATTATCACGGCAGTTGAGGTCAATATCTTCTCTTCCCAGAAGGATCTCTACTACTCCCGCTTCCCCAAGCTCTGCAGCCGCTTGTAGTGGTGTTTTACCCTCACCATCTCGGCAGTTGAGGTCAATATCTGTCCTTTCGAGTAGTACCTTGACTACTCTCTCTCTTCCAGACCCAGAGGCCCACCATAGTGCCGTGCGGCCCTCGTTATCACGGCAGTTGAGGCCAGTATCTTTTCTTTCAAGAAGTATCTCTACTACTCCCACTTTTCCAAACTCAGCAGCCGCTTCTAGTGGTGTTTTGCCCTCATCATCTCGGCAGTTGAGGTCAATATATTTCCTTTCGAGCAGAATCTGGACTACTCTCTCTCCCCCAAACCTAGAAGCCCACCATAGTGCCGTGCGGCCCTCGTTATCTCGGCAGTTGAGGTCAATATCCTTCCGGTTGAGTAGTATTTTAACCACCCCCTCTTCCTCGTGCGAAGCAGCTAATAGCAGGTGTTTTACCCTCCTTATCCCGACAGTTGGGGTTAATATCTTTCCGCCCCAGCAGCATCTCCACTAGACCCTCTTCCAGACACCCCGCAGCTACTAGTAGTGGTGTTTTGCCCTCGTTATCCTGACAGTTGGGGTCAATATCTTTCCGTTCTAGTAGGATCTTGACTACACCCTCTTTCCCGAGCACAGCAGCCAGCCATAGTGCCGTTCGGCCCTCGTTATCTGGGCAGTTGAGGCCAATATCTTCCCGTTCCAGCAGGATCCTTACTACTCCCTCATTCCCAAGCCCGGCAGCCACCAGGAGTGATGATTTGCCCTCGTTGTCCCGGCGGTTAGGGTCAATATCTTTCCTTCCCAGCAGCATCCTTACTACTCCCTCTCTTTCACACAAAGTAGCCTTCAGTAGTGATGTTGTGCCCTCGTTATCCCGGTAGTTAGGGTCAATATCTTTCCGTTCTAGCAGTATCGCGACCAGTCCCCCGTCCCCGATCACAGTAGCCCAGTGCAGTGCCGTTCGGCCCTCGTTATCACAGCAGTTAAGGTCAATATCTTTCCTTCTCAGCAGCATCCTTACTACTCCCTCTTTCTCATGCAAAGTAGCCTTGAGTAGTGGTGTGTTGCCCTCGTTATCTCGGCGGTTAAGGTCAACACCTTTCCGTTCTAGTAGTATCTGGTCTAGTCCCTCGTTTCCAATCGCAGCAGCCCAACACAGTGCCGTTCGGCCCTCGTCATCAGGGCAGTTGAAATTGACATCCTCACAGTGTATTAGTAGTTTCACCACCCCCTCATGTTTATTTCGAACAGCACTCTGTAGGGGTGTTACGCCTACTATGTCTCGGGAATCGGGGTCAACGTCTCCTTGGGCCAGAAGCAACTTCACTACTCCCACGTGTCCATTCCTAGCGGCACGCCACAGCGGTGTTCTCCCTCCCCCATCCCGCTCATTGGGATTAACATTTTCTTGCCCCAAGAGGAGCCGCACTACATCTTCATGTCCATTCCACGCCGCCCATAAGAGTGGCGTAACACCTGACACATCTCGTTGATTGATCTCACAAACTTTGTTATCTATCATCATAGTCGCTAGTTCCACGATCCCGAAGAAAGATGCGCAGTGTAGTCCAGAGAAGCGTGAGGGGGCTTTAATATCATCCCAATGGTCATCGAGATCCCAGCTACGCCAGACCATGGCATAGTCACCCATGGATTGCCTTAAAATTAATATAGCGGATATATGAGTTTCGTATCGACTTAAGAGTTTCAGAGCGAGTGACATCATGAGATCAGAATAATCTCTTTTTGCGTGAGTTCCCCAATATCTTGAAGAATACCTGAGAAAGGGAATGCTTCGGCGGTCTGGAAGGGGGTGGAGAGGAAGCTCCTTGACTTGTTGTGAACTTAAATAAGTTAAACAGGTTTCTGCAATTGTGGAGTGGACCGTGGCAAATAGGTCTGGATAAGAGGAAAGGTACTCTTGGAGAGTATGGTGAATTAACCGAACAGTTGATGCTTCCTTGTCCACGGTGATTAGGCCTTGGCAGCATCCTAGCAGGGTAGCGATCGGAGGAACATTGTCAGGATCGAAATCTACCGACCCGATCTCGACTGCTGATGCGTGACAGAGCTCATCTACCTGTAATGGGCGTTCTGAATGACAGATCCACATAAGGGTTTCTAGAGCGAGTTTTGCCTCTTCCGTGTCCTGGGCCTTTATCCGTTCCAATGTTGCATCATAAGCACCCCCCAACCCTACCCCATTATTCATCCACCTCAGCCTTGTTGCTCTTCGAGCGATGGTAGTCTCTCGCAGGACTCCATCGATACGGAGGGAAACCAATAGGAATCTGTACTCGAATAGGTCAGAACGTGCTTTCAGCTAACTTCTTCATTGTCCCTTTCTCAACTTACGTTTCCGAGCTTGTTTGCGGAATAGTCTTCAGAATATCCACCTCCAATGTGGGGTTCATTATCTATGGCGATATGTCTTTCTGGAGTCTCTCGCGCAGATATCTAAGAACATCACCATGAGCAGGGTCTATTGATATGAAAATTGCCCCTCCACCAAGTCTCCTCTCGATATCACATCGGACATGAGGTCTTCCGGTCATGAAGATGCGAGTATTCGGTGACCCCCGGAGAATCTGTCCTAGTGAATCAAGAACCGCCGCTTGATGCTCTGGCGCACATTCATCAAGAGCACCAATACATATAAATGTACGCACTCCTGTTGCGATAGCTTGGAACATGCTCAAGACTCCGGTAATCTGTAGTCCCCGACCCCCAATGACCATTCTTTGATTCTGAAACTCCTGCACTATTGCCTCCGGAATCGGTTTAAATCTGCGAGCCAGTTGTTTTAATAGAGAGCCTAGCATATTGATGGGTGACTGCTCCTTCCGCGTCGCATAGTCGAAGTAAAAGCAGGTAACGGCGGTATCTTGCCCGATGGCCTCATCACATAACTTGTCTACGACTAGTGAACTAAAATCGCAACTTGTCAGCAATTCCACCCCCTGCTTTCCTATCAAAGAGACCTCTCTTACGTGATGTAGCTCTTTCCCACTCCCGGATTACCGCCACAGAATAAGGTCGTATGGCCAGATTCATCCCCTCCTCCACCACCACCATGCCATCTTCTAAATTCTCTAGTTTCCAGTAGCCAGGCCCCAACACCATCCATCGGTTGGGATCCGATGTCTTGACGCCTTACCCGGGGTTCCAAAGGAGACAGCCATGCATGTATTTCGGACTCATCATCGGAAATATTGTTGATAATAGTGGATTGGTTGAAAGAGTTCTTATTGTTGAACGAGTCCTTATTGTTGGAGAAAATATGAGACATTTTCCGTGTTTTGCTATCAGGAATTTTGTAGAGATACTCGAGAGAAAAAGTGGTGAGGACTATTGGTGACTGTTGGTACCCCCGGGTTGAGTGCTCGAGTATAGTATTGATGAAAAGCGGGGTTAGTTGCACATCCTTGTGGCTAGAGCTAATCCCTGTCTAATATTCCAGGGCTTCTTGGAGGTTGACTATTCGTAGCCGCCTGACTGGACGACCTTCTCTACCGGTAGTCTATTCTTAGGTACTTTTCTGATACCTAGGACCATACCAGTGCACAGCAGTATTGTTCCACCAAACTCTGCTTGCCCCCCCCCCCGCATTGGCATTTAATACGGTAGGAACATTTACCATTTTTAACTGTTCATGGCTCTTTTGAGCGCAGAAAAACCACAGTTATTTGGCGCTAAGTTAAATAGAAAATCTAACGGTCTTAGACATCTAAATTCCGACCCTGGTGATAATACTCGTGCAAGGAGACTTCCGCTTTAGGGCCAAGTTGAGCACAGCGAACCCACGCGCTTTTCAGATTCATGACACAACTTGATTACCGGTATCTAAGATTATACAGGAGTTGGGTAAAAGTACAAGTACAGTAGTGTGGGAGAGAATAATCAATTGTATAAAGACACAGGTTAATCAGAGCAGAGATGGGAGGGGACCTCACAGATTACCCGTGCTATGGCTGTAGCCGGAGCATGACAACCCCGAAAGCGAGCCTGCAAATGTGTGGAAGGGGGCTGGGGCTCCAGCCACAACTTTGGCACGCGCAGGGTTAGCTGATAAGGAGGGGATTTTATCCTGTTTGCTTCTACAAATAGAAATGTAAAATCCCATTTAGCTCATGCTAAAACACCAATTCAGGAAACCAGTGCATTGCGAAGTTGCTTTCTGGAGAGAGCGAGAGAGCCAACTGGGCTGCAAGATGGAGGTTCATTAGAGACTTTGCGGTGGACGCATCCAGAGTCTTTTTAGTGACCTTGGCATGCATATGCCAAGTGAGTGCCCGACAGCTCAATGAAACCTAAACAAATATAATAAATATAATATTTTGGTTCGCCTCGGTTTTTGTGACCTCCCTTGTCACTTAATACCAGTTATTAGCTTAACTACAAGTTTTCTTGAGAACGGAATGTCGCCTCTTATCATGAATGTTTCCGTAGTTTCTCCTACAAGAACTCAAATATGCAATCGTGAAATAAATGCTAGTCTTATGTTACGACCAGCCAATAATTTCCTCAAAGGCCAGCTTCCAACAGTTAAAACTTGGTTGAGTGTCTCTACAGTCAAGGGGATAAAGAGTTCACAACTCAACCGATAGTGAGAAGCTTAAGTAGCAACTCAAAATCTCAATCCACACAATCATGGTATTTCAAATTTCAGTGTCTATTTCATTTTTAAAGGCAGTTTCAGGAATGCTAACACTAGATCTCCTATTATTAAGGGCGATCGAGAGCGTAAAGAGAAAATATGAAAATGAAGAGAAAGAGCAAGAAAACCAAAAAAAAAATTCTATATCTAGGGATCTATTTAACTAAGAAAAAATAAAATAACATAGGATAAATTGCGCAAGTCAACAAATAAAAAATTGCTCTCTACCTTTATGCAAGTAATGTAAACAGAGGTATATCGGCGTAGAGGGGGTAGGTGGAAGGGGTTAACTAGTGTATCGGGACTGGGGAACCGATGAGGCGGCAGGGGTGAGACCACCGTAGCTGGGCGCGACTAGACATAAGCACGACCTAAAGGATTAATGGAGATATTGGCTAAGGACGGAGTAGGAGATATAGTATAGTATTGTTGGAGGTCTTTGATGCTGCTCGGGATTCTGAGCTTATCGCGGGCGCGCAGAATATTGCACTCAGCTTATCCGTTTAGAATTTGGACAAAGGCTTCGGATATGCGCGTGGGATCGATGTAGCGCCGGAAGCCACATCACATCCAAAGTGTGAGATGCATGAAAGAGCGCGAGAAGGTGGACGAAAGTGCCGGATGTGGGGAAGCTGGGAGCAGCGCGAGTTCTATGAGATGCCCGTCTTTCTCGTGTTAGCACGGCAGTCCGTGAAAGGGATAGGGGGGGGCATACGTGGAACAGAAAGGACATGTGACGCGATCGCTGGAGGGCTTCGCTAGTTTATATCCACTCCTGTCTTTACTGGCAGTTTGTTAGTCGAGGGGTGAGCGTTAGAGCGCGAGCAAGTGAATGAGAGAAGAGCCTCACTCCAAGTCGTGCGCTGGCGATCAAAGTGTGTTGTGCTGCCTTATGTAATCCTTGGCGTTTCATTTCGTTTCGTTTCGTTTCGTTTTGCCGTTTAAAAAATACATCACCCTGAACAGCCAACAACTCTAAAAACCAAGGAGAGCTCCACAAGCCATAAAGAATGAAGGCGTTGCAGAGAAAAACCCCTGTATTAACGAGCGCTCAGCAGAACATAGAGAAAGCGAATGAACAATCCACCACCATCCCGACTCAATCCGTAACCATTGTGTCAACAAATCCCTAAAATAGATAATAAATAGTGAGGGGCAGAGAAACAAAAGCAAGATAAACCAAACGCCAGGCGCCTGATACGCAATGTTAGCCGTTGTTAGTGGGGCAGGACTGAGGTCGGTAACTTATACCGAGCGAGGCGGGATGCAAAAATAATTGATAGCCGGAGACCCCCGAGCACACAGCCCAGAGTCACACCCCCGACAAGCAACACGGTAGGGCTATTGCTGGTGATGCTTTTCAATAGACTCTTAGGTTTGTATTGCTTCACTATTTTTCATAGCCCTAAGTAGTAACAACCAGGTTATTCTTATTCTGTATCATTATCTTGGTGGACCCTTGTGGCCATGGAGTTAGCTAATGCTGCTCACTCACGAGATAATCCTTCTCCTACGGGCTCAGCCGGCTTCTAAGTAAATACCCAGGTATGATACGAAAACTTATAAGAACTGTTCCCCATCCCACCATCCTCTAGCTCTTCCTCAGATTCTCCCCTTTCCTCCCCTTCCCCGATAATTCCCTCCTTTGTCTAGCCTACTCAACGCCCCCTTTTCTCCTCTCCTTTCATCCGATTTGCCTTTTCTTCCTCCTCCTTTCTTTATGCCCACCCTCAGCAGTACACCAAAGTGGAGCTTGATTCTCGGTGTTAGGGCGATTAGGGCCGACGTCTCCGCATTGGAATAGCAGCCTCACTACACCAGCATGCCCGTTGGCTAAAGCATGCTAAAGTGAAGTTCAATCCCCGTCATCTAGATAATTGGGGTCGACATCCCTGCATTTTAGTAGTAGGTTCACCGCTCTTCAAACCCCACGGCACGGATAAATGCTTCGTTATGATCGATTCCCGGATCGACATCTATCTATTCTAGTAGTATCTTTAGTATTCCCCCTTTCCCAAGCGAAGTACTGGAGTACCTGTGGTGCGATTGGAAAAATAATAGATATCCTAGTGCCCAAAGATGTAGGAAGTTCCATAATTTTGCTCGTGATACAAACAAGAGTAACCACCAATCCAGATATGTGTGCCCCAACAGCATTACAATCCTAGGGTAAGCCAACCTAACCTGCCTATCCAGCAGTACATCTGGAAAAGTACATCTAAAAATAATTATACCGCCTGCGCGATTCGTAGAAGGGCGCCACTCGCTCCGAGGACCCAGCCAGACCACAGTTATCTACCAGAAAGAAGTAAACACAACTATGGACATATCCATCCCGCATCTCCCCTTTCAAACATGAATCCATAGAACACAACCATGGACAGTCCCATCTCGCGCCCCTCTTCCCGTCACATTCCCCTACGCGCCTGCCCCGCAACCCCTCTCAATCTTCCGTCACCGTATAAGGATTCCTCAAATAGCGGAAAGGACATGCGGATGGACGCTGGATAAGCTAGACGGAAGCAGACTTGGGTAAGGGAAGAAAGCTTCCGATAAAGAGTGTAGGGAGAAATTCGCGACATGGTAGTAACGATGCAACGCTCCTGTAGGTCTTTGAACTCGGCTATTTGCTTAGTGGCTGGTAGTACTAATAGGAGGGAGAGCCACCGACCGGCTGGTATGTCCTGGGAATAAATGCATCTACTGCTTCATATCCTCTAGCCCCCAAGGATAATGGTCGGTAGTAATAATAATCCGAGCCCAGCAGCCCACCATAGCGCCGTTCCAGACTCTTCATCTGAGAAGCTGGGGCCAACATCTTCCCGTTCCAACAAGATCTTTATAACTCCTTCTTCCCTACTAAGAGCAGCCAACTGTAGGGGTGTTCGTCCCTGATTATCTCGGCAGTTGAGGTCAATATCTTGCCTTTCCAGCAGCATCTTTACTACTCCCTCTTCCCCACACGCAGCAGCCACCAGCAGTGGTGTTCGGCCCCCACAATCTCGGTAGTTAGGGTCAATTTCTTTCTCTTCTAGTAGTATCTTTACTACTCCCTCTTTCCCGAGCAGGGCAGCTAACAATAGTGCCGTTTGGCCTTGGTTATCTTGGTAGTTGAGGTCGATATCTTTTCTTTCCAGCAGGATCTTGACTACTCCCTCTTCTCCACGTCTAGCAGCCCCCAGCAGTGGTGTTTGACCCTCGTTATCTTGGCAGTTGGGGTCAATACCTTTCCGTTCCAGTAGTATCTTGACTACTCTCTCTCTTCCGAGCCCAGCAGCCACCGATAGTGCCGTTCCGCCCTTGTTATCTAGGCAGTTGATGTCGATATCTTTCCCTTCCAGCAGTATTTTTACTACTCCCTCTTTCCCATACATAGCAGCCAACTGTAGCGGTGTTTGACCCTCGCTATCTTGGCAGTTAGGATCAATATCATTCCGTTCCAGTAGTATCTTTACCACACACTCTCCCCCGAGCCTAGCAGCTACCGACAATGCCGTTGCGCCCTTGTTATCTCGGCAGCTGAGATCAATATCTTCCCGTTCCAGTAGCATCTTGACTACTTCCTCGTTTCCGGACGCAGCAGCCAACCATAATGCCGTTTGGCCGTCGTTATTCGGGTGGTTGGGGTCGATATCTCCCCTTTCCAGCAGTATCTTTACTATTCCCTCTTTCCCACGCATAGCAGCCACTAGTAGTGGTGTCTGGCCCTCGGTATCTCGGCAGTTGGGATCAATACATTTCCGCTCCAGTAGTATCTTAACCACTCGCTCGTGTCCGAATGCAGCAGCCAACCATAGTGCCGTTTGGCCCTCTTTGTTCGAGTGGTTGAAGTTGATATCTTTCCTTTCCAGCAGCATCTTTACTACTCCCGCTTTCCCATACTTTGCAGCCCCCAGTAATGGTGTTCCGCCCTCGGTATCTCGGCAGTTGGGGTCAATATCTTTTCGTTCTAGTAATACCTTGACAATTCCCTCGTTCCCGAGCATAGCAGCAAAAAATAGTGCCGTTCGGTCCTCGTTATCTCGACAGTTGAGGTCAATATCTTTCCTTTTCAGCAGTGTCTTTACTAATCCCTCTTCCCCGCGCATAGAAGCCACTAGTAGTAGTGATCTGCCCTTGTTATCTCGGCAGTTAGGGTCAATATATTTCTGCTCCAGTAGCATCTTGACGACCCACTCTTTCCTGAGCCTAGCAGCCATCGATAGTGCCGTTCCGCCTTCGTTATCTCGGTAGTTGATGTCAATATCTTTCCGCTCTAGTAGTATCTTGACTATTCGCTCGTTTCCGAACGCGGCAGCCAACAATAGCGCCGTTCGGCCCTTGTTATCTGGGTGGTTGAGGTTGATATCTTTCCGTCCCAGCAGTATCCTTACTACTCCTTCTTCCCCACCCGTAGCAGCCAACTGTAGTGGTGTTCGGCCCTCGTTGTCTCGGCAGTTGGGGTCGATATCTTCCCGTTCAAGTAGGATCTTGACTACTCCCTCATTTCCGAACGCAACAGCCAACCATAGTGCAGTTCGGCCCTCGTTATCTTGGTAGTTGAGATCAATACCTTTCCCTTCCCGCAGTATCTTGACTACTCCCTCTTTCCCACGCATAGAAGCCACCAGTAGTGGTGTTCGGCCATTGTTATCCCGGCAGTCGAGGTCAATATCTTTCCTTTCCAGCAGTATCTTTACTACTCCCTCTTTCCCATCCCCAGCAGCCAACCACAGTGCTGTTTGACCGTCGCTATCTGAGTGGTTGAGGTCAACATCTTTCCCTTTTAGCAGGAGCTTTACTACTCCTTCTTCCCCACTCATAGCAGCCAACTGTAGCGGTGTTCGGCCCTCGTTATCGAGACAGTTGAGGTCAATATCTTTCCTTCCCAGCAGTATCTTTACCATGCCCTCTTCCCCACGCCTAGCAGCCAGCAGTAGTGGTGTTTCGCCCGTGTTGTCTCGGCAGCTGGGGTCAATATCTTTCCGTTCCAGTAGTATCTTGACTACCCCCTTGTTTCCGAGTTCAGCAGCAAACAATAGCGCCGTTCGACCCTCGTTGTCTGGGTGGTTGAGGTCAATATCTTTCCCTTCCAGCAGTATCCTTACTACTCCTTCTTTCCCACGTATAACAGCCACTAGTAGTGGTGTTCGGCCCCTACCATCGCGGCAGTTGAGGTCAATATCTTTCCGTTCCAGTAGTATCTTTACTACTTCCTCCTCCCCAGACGCAGTAGCCAAGTGCAGTGGTGTTCGGCCCTCGTTATCCGGGCAATTAGGGTCAATATCATCCCTTTTTAGTAGTATCTTTACCACTCCCTCGTATCTTAGCCCAGCAGCCAACCACAGTGCTGTTCGACCATCTTTATCTGGGCGGTTGAGGTTAACATCATCACGATCTATTAGCAGTTTCACTACCGCTTCATGCCCATATAGAACAGCACTCTCTAAGGGTGTTCCGCCTATCCTGTCTTGACTATCGGCGTTTACATTTCCTTGGTCTAGTAGTAACTTCACTACTCCCTCATGCCCACCCGAAGCGGCGCGCCCGAGTGGCGTCCTCCCTAGATAGTCAGGCTTGTCGGGGCTAACATTTTCTTGTTCCAAGAAGAGCCGCACTACGTCTTCATGTCCATTCTCCGCCGCCCATAAGAGTGGTGTAAAACCTATCCAATCTCGCTGATTGATCTCACAAACTTTGCTATCCATCAGTGTAGTTGCTAGGCCAACAATCCCGAAGAAAGATGCGCAATGTAGTCCTGAGAAGAACGAGGGACCGTCAATGCCACCGAAATCGTGATCAATTTCATAGTCACCCCAAAATTGCTCCAAAAGTGATAAGGCAGATACGTGAGTTTCGTACGGGCTCAAGAGTTCTAGCGCGAGTGCCATTACCCGATCGGAATTATTTTTTTTTGCATGAGTTCCCCAATGTCTTGAAGAATATTTGAGAAAGGGCATTCCTCGGCTCTCTGGAAGGGGATAAGGAGGGAGCTTCTTGACCTGCTGTGAATTTAAATAGGTTAAGCAGGTTTCCGCAATTGTAGAGTGGGCCGTGGCAAATAGTTCTCGATAAGCAGAGAGGTACTCTTGGAGAGTATGGTGAATCAGTCGCACAGTTAATGCTTCCTTGTCCACCGTGATCAGGCCATGGCAGCAGCCAAGCAACGTAGCTATCAGTGGAGTATTGTCGGGATCGAAATCCGATGATCCGATCTCCACTGCTAACGCGTGACAGAGCTCATCCACATGTAATGGACGCTCTGAATGACAGACCCACATAAGGGTAGCCAATGCCAGTTTTGCCTTTTCCCTCTCCTGAGACCTTATCCGTTCCAATGTTGCATCATATGCACCTCCTAACCCTACCCCATTATTCATTGACTTCAGCCTGTTTTTCCTTCGAGCAATGGTTGTTTCTCGCAGGATTCCATCGATATGGAGGGAAACTAGTAGGAATCTATCTCCAATTAGGTTAGAATGTACCTTCAAGTAGCTTCCTCATTGCCCTCCCCTCTACATACGTTTCCGAGCTCGCTTCCGGAATGCTCCTCAGAATATCCGACTCCAATGCGGGGTTCATTATCTCCGGGGTTGCGTCGTTTCGGAGTCTCTCCCGTAGATATCCAAGCACATCATCTTCCGTAGGTTCTATTGACATGAAAACTGCCGCTCCACCAAGTCTCCACTTGATCTCACCCCGGACATGGGATCTTCCGGTCATAAAGATGCGAGTATTCGGTGACTCCCGGAGAATCTGTCCTAGCGAATCAAGGACCACCGCTCGATGCTCTGACGCACATTCATCAAGAGAATCAATACATATAAACGTACGCACTCCGGTTGCAATGATCCGGAACATCTTCAAAATTTCAGAAATCTGTAGCCCTCGACCTCCAATGACCGTTTGTTGATTCTCAAACTCCTGGACTATTGCGTCTGGAATCGGTTTAAATCTGCCAGCGAGCTGCTTTAATAGAGAACCAAGCATATTGATCGGCGACTGCTCCTTCCGCGCTGCATAGTCGAAGTAAAAACAGGTAACGGCAGTATCTTGCCCGATGGCCTCGTCACATAATTTGTCTATGACTAGTGAACTAAAATCGCACCTTGTCAGCAATGCCATCCCCTGCCTTCTCCTCAAAGATACTCTGTCTAACGTGATGTAGCTCTTTCCCACTCCCGGGTTGCCATCGCAGAATAAGGCCGCATGATCAGGCACATCTCCTCCATCACCATACCAGCTTTTGAATTCTCTAGTTTCCAGAAGCCAGGCCCCGACACTATCCATCCGTTGGAATCTGAGGTCTTGATGCCTTAACCGGGGGTCTAAGGGAGACAACCATGCGTGTATTTTGGACTCATCATCGGAAATATTGGTGATGGTGGTAGACTGATTGAAGGAGTGATAGTTATTGGCGATGACCTGTGACATTTTCCGTATCCCGCCACTCGGAATTCTGTAGGGGTACTGGGGAAAAAATGAAGTGGTGATGGACTTTTGCTGACTATTGAAACTCTTGCGCTGAGTGTGGTGTTGATGAAAAGGGGTTTGTTGTGCCGTAAAGCCTTGCGGCTGGAGCTGAACCCTGTCCTATCATCCGAGGCTTCCGAGTGGACCACCTTCTCCTGTCTGCCCGGCACTTGAGTACCGTGGAAACTTTTGCGATTCGCTACCGTAAAAACTCTTTGAATCGGCCATCTGAGATCGGGGCTTGGCCATCGCGCGTAGGGTGTGCGCAAAAGGAATCACGGCGCTAAGCCATAATAGGCTTAGCAGAGCAGGTTAACAGAATTGCGAATGCCAGTTAATGGGGGCTGCCAAGTTCGGCTCGCCCAACCCATACCGCGTAGGGAAGACGCTATTCCTTCTCAGGGTGTTTTATCTTAAAATACGGAAATTTGAGCCCGATCCCAGATGGTCGATTTAACGAGTTTTTACGGTATCTCAGGAAGAGGTGGTCCAGTAAAAACTTTGGTGATTCCCCCGCTTCGGCTGGGTCGCAAATCTCGGGATTCAGAGACAAAGTTTCTTCGTACTTTCCTAACACGGTATAGCCTGAGTGCTTTGGCCTTGTTTGATCTTCTCAGCTTTCCAAGCTAAACCTATCTTGGGCTAATGACTCGGTCTCCAGGAATCCTCAGATGGTGAATCGCAAAAGTTTCCACGGTCCGGAAGGAAGTTACAATCATGGAACACTCAAATACACAACCCCCCCAAATACACTTCGCTCCTGATTGCGCTTCTGATTGGCTGAATATTAGTAATCTCAATCTATAAACCAATCAGCTAGGAGTGTGTATTTGGGGGGGTCGTGTATTTGAGTGTTCCGCGATCGTAAACCCCACGTTTCCAGAAACTTTTGCAATGCGCAAGTGCTCGAGTATACAGGACCATACTACCGTAGCGCAAGCAGGATTTTTTCATTAAACTCTTCCTAGGCCTCGCAGTGACATTTAATGCGGTAAGAGCATCCACCATTCATAACTTTTCATGGCACTTTTGGGCCCAACAAAATCCCAGTTATTGAGCGTTAAGTTAAATAGTAAATCTAAGGATAGCAAATATTGAAATTGCGACGCTGGTGATAATACGCGAGGCGACTTTTTACCTTAGGGCCGATTGGAGCATAGCCACAACCGGTGTCAAAATTACGCGACCGTGAGCACGGTAGCCAGCGTTGCAACACAAGTACCCCAACCCAATACAGTATATGAAGTGAGAACAACGATTGATAAAAGAAAAAAGATCAAATCAATAGAAGTTAATACTTGCTACACTTCTCACCAGCCTACACCACAGCACTAATCCTTTCATTGTAAGACTTTAGTTGCAATGTTTTCGCTACTCAAGTATGTGGAGGAGAGTTAGGGTACTTGAAGTACATGTGTTGCAACGCTGGCTACCGTGCTCACGGTCGCATAATTGACACCCATGGAGAGCAAATCCACGCACTTTCAGATTTATCACATGACTTGATTAACATCTTCCGTGCCTCAGCGAGCGGACGGCATAGCGAGCCATTCACCAAAATGCTAGCCAAGATTAATATTTGAATCCGGACTGGGGTTGAGCCAATCACATTGCCAAGTGTCGCAGGCAGCTTGCTCTATGATACCGGCGCTGGCTATGGTTAAGGATAGGAGCTGGGTGCAGTCGCCAACGGGGCCGGGACGAATACCAGGCCGTGAGAAACAGGGATTAGCAACAGCCATTTTTTTGTTACCCTACCTTGAAGAGTTTACAGTCACAACCGGGGGCATGGCGAAACTGGGCGGATGGCGAACAGGGGTACTTCACGGGCAAAAATGGATTCGCTAAGGTTAGGGTTACAAAAAAATTACTAACAATTAATCCCTGTTCGCCATCCGCCCAGTTTCGCCATGCCCACCATTACATTTATGTGTAGACTAAACCGTATTAGGAAATTTGAGTGATAACTGGTGAGGATTTTTTGGCGATGGCAAAAAGTCGGGCGCGGTTTCACAGAGAAGCAGCTTGTGTTACCGCGCCCGAAATACCCTTACACCCGTGTACTTTTTGCCTGCTAAATACCCCTGTTCGTCACGGCCTGGTATTCGTCACGGCCCCGTTGGCGACTGTGGGGCCTTGTACCTCCGTATGGAGTAAACAGACGAAAATCTAGTTCCGGGTAACTTACTCGTGCCAAGGTTGCGGCGAGCAGCAACCCCGGATGTTTGTAGGCTCACAACCGAAGCACTCAAGAGGGTATCCAACAGCTCAATGTAACCTGAGCAACGTAGTAAATATAATATTTTGGTTCGCATCTGTTTTTGCGACCTCCCTTGTCACTCAGTACCATTCATTATTAGCTTAACCTCAAGTTTTCTTGAGCAA
This sequence comes from Tuber borchii, assembly GCA_003070745.1. NCBI lineage: Eukaryota > Fungi > Ascomycota > Pezizomycetes > Pezizales > Tuberaceae > Tuber > Tuber borchii. The sequence goes on along the minus strand of NESQ01000014.1, from coordinate 403,547 downwards.
TAAAGTCTCATCAAACCACCAAACTATGTTAAGCCACAAAGCTGCATCGAGCCTCAAATTTTGTATCCCTTGGGCGGTCTGAGACAGTAAAATTCGCGACATGGCCTCTAATCCCGGTTTTGAGGACTGTGATTCGTTGGGGATTAAAACTGTTGTTGAGATGCTGAGTCACTTTGGCTTTGAAAAGCCAAAATTCCAAACCTGAAATAGCTAGTTACCCGACTGATCTGGACTTAGGAATTATTTAGCGTGCATGTCGCGAATTTTACTGTCTCAGACCGCCCAAGGGGACAGTAAACTACGAAGTAACTTTGAGCCACAACGTTAGAGTGCTCCTCGTTGCTGCCGCTCTCCACAGCTCTGGCACGAGCAGGTGGAAAGCGTGTGCTGCTGTCTGTCCGATATCCTTCCTATCAACTATGGAGCCAGAAGCCATGGAGCGGGAATGTGTAACCTCCCCACTTCGATTTTTTTAGATTTGCTGAGAGCTATCAACTACAGTAGCGGTACCCGAGCAGACCATTCTGAAGTTGAGAACCACACCAAATTCAAGATTTCCACTCAAGCCACCATAGGATGGGGGGTTACACACTTCCCACCAGCACTCCCGCAAAACCAAGGACCCCACAGATGTCTAAGTCACCAGTGCGTGGTACTGGACCGGCGCTCGAGTAGGACTGGCAGGAGACTGACTAGTCGAGTTGGCACAAGTACGGTGGTTGTCTTCCGGTCGCAAACTACCGGGATTACCCCACCAAAACCGACCCATCTCGCTTAAATTAAAAATCTACCGGTACTCGACATTACGAGTACTCGACTCGCTGCGCACAACGGATGAATTTGGCACTTACGGAGGTACGGTACTTACGGTACTCGAGTACTAGTACAGCTCCTAAGTTTTGTATGTTCCACACGGGGTAAGGGCAGCCAACCTCGCTTGTGGAACATACAAAACTTAGGCGCTGTACCTCCGTACACGGTTCCCCGCTTTACTCGCCCAAAAAACAGTCTGTCCTTGACATTTACCCGTACTCGGATGTTATACAAGGACACCACCAGTTGCCATGAGCGAAGCGCAGTTCGCAATTGCCCTCCCGGCGCGTAGGTAAGGATCGGAGACAAACTTTTTTTTTTTGGCGAGTACTGTATTCTACCGAATCCGAACATGAGTAGTTTACAGCACCTTAAATTGATTCCCTAGGGCCGTTGGAACGTAACGAGGCTTATGTCATAGAATTGCAGTTAGAGATATGATAGAAGCATGTTTAATACCGAAATTATGAACATACGGTACCTCTTCTTCGAGTTCCCTTCTACTTTGGCGCAAGGCTAAGCGTAGCGTAGTGAAGCTCTGGGTGTGCCGGTATTTGAGACAACGCAACGATCGGGAACTGTACCGTCATTGACTAGCACTGGGACATTTGCCCGATTTTATTCAGTGACCAAGACCAAGTAGAAAGCAAGACAGATGTAACTTAGACAGCACGGGGAACATCAGAAAGATATAAATATTGCAAACTGGGTAACCGTTTTAGAACAGGAGGTACAAATGAATATTGTCCGTGAACAAAATTAACCACGCTCCAACGATGAATAGCAGCGCAGCCCATCGCCCGGCGCCTCCGACACCACCTACAGAAATTTCTCCAGAATCGGATATCAATTTCTTGGATTTATTCTATTATCTATTTGCATTGTTGATTTTTATTCTTTAGTTTTCATGATAGTAGGGTTGGTGAAAGAGTGCTATTGTTATCCCTTCGCTCGTAACAACTGTATTTCGAGGGCTTATAAGCCCTCGAAAAAATCTATACATCAACAACATCACAACAAGGAACATGAAAAATCCAGGGAATATATTTTAGGTGCTCTACTATGTAAAAACTTTATCTGAGGCAACAGGAATATAATATCTCTTGTATTTGTCTAATAATCTTGGTTCTCTGTAAGGTCACTTTCTCCATACTAAAGTTCCATTTAAAAGTAAACCTGAATAAATCCTGCAAGGAATTGGTATTATTCTATAAATCTTGGCTCCAAGACTCTTTGCTATACAACTATCACATCTCCATAATTGTAATATTTATTGATCACCTCAGTAGTAAGATTTAAGTAATTAAAAGTCTGTAGTTTGTGCATCTTTTTGTCATTTCTCTTGTGTTTTATGTGGATGGCAACAGGTTTTTAGTGGGGGTATACTAAAAAATCAGCAAATCTTGACCAGCACATTGTAGACCCTCATCCCAACCCTAATTTTAATCTGATTGAGTAGAAAAAAATCAGACATGGAAAAGAACCTCTACAGATTATAATAGGGCATACTCTTTTTAGTTACATAGCTTTAGTCAATGTGTTGGATTTTTACTTATCAGTAGAAGGAATAATCTCCTATTTAACCAAAACCCAATACCACCATAGTGGATTGAGAGAAAAACATTAGATAAATTGGGATTCCTTTTGGGTAGTACTGAAAACTATTATATATATATTTTCTAAGCTTTATTTTATTGTTTTGGTTGCACATTAGACAAGAATAAGAGGTTTGATCGGTAGTTGTGAAGGCCTAAATTGCACTATGAGCGAAGGGATAGCCGAAGTTTGTCCTATTCGGTGGTGCCAAGTTAATTTTATCCATCTACCATAAATCATGCGTTTGACTTACGGATTGGTAAATACCTTCAGTATGATCTCTGTTAGTTGTAAAGATACAAGAAGACAGCCACTGGGATGTGTTAGTAAAATTCATGATAGGCAGCCTAAGGAAGGCCAACAGGGTATGGTTCCGGAAGACTAAACTTGGTACTAGCTTTCTCACAAAAAATGTGACATTTTTGTTAGTTACGCCAAGTGTAACGCCCAGAAAAAGATTTAACCCCAGACTTCCTATACCCTTAAACCCTACTACAATTGTAGTTAAGGTGATAATTTATGTTTTATAGTTTTAAGATATAAATATGACTCAGCTATTACAAAGATATAATATTATGATATTTATTAATTTTTTATGATTGCACCCTGCTCTTACCCACCACACCCAGCTTGCCACATATCTTCAACCTTTACAATTTTCCCTAATCACCTATATCTTACGCCAGTTCTTGCCTCTTAGAACCTCGAAGCGCTCGATTACACCAGCTACACCTACCTTTATTGATCCTTCTACCATTGCCGCTCGTCAACACCTCCCCTCAAATTCGTCAGTATTATAACCATAAGTCTAACCTTGTCACATTCATCTCTGAGTTCACTTTCAATTTCCTTTATTAGTCAACTGAAATATTAACTAGTATGTAAGGCATTCTTTGGAACCGTTAAGTATTAAATTTAATGCTAATCATAAACTAAGCAGAGAATGGAACTAGAAGCGAATGAGCAGGAGCTCCGAAAACAGAGACAGCATGAAGCCACCAGAGAGAGCGTGTTAGACGCTTTCGTGCAAAGCAAAGGCTCTCACATGCCGAAGCAGTCAAACCTTCTCACATATTGGTGAATGAGAGAATGAGAAACTACCAGCAATAAAAAAAACAACAAGCGGAGCTAATTGCCTCAATTCAAGCACCAGTGGGCAGTCTAGCTAGTCTAATTCACGCTTCATCCAGAGAACGTACCTATCAGTATCGTCAGTGAATCAAACAGCAGGCAGACTATGAGAAAGCTCTGCCATTAAGTGATAGAGAACGGTCTTGCAGATCCTATGCTAAATAGAAGCAATTGAGAGTATAGCAATATACCTCCCACCAGGCTGCTAGAGTTGCTCGAACCTTTATTGCATCGTCAAATAATGAAATAGATTCTGCAGTCCTTGCTGAAGAGCAACAACTAAGAAAACTAGCCTATAGTAATTGGCTCAGGCTTGAAGGCAACACCTATGAATTCAAGCAAGAAATTCTGCAATCTGCCCTGTGAAGACTAAGAAGAAAAATCTAGTGGAAGGGAAGACATAAGTCAGGATGAGGTATCGGACTTCAACTCGATTGGACTACCCAGCTCTATACCTTTGTAAAGCTTCAGCTAAAGGCCAAAAAGGAGTGGAGAAATGCAGAGCTGAATTGGGAACTAACAGCACAAATTACAAAGTGCAAGACCAGGAAAGAGCTTGCCATGTTGGTCACCAAGGCTAGAGGATGGTCAACCAGTGTGATGAATCTTATTATACAGCAGGAGGTTGTCTTTATCCGGTATGGGAAATTGCCAATACCTAAACAAGATCAGCATGTCAAGGTTGCCATTTGGTTGACAGATGAGGGAACCATGTTGGCAATGAGAGAATATATGTCTAATGCTGGTGAAGGTAAGGTTGAATGAATAAGATTTACTTGTTTAATTAGTTAAGCTAATCATAGATTATCATATATAGGAATGGACTCAGCTGAACTCGTACAGGCTATTACCTTGTATTGGTTCACTTCCTATAGTGATGAACTCAGCCAATCTCCTGAGGAGCTGCTGATACTCTATATTTCCAGTATCCATAGAAGTATTAAGAGAGCACTCTCAAGCCGATCAGCCTATTCATGGTCATTAAAACTTGGATGGAATTGGAAGGAAGTGAAGAAGGGAATATACAAGCATGGCAATGAGTGTGAGGACATTAAAGAATACAGAAGGAATATATTCCTCCCTCGAATGGAATCTCTAAAAGCAAGAATGGTCGAATGGGATGAGACTCTTGAACTTGTTCCGAAGAAGTATGAGCCAAGTATTCAGCCAGTACTATTCATTACTCATGATGAGAGCACTTTTAACTCCAACGATGGACGCAAGAAGATATGGGTCCATGAGGACCATGCACCACTTTGCAAAAAGGGTAGAGGACAAGGTCTGAATGTCTTTGACTTTCTCAGTTCAGTTGGCAGACTGGGTAATGGTAATGTCTGTGAGATTCTCAAATGCAGAGGGGATACATGGTGGACAGGGAAGTTGATGTTGAAGCAGCTAGTTGAGAAGGCAATACCAGCATTTGAGCATGCTTTCCCTGGGTCTCAGGGGCTCTTTGCATTCGATAATGCAAAGAATCATCAGAAATATGCCTTAGATGCATTGCGTTCTGGCAATATGAACCTGACACCTGGTGGAATTAATACAGTACCAATGAGAGATGGATGGTATATAAAACCAGAAGATCCAAACACTATCTACTGACAGAAAATGATCTTACCAGATGGAAGATTGAAGGGATTAAAGCTTATATTAGGAGAATGTGGACTCTGGCTAACAAATCGCAAGATTCTGACTCAATGCACTATTCCAGGAGATAAACCCACTCAGCGAAAGCCTAATCTAGTATGCAAGTATGCAAGAAATTCTGAATATTGTGCATGTGCACTTCTCGCATCACAGCCAGATTTCCAAGCACAAAAAGGAGAATTGGAGGAAATTCTAGAGCCAGCTGGCCATATGGTCATATTCTACTCATCATTTCATTGCGAGTTGAACTTTATAGAGTATTATTGGGGAAGAGCCAAAGTTTACACAAGGGCAAATTGTGAATACACATTTCCTGCCCTAGTTTGAATTGTTCCAGAGGCATTGGCATAAGTGTCCAATACCTTGATCTGGAAGTATTACCAGTGGGTATTAGGTATGATGGATGCATATAGGCAGGATCTTGTCTATAGGTCAGTTGATTTTAAAAAGCATGTATATACTAGATATTCCTCTCACAGATGAATAGTGGAGTCTGCGCTTTATGTTTCTTAATCTTTGAACAATTCAACAATATTTGACTTCTTCTGAGTGGGATAAATTTATTATTTGTGTGGAAATTATTGGGCAAAGTGTACACCTACAAGATGCAACATGAATTATCACATGAACTTTCACTTCATTTGAGGGTTGATCTAAGGAGGGTAAAGGTTTTTGAGAGTGTTACACTTGGCGTAACCACCAAAATTGTCACATTTTTTGTGAGAAAGCTAGTACAGAGTTTAGTCTTCCGGAACCATACTAATATTAGAGAGAGCCCAAACATCGTACTGTCGTTAGTCACCACTTCAACCAGCAACGCCACAATAACCTCCAAAATGGAGCGGGTTTCAGAATAATACTCCCGGTACTATTGCTATTTTTCCCGGCGGCACACATCTCCCCAAATCGCCATCTTCTGGGCAACCAACGCCTTCTCCGTGATCACCTTTCTCGCCTCACATTTGCGTTATGCCCGCGTGACTAATTCAAATTTGATCTTACTCCCGAGGTGAGTTTATGAGGAGGTTATACTGCATGTAACAAGAATTCGGTCATGCTCTATCCTGTGAAGGTTTGGCCAAGCACTCGTCACCATTGCGCCTGAGGGTCCCAGGACGGTTAAAGTGTCTCCAGAGGTACCCATGGGTGATCTCTCCGTTGAAAAACGAAGAGCAACTCGAGGTCCCGAGATGTGACATACGGATATTGGCGGCTCGGGATTAGGAGCGGTGTGGTGAAGGGCTTTCTCGTGATTTGTGGAGAAATAGGTTTTTGGGGGATAGTATATTCATTCTCGGGGGAGGAAGTGAGAGTGTAACTTAGGTGGGCATGCAACATCCGGAGGTTCCTTGATAGAACTATGAGAATTGTGAAGCAATGCCTGTTAGTTTTGTGTGGAGACGGGGCAGAGTTGGAGTGTACTATGGGCCGGTATATGGGTAGCAATAAAGGATAGAAGGGGAAATTCTGAGGGGATTTGACCAAACTGTCAACCTAGCTTTGCTCCTTACTGCACACTCTGGAGGGGAGGGGAGAAGTAGGTGTTGACAAACCTTGAGTATGAGGTCGGCAGTGGTTGCTACTCAAAATACTCCATCTGGGCACACAGGCTCAGGCAGGCTAGCGATGGCATTGATGGATCTCGTTTTAGCTGCAATTCTGTCTCCTCATCAAACCTCACTCGCCCCATGACAACTGTTTTTGAAATCAAAATTTACCCTAAGCCTAATCATACTAGTTCTTCTTATCGTGGTTGCCTTATCTACCTTATCTATCTCCCTAAACATCATGAAAGGCCATACATATGATAGAACCCTCAGCGTAACCATGAAGATTTTGTCTATTCCCATATTGATTCCAATGCTAAGTTAGCCCTCATATCTCCTGTGCTCACAGCCATTTCCTCGTCTGCCATACATTCCACCATACTAGCCACCATTCCCGCAATGCTGATCCTTTCACATACCAACCAGCGTAGCACGCTCCGGGCAACGTTTTTTCTTCTGATAGCGCTAGCGCAAGTTCATCACCCACTCATAGGATAATATAACCGAACGAAGCCTGTTCTAGCCTCCATGTGACAACTTTAATATACCTCGTTCCTAGCTCGATTGCACGTTCTGAAGCAGGATATAATTAGTTTTTGGAGCTTGTGGAACTCCACCCTCACGTAAATTTAGGTTCGATAAGTTAGTACAAGCACCAACAAATCAAGCCTTTCTACAGTTTTCTAAGAGGAGTTAAGACAGGGATTGCGAGTAAATAGTGTTTTAGGAAGAAAAGGCAGGGAGATAACGAGACTCTCAATGGCTAGCTAATGGAATATGACCCTGGAGGTAGGATCTATCGCTTCTCTTCTCATAAAAAGCGGAGTTCCTGAAACCACATGACGTTTAGAAGATATCTCCTGTTACTCGTACAAGAAACATTTTCATCCCTCGAATAACGACAGAAGTCTGAATTCTTGGCGTTAATTCCATATATGTAATATAGAAATCTTCCAGATGAGAGCAGGGCACCGACTTTAGATGTGATATATCGGCGGAATCGCATTTGAACACTTCAGGATAGGAGGACACTGGTGATTTAACTCACTGGAAAAGTATCAAGCCTGAGAAAAATGAGGATCTGAATTTGATATAAATTCTGGATATAATACACCGAAAAGCCCACCGATTAGGCATATGCGCCTAACAGTGTTGCTAATTCTACTCGTTATAGTGACAAGAGCACTGCCAATTTAGAAATGCGTGCCCCAACGGCATTAAAAACTACAATCGCAGGGCAAGCCAACCTAACCCGCCTATCCTGCAGTAGACCTGGAAGGTATTACACCACCCGTGCGATTCGTAGAAGCGCTGCTTACTCTGAGAACCCGACCAGACCACAACTATCTACTGTACCAGAAACATGTAAACGCAACCTTGAACATATCCATCGCGTATCCCTCTTTCCAAACCTAGATCTATAAAAGACAACTATGAGCAATCCCATCTCGCGTCCCTCTCCCCGTTACATATTCCCCTACACGCCTGCCCCGCCACCCCTCTCAATATTCCGTTCCTCCATAAAAATCCCTCGAACCACGAAAAGGAGATGCTGATGGATTGGGCAAGTGCGATGGAGGGCTTGGATAATGAAGCTTTCCAATAAAGAGCAGAAAGAGAAACCCGTAGAATGATGTTAACGATGTAGCGCTCTTGTGAGTCTCTGAACTCGTGTATTTGTTTAGATGCTAGTGGAGCCCGTAGGAGGGGGCATCACTTACCGGTCGGTATGTCTTGGCAATACATGTAGCTAATGCTTCATAGCCTCTGGCCTACAAGTGTAATGATATATAGGAATAATAATCCGAGCCCAGCAGCCAACCACAGTCCTATTCGACCCTCGCTATGTCGCGAACTGGGGTCAACATCTCTCCGTTCCGGCAGTATCTTGACTGCTTCCTCGTTTTCGGGCCCAGCAGCCACACATAGTATCGTTTGATCTTCATTATCTCGACATTCAAACCCAATTTCTTTCCGTTCTAACGTTACCGGTATCTTCCATATTCCACCTTGCTCGTGGGCGGCGGCGAGCTGTGGTGGTGTGCAGCCCTTGAGGTCTGGGTATCTGGGGTAAATATCTTCCCGGTCTAGAAATATCTTAACTACTCCGACTTCTCCGCTCGCGGCAGCTAAGAGTAGTGGTGTTCTACCCTCACTATCTGGGCAGTTTGGGTCGATATCTTTCTCATCCAGTAGTGTCCTTACTACTCCCCCGTTCCCGAGCCTAGCAGCCAACGATAGTGCCGTTCGACCCTTGTTATCTCGAGAGTTAGGGTCAATATCTTTCCGCTCCAGTAGTATCTTCACTACTCCCTCGTGTCCGAATCTAGCAGCCAACGATAGTGCCATTTGACCCTCGTTATCTCGATAGCTAGGGTCAACATCATTCCGCTTTAGCAGTGCCCTTACTAATCCCTCTTTTCCATTCCCAGCGGCGAACCATAGTGCTGTTCGGCCCTCGCTATCTGGGCAGTTTGGGTCAATATCTCTCCGCTCCAGTAGTATCTTAACCACTCCCTCTTTCCCACTCCCAGCGGCTAAGAGTAGTGGCGTTCTACCCTCACTATCTGGGCAGTTTGGGTCAATATCTTTCTCATCCAGTAGTGTCTTTACTACTCCCTCGTTCCCGAGCCTAGCTGCCAACGATAGTGGTGTTCTACCCTCACTATCTGGGCAGTTTGGGTCGATATCTTTCTCATCCAGTAGTGTCCTTACTACTCCCCCGTTCCCGAGCCTAGCAGCCAACGATAGTGCCGTTCGACCCTTGTTATCTCGAGAGTTAGGGTCAATATCTTTCCGCTCCAGTAGTATTTTCACTACTCCCTCGTGTCCGAACCTAGTAGCCAACGATAGTGCCATTTGACCCTCGTTATCTCGATAGTTAGGGTCAACATCCTTCCGCTCCAGTAGTGTCCTTACTACACCGTCGTGCCCTAGCATAGTAGCTAACGATAGTGCTGTTCGACCCTCGTTATCTGGGCAATTTGGGTCAATATCTCTCCGCTCCAGTAGGATCTTCACTACTCCCTCGTGTCCGAGCCTAGCAGCCAACAATAGTGCCGTTCGACCCTCGATATCTCGATAGTTAGGGTCAACATCTTTCCGCTTTAGCAGTGCCCTTACTAATCTCTCTTTTCCATTACCAGCAGCGAGCCATAGTACTGTTCGGCCCTCGCTATCAGGGCAGTTTGGGTCTACATCTTCTCGTTCCAGTAGTATCTTTACTACTCCCTCTCCCACATGTGCAGAAGCCAAGACTAGCGGTGTCCTACCCTCGGTATCCCGACAGTTGGGGTCGACACCTGTCTGTTGCAGTAGGATCTTTACTGCCCCCTCCGTTCCGAGACTAGCAGCATACAGGAGTGGTGTTCGATCTACATTACCCGCATAGTTGGGGTCAATATCTTTCCGCTTTAGTAGTATCTTTAGCACTTCCTCTTGTCCAGCTCCAGAAGCCAACCCCAGTGCTGTTAGACCGTCGCTATCTGAGCGGTTGGGATTAATATCTTCGCGTTGTACTAGTAACCTCGCCACCCCCTCATGTCCATATCTAGCGGCAAGTTGAAGAGGTGTTCTGCCTGCGCTGTCCTGAATATCAGCGTCAACACCTTTGTGTTCTAGTAGTAGTCTGACTACTCCCTCATGTCCAGCTAAACAAGCATGCCACAACGGTGTTCTCCCTCGCGCGTCAGGATTGTCAGGGCTAACATTTTCCTGATCCAACAGGAGCATAACTACCTCTTCATGCCCATTCTCTGCCGCCCATAACAGTGGAGTAGCACCGGTGCAATCTCGTTGGTTGATCTCACAGACATTTTTATCCAACAATGTAGTCACTAGATCAACCATCCCGAAGAAGGATGCACCGTGTAGTCCAGAAAAGAGGGAGGAGCCATTAATGTCATCGAAAATTTGATCAAAATCATAGCCACCCCGGGATTGCTGCAAAAGTGACATAGTGGATATGTGAGTATCGTACCGACTCAAGAGCTCTAGAGCGAGCGACATCGCGCGATCTGAGAATTCTCTTTTTGCGTGGGTTCCCCAATGTCTCGAAGAATATTTGAGAAAGGGCATGCTTTGGTGGTCCGGAACGGGGTAGGGCGGGAGCTTCGTAACCTGTTGTGAGCTTAAATAGGTTAAGCAGGTCTCCGTAATTGTAGAGTGGGCTGGAGTTAATAAGTCTCGATAGGAGGAAAGATACTCTTGGAGAGTATAGTGAATTAGTCGCACATTTGATGCTTCCTTATCCACCGTGATCAGGCCATGGCAGCAGCCAAGCAACGTAGCTATCAGAGGAACATTGTCGGGATCAAAATCCGCTGATCCGATCTCCACTGCTAACGCGTGACAGAGCTCATCCTCCTGTAACGGGCGTTCTGAATAGCAGACCCACATAAGGGTGGCCAATGCGAGTTTCGCCTTTTCCCCATGTTGCGCCCTTATCCGTTCCAATGTTGCATCATATGCACCCCCCAATCCCACCCCACGATTCATCGACCTCAGCCTGTTTGCCCTTCGCGAGATAGTGGTTTCTCGCAGGACTCCATCGATATGGAGGGAAACAAGTAGGAATCTATATTGAAATGAGTCAGAATGTACCTCCAAGTAGCTTTCTCACTGTATCCTCCTCTACATACGTTTCCGAGCTCGCTTCGGGAATACACTTTATAATATCCGCCTCTAATCTATTGTTCATTATCTCCGGCGTTGTGTCATTCCGCAGCCTCTCACGCAGATATCTAAGCACATCGTCTTCCGTAGGCTCTATCGATATAAACACTACTGCTCCACTAAGTCTCCTCTCGATCTCACACGTGACCTGAGGTCTTCCGGTCATGAAGATGCGAGTATTCGGTGACCCTCGGACAATCTGTCCTAGGGAATCAAGGACCACCGCTCGGTGCTCTGGCGCACATTCGTCAAGTGCATCAATACATATAAACGTACGCACTCCCGTTGCAATGGTCTGGAACATCCTCAAAATTTCAGAAATCTGTAGCCCTCGACCTCCAATGACCATTCTTTGATTCCGAAACTCCTGGACTATTGCATCTGGAATTGGTTTAAATCTGCCAGCGAGCTGCTTCAATAGAGAGCCAAACACATTGATCGGCGACTGCTCCTTCCGCGTAGCGTAGTCGAAGTAAAAACAAGTAACGGCGGTATCTTGCCCGATGGCCTCATCACATAACTTGTCTACGACCAGTGAACTATGATCGCAACTTGTCAGTAATACCATCCCCCGTTCTCTCACTAATTATACCCAGTCTTACGTGATGTAGCTCTTTCCCACTCCCGGATTGCCATCGCAGAATAAGGTCGCATGATCAGGTTCATCTCCACCACCACCATACCAGCTTCTGAATTTTCTCGTTTCTAGAAGCCAGGCTCCGACACTATCCATCCGCTGGGATCTGATGTCTTGATGCCGTACCCGGGGGTCTAAGGGAGACAACCACGCGAGAATTTTTGACTCATCATCGGAAATATTGTTGATGACAGTAGACTGATTGAAAGAGTTCTTGTTGTTGAATGAGTTCAGGTTGTTGGAGAAAATATGAGACATTTTCCGTATTTCGCTCCCCGGATTGTATAGAGATGCTCGAGAGGAAAAAAAGTGGTGATCGGCTTTAGGCGGCTGTCGAAACTTTTGCGCTTGAGCATGGTGTTGATGAAAGCGGGGTTGCACGCCCTGTCCAATCATCATCATGCGCCTTTTAAGGAAACTGATTTCCGCCCTTTTTAGCCGCCTGACTACCGGTAGGCGAATTTTTCCAATCTGTTCTCATGCACTTTGCGATACGCTTGACCATACCAGCAAAGTACCGTACAGTAAAAGGGCTTGTCGTCCTTCGAATCTCGGCTCGAGTTCAAACAATTGTTTCATAGAACTCCGCATAATCCCTACTGTGACATGGAATACCGTAAGAGCCTCTACCATCTCTAATTCTTGACAACTCTTTTGAACACAACAATACCCCACTATCGTGTCGCCCTCAAATTCGTTATCTCCTCAAGTTCAGATTATGAGCTCCATTTGTCAGGCACAAACCGTACCAGTATCAATACCGGTAGGGCGGGAAACACTCGAAAATCCATTGTGCCCCCTTTGCACACTCCTCTTTCTTTTTACAATCTATTAAACTATTTCATCTTCCTATTATTGGGTATCGCGTACCAGATTATCACTTGCTTGTGGCTTATGCCAGCCGTATGGTTGATACCCGACCGGCGTAGCCCATGATCCGAACTCAATGAACCAACGAATTCGAGAGCCACGTGATCGTCACCGGTTATTGAACGCTAAAATAAAAATAAATAGGAAATTGACACCCGTGGAGAGCAAAATCCACGCACTTTCAAATTTATGACACGATTTGATTAACATCTTCCGTGCCTCAGCGAGCGGACGGCATAGCGAGCCATTCACCCAAATGCTAGCCACGATTAATATTGGAATTCAGACTGGCATTGAGCCAATCACATTGCCAAGTGTCGCAGGTGGCTTGCTCTATGATACTGGCGCTGGCTATGGTTAAGGATAGGAGCTGGGTGCAGTCGCCACCGGGGCCGTGATGAATACAGGCCGTGACGAACAGGGATTAGCAACAGCCATTTTTTTTGTTACCCTACCTTGACGAGTTTACTTTTTGCCTGCTAAATACCCCGGTTCGTCAAGGCCTGGTATTCGTCACGGCTCCGTTGGCGACTGTAGGGCTTTCTACAGTACCTCCGGATGGAGTAAAGAGACGAAAATCAAGTTCCGGGTAACTTACTCGTGCCAAGGAGCAGCAACCCCGGATGTTCGTAGGCTCACAACCAAAGCACTCAAGAGGGTATCCAACAGCTCAATGTAACCTGAGCAATGTAATAAATATAATATTTGGGCGCATCGGTTTTTGTGACCCCCTTGTCACTCAGTACTAGTAATTATCAACTTAACTACAAGTTTTCTTGAACAATAAAGTTACAACAAACCACCAAACCATGTTAAGCCACTAAGCTGCATCGAGCCTCAAATTTTGTATTGTAAACTACGAAGTAACTTTGAGCCACAACGTTAGAGTGCTCCTGGTTGCTGCCGCTCTCCACAGCTCTGGCACGAGTAGATGGAAAGCGTGTGCCATTGTCTATCCGAAGATCCCTCTTATCAACTACCTCAGCGAGATTTGCCTTAATAATTCCATACCAAGCCAGTTGTGATATGCTGATTGGTGGATGCGTACCTATCTCGCCGAGGGGGTCAATCTCGCTACAGGCACGGTCGGTCTAAAAATCAACTCGGCTCTCTGCGCACAACGGATAAATTTGGCACTAACACAGTTGCCCACTGTTTCCGGGCTTTCCCGTCAGGTGTTCTCTTGTGGGCAGTTGGCAATTGGGTTTGCTGAGCTTCTGGTGAAGGTAGCTAGCAGATGATAGTGAAAGAAAACAAAGACTGATAACTGAAGAGAAATGAAGATGCCTTGATAGTTGCGATTGAGATACTCTCTCAAGTCACGAAGCAAGGACGGATGAAGCCTGATGGAATACGTTCTTTCAGAAGAAGAAAGATCCCACGATGCTCATTGTTTCTAGGAGGAGTTGTTTCCTCGTTTAAATAATATGAGGACTACTAACTAAACTAGCTACTTCTTTATTGCGTAAAAGCATACGCAATGTGTACCAAATTCTATGAAAAACTCGTGAAGCCATCCGGACCCACGACACCACTTTACTCCTTGACCTTTACCCATGCTCGGGTATTATACAAAGACACCACCAGTTGCCATGAGCAAAGCGCAGTTCTCAATTGCGCTCCCGGCGTGTAGGTAAGGGTCGGAGACTTTTTTTTTTTTTTTGGCAAGTACCGTATTCTACGGAATGAGAACATGAGCAGTTTACGGCACCGTAAATTAATTTCCTATGGCTGTTGGAACGTAACGAGGCTTAGGTCACAGAATGGTAGTTAGAGATATGATAGAAGCATGTTTAATATCGACATTATGAGCATCCAGTACCGCTTCCACGAGTTCCCTTCTACTTTGGAGCAAGGCTAGGAGTGGTGAAGCTCTGGCTGTGCCGGTATTTGAAACAACGGAAGGATCGGGAACTGTACTACCACCATCTTCTACTCGGGTATGGACGTGGGTGACCGCACAGGCAGGGATTAGAAAATGTATGCATCAGCATAGATTTCCTAATCCCTGTCTGTCCGGTCACCCACGTCCATACCCGAGTACTACCGGTAACGTAATTTACCCATTAGCGGCTCGCTACCGGCATGCGGCTCACCATGGCAACCACTGGAAAACTAAATGTATATTTTATTATCTCCATCAATAGTAGTGCTACAATATTGAAAATTGGCTGGAAGGTACTTTTAAATATGGGGAATCAGAATCTGGAGTGTTTATTTAATAATAATAAACAATGCTTGTTGTATACTTACTTTATTACAAACTAGGTCAAATAGCTTATTGCTTACAATAGTAGTAAAGAAAATTGAAACCAACGATAAAAATAACTGTTTAAGCTACTAAGAAGATCTCCTAGGCTATATATTTAATAGATTAACAGTTTTGGAATTTGTTTGTAGCTATTGGGGAAGGTAATGCAACACTAAAAACAAGTGAAGCAAAACTTGGATCTTATAAAGCTGACAGGATAATACTTGTCAATAGGGTTCACATAATGTTCTATTAATTTATGATATACTTTATTTAGTTGACTTAAGAGACAATACAAGCTTAAAGGCAGTTGGTTAAGCCTTGAAAAACTTTATTCTGTAGTTATAAGAAAGGAATTTAGAGAGAAATACTGTACTTCAGCATCCACAATGCAGGCTACGGAGGCAGAATAAAGCTGAAAGCTCTATTATATGGTCTACCCATATAGTTAAAGTTATGCAATAAACTTTAGCCTGCTCAAGCATAAGAATAAGGAGATTTTGCACCTCAACTGAAAAGACACTGAAAATAATATAGAAAATTTATTCTCATTGGAGTTGAAATGTAAAATCACTTAATCCCCATGCCTAGGCTGGCTAAAGTTTATTACAAAGCTTAAACCACATTGGTAGACCATATAATAGAGCTTTAGGCCTTATTTTGCCTCTGTAGCCTGCATCATGGAGGCTAAAAGATACTATTTCTCTCCAAATTTCATTTCAATAACTAATAAATAAAATTTTCAAGTGTTAACCAACTGCCTTGAAAGTTTGTACTGCCTGTGAGGTAAACTAAATAAAGGATATCACAAAGTAATAGAACATTACGTGAACTCCATTGGCAAATACCATCTTGTTAGCTTTATAAGATGTAGATTTGGCTTCACTTGTTTTTAGTGTCACAATACCTTCACCAATAGCTACAAACAAATACCAAAACAGTTCATCTGTTAAATGTAAGACCTAGGAGATCTTATTATTGGCTTCAACAAATATTTTTGCAGTGGGTTTCAATTTTCTTGCCTACTATTGTAAGCAATAAGCTATTTGACCTAGTTTGTAATAAAGTCAGTATACAAGAGGCATTGTTTTTTATTATTAAATAAACACTACAGATTCTGATTCTCCATATTTAAAAGTAGCCTCCAGCCAATTTTCAATATTGTAGCACTACTATTTATGGAGATAATAAAATATACATTTGATTTTCCAGTGGTTGCCATGGTGAGCCGCATGCCGGTAGCGAGCCGCTAATGGGTAAATTACGTTAGTACTGGGACACTTGCGCGTTTTTATTCAGTGACTAAGATCAAGTAGGAAGCAAGACAGACGTAACTTAGACAGCACAGGAAACACCAGAAAGACATAAATGCAAACTAGGTAACGCTTTTAGAACAAGAGGTATAAATGAAAATTCTTCACGGACAAAATTAACCGCGCTCCAACGATCAATAGCAGCGCCGCCCCCGAAACATCGCCAGGCGTCTCCAACACCACCTACAGAATTTTTTCTAGATTGGATTCAATTTCTTGGATTGATTCTACTATCTATTTGGATTGTTGATTTTTATTCTTTAGTTTTCATGATAGTGGGGTTGGTTAAAGAGTGCTATTGTTATAGCTGAAGTTTTTCCTATTCGGTGGTGGTGCCTAGTTAATTTTGTCCACCTACCATAAATCAGACATTTGACTTACGGATTGGCAAATACCCTCTGTATGATCTCCGTAGTTGTAAGGACACAAGAAGATAGCCACTCGGATATGTTAGTAAAATTCATGATAGGCAGCCTAAGGAAGGCCCTACAGGCTGGTACTAACATTAAAGAGAGCCCAAACATGATACTGTCGTTAGTCACAACTTCAACCAGCAAGGCCAATAGCCTCCAAAATGGAGCGAGTTCAAGAATAATACCCCGATACTATTACTATTTTTCCCGGCGGCACACATCTCCCCAAATTGCCACCTTCCGGGCAACCAATGCCTTCTCAGTTAAAAAGCAAAGAGCAACTCGAGGTCCAGAGATGTGACATACGGATTTTGGTGGGTCGGGATTGGGAGCGGTGTGGTGAAGAGCGTTGGCGAATTTTGAGGAGAAATAGGTTTTTGAGGGATAGTATATTCATTCTTGGGGGAGGAAGTGAGAGTGTAACTTAGGTGGACATGAAACATCCGGGGGTTCCTTGATAGTGCTATGAAAATTGTGAAGCCATGCCTGTTAATTTTGTGTAGAGACGGGGGTAGAGTTGGAGCGTACTATTAGTAAAAATAAAAATAAACTATAGGCCACCCAATGATAAACAATGCGCAATACAGGTAGTAATGGCGAAGCAACATATTCATTAACAAACCACCAAGATCAAAGCTACAATAAAGAGTTCGATCACCAACGCACAACTGAAAGAAAGGAAAAGCTTCCCTGCTCCAACGCTCACGACTCCACCATAATCAATAGCTCACAACATGATGTCCAACCCCACTATCTCCCACTACCCCATCTCCACACACTCACGCTCTCCCGATGCTCAACGCACTCCGCACAGTCTCATCTAACCAACTGACGGTAGAGACAGGAGTATATATAAAGCCACAACTGAGCCATCCAGGCTCTTTCTCTCATCCTTCTGATCGCGACAGCGATCTATTACCCTCCATGCATGTTCCTTCTTCCATGCATATTTCCCTTCCTTCCATGTAGTGAACAATCATGCTAACAAAGGAATGAGCGAATGGTACAAAGAAAACTCTTCAAGCTCAGTAGCCTACTCGCATCTGATATCTTCTTCACCGATCAAAAGCGCATATTCAAGGTTTGTCAAACGATAACAGCATAGGCTGCGCCTATTCTCAACATACTGAGTAGCATCAAAGAACTTGCTCCCTGGTGTGCGGATTTATCCGTAGCGCACATGCCGTGAACTTCTCTGTCTGAATGTTAACGGGTCGGGTGTGGCCATATCCGTGGGGTTGTATGCATGCAGGGTTCCGAATGGTCGGCCGAGGACTGGCTCGGACTAGCTAGACCAGGTCAATGTCTAGTCTAGTCTGATGGTGGAAATTAGACTGATCGGAGAGTCGTGCTTGAAAAACTGACTGGACTGGGCTCAGTCAGACTGAGCGGACTAGGTGAAAACCGAGTGATAGAAGGTGCATCGGCTTGGGGCTTATCCCTAAAGGGAACCGCCAAATCGCTAAGACCCCTGCAGAGAAACCAGATGAAACGCCAAGGGTAAAGCGACCCAATAGACTTCGATTGCTAATACAGCCGTGTGGAAGTTCTCTCATTCACCCATACCCACGGGCATACTCCACTAACTTATTTACTAATGGTAGAGACAGGGATATATATGAAGCAGAAGAGTACTCTCATCTTGCATCGGTCCCAACATGCGTCCTTTCTCTTCGAAGTATATTCCCTTCCCCCTTTCACGGACCTCGAAGGTAATATAAGGGGGGGGGGGTTGTTGTGACTCGGTTGCTCATAGTATTCGGGCATCCGACGCGTTGATGCAACCGTGTTATAGAGACTGGTCTGGGACCAAGTCCAGACCAGCCCGGGCCACTGAACTTAGTCAGGTCCAGTCATTCACATCGCTAGGAGTGACTAGTCTGGTTTTGCCTCCAAGACTTGACCAGTCGGACCATTCGGAACCCTGTATGCATGCTCGATAAGTTCAGTATGTCGAACAGCATCCGATAATTCCAACAACTATGGGCGGATATATAGGTATCATAGCAATAAAGGATAGAAGGGGAGATTCTGAGGGGATTTGACCAAACTGTCAACCTAGCTTTGCTCCTTACTGCACACTCTGGAGGGGAGGGGAGAAGTAGGTGTTGACAAACCTTGAGTATGAGGTCGGCAGTGGTTGCTACTCAAAATACTCCATCTAGGCACCCAGGCTCAAGCAGGCCAGCGATGGCATTGATGGATCTCGTTTTGGCTGCAATTCTATCAGCTCATCAAACCTCACTCGCTCCATGACAACTGTTTTTAAAATCGAAATTTACCCTTAGCCTAATCATGTTTGTCCGTCCTATCGCGCTTGCCATCTCTATCTTATCTACCTTATCTACCTCCCTAAACATTATAAAAGACCATACATAGAGCCTTTAGCGTAACCTTCAGGACTTTGTCCATTCCCATATCTATTTCTATGCTAAGTTAGCCCGAGTATCTCCTGCGCTCACTGCCATTCCTCGTCCGCCATACATTCCACCGTACCGGCCGCCATTCCCAAAATACTGATCATTTCACATACTAACCGGTGCAACACGTTCCGGAAAACATGCCTTCCTCTGGCGGCGCTAGCGCAAGTTCGTCACTCACTCATAGGATAATATAACCGAACAAAGCTTGTTCTAGCCTCCATGTGACAACTTTAATATACCTCGTTCCTAGCTCGATTGCACGTTCTGAAGCAGGATATAATTGATTTTTGGAGCTTGTGGAACTCCTCCCTCACGTACATTTAGGTTCGATAAGATAGTACAAGCACCAACAAATTAAGCATTTCTACAGTTTTCTAAGAGGAGTCAAGACAGGGATCGCGGGTAAATAGTGTTTTAGGAAGAAAAAGTAGGGGGATAACTAGACTCTCAATGGCCAGCCAATGGAATATGACCCTGGAGGTAGGATCTATCGCTTCTCTTCTAATAGAAAGCGGAGTTCCTTTAACCACATGACGTTTGGGAGATATTTCCTATTACTCGTACCAGTACATTTTTCACATTTTCATCCCTCGAATAACGATAGACGTTTGAATCATTGGAGTTAATTCCACATATGTAATATAGAAATCTTCAACAGGAGAGCAGGGCACCGACTTTAGATGTGATATATCGGCGGAATTGCATTTGAACACTTGATGATAGGAGGACACTGGTGATTTAACTAATTGGAAAAGTATCAAGCCTGAGAAAAATGAGGATCTGAATTTGATATAAATTCTAGATACAATACACCGAAAAGCCCACCGATTAGGCATATGCGCCTAACAATGTTGCTAATTCTACTCGTTATAGTGACAAGAGCACTGCCAATTTAGAAATGCGTGCTCCAACGGCATTAAAAACTACAATCGCAGGGCAAGCCAACCTAACCCGCCTATCCTGCAGTAGACCTGGAAGGTATTACACCACCCGTGCGATTCGTAGAAGCGCTGCTTACTCTGAGAACCCGACCAGACCACAACTGTCTGCTGTACCAGAAACGTGTAAACGCGGCCTTGGGCATATCCATCGCGTACACCTCTTTCCAAACTCAGATCTGTAAAAGACATCTATGGGCAATCCCATCTCGCGTCCCTCTCCCCGTTACATATTCCCCTACATGCCCGCCCCGCAACCCCTCGATATTCCGTTCCTCCATAAAAATCCCTCCAATCACGAAAAGGAGATGCTGATGGATTGGGCAATGCGATGGAGGCCTTGGATAATGAAGAAGCTTTCCAATAAAGAGCAGAAGGAGAAATTCGTAGAATGATGGTAATGATGTAGCGCTCCTCTGAGTCTCTGAACTCGAGTATTTGTTTAGACGCTGGTGGAGCCCGCTGGAGGGGGAATCACTTACCGGCCGGCATGCCCCGGCAATACATGTAGCTAATGCTTCATAGCCTCTGGCCTACAAGCGTAATGATATATAGGAATAATAATCCGAGCCCAGCAGCCAACCACAGTCCTATTCGACCCTCGTTATGTCGCGAGCTGGGGTCAACATCTTTCCGTTCCTGCAGTGTCTTGACTGCTCCCTCGTTTTCGGGCCTAGCAGCCACACATAGTATCGTTTGATCTTCATTATCTCGAGATTCAAAGCCAATTTCTCTCCGTTCTAACGTTACCGGTATCTTCCATATTCCACCTTGCTCGTGGGCGGCGGCGAGCTGTGGTGGTGTGCAGCCCATGAGGTCTAGGTATCTAGGGTAAATATCTTCCCGGTCTAGAAATATCTTAACTATTCCCACTTCTCCATTCGCAGCAGCTAAGAGTAGTGGTGTTCTACCCTCACTATCTGGGCAGTTTGGGTCAATATCTTTCTGATCCAGTAGTGCCTTTACTACTCCCTCGTTCCCGACCCTAGCAGCCAACGATAGCGCCGTTCGACCCTCGTTATCTCGACAGTTAGGGTCAATATCTTTCCGCTCCAGTAGGATCTTCATTACTCCCTCGTTTCCGAACCTAGCAGCCAACGATAGTGCCGTTTGACCCTTGATATCTCGACAGCTAGGGTAAACATCTTCCCGCTCCAGTAGTGCCCTTACTAATCCCTCTTTTCCATTTCCAGCAGCGAGCCATAGTGCTGTTCGGCCCTCGTTATCTGGGCAGTTTGGGTCGATATCTCTCCGCTCCAGTAGTATCTTAACTACTCCCTCTTCCCCACTCCCAGTAGCTAAGAGCAGAGGTGCTATACCCCTCTTATCGCGACAGTTGGGATCAACATCTTTCTGATCCAGTAGTATCTTAACTATTCCCTCGTTCCCGAGCCTAGCAGCCAACGATAGCGCCGTTCGACCCTCGGTATCTCGATAGTTAGGGTCAACATCTTCCCGCTCCAGTAGTGCCCTTACTAATCCCTCCTTTCCATTCCTAGCAGCGAGCCATAGTGCTGTTCGGCCCTCGTTATCTGGGCAGTTTGGGTCGATATCTCTCCACTCCAGTAGTATCTTAACTACTCCCTCTTCCCCACTCTCAATAGCTAAGAGCAGAGGTGCTATACCCTTCTTATCGCGACAGTTGGGATCAACATCTCTCCGCTCCAGTAGTGCCCTTACTGATCCCTCTTTTCCATTCCCCACAGCGAACCATAGTGCTGTTCGGCCCTCGTTATCTGGGCAGTTGGGGTCAATATCTCTCCGCTCCAGTAGTGCCCTTACTGATCCCTCTTTTCCATTCCCCACAGCGAACCATAGTGCTGTTCGGCCCTCGTTATCTGGGCAGTTGGGGTCAATATCTCTCCGCTCCAGTAGTATCTTAACTATTCCCTCTTCCCCACTCCCAGCAGCTAAGAGTAGTGGTGTTCTACCCTCGTTATCTCGACAGTTAGGGTCAATATCTTTCCGCTCTAGTAGTATTTTCGCTACTCCCTCTTTTCCCAACCTAGCAGCCAACGATAGTGCCGTTTGACCCTCGTTATCTCGATAATTAGGGTCAACATCTTTCCGCTTCAGCAGTGCCCTTACTAATCCCTCTTTACCATTCCCAACAGCAAACCATAGTACTGTTCGGCCCTCACTATCGGGGCAGTTGGGGTCCACATCTCCCCGTTCCAGTAGTATCTTTGCTACTCCCTCTCCCACATGTGCAGAAGCCAAGACTAGCGGTGTCCTACCCTCGGTATCCCGACAGTTGGGGTCGACACCTGTCTGTTCCAGTAGTAGTCTCACTACTCCCTCATGTCCAGCTAAAGCAGCATGCCACAACGGCGTTCTCCCTTGCACGTCAGGATTGTCGGGGCTAACATTTCCCTGATCTAACAGGAGCATAACTACTTCTTCATGCCCGTTCTCCGCCGCCCATAACAGTGGAGTAGCGCCGGTGCAATCTCGTTGGTTGATCTCAGAGACATTCTTATCCATCAACGTAGTCACTAGATCAACCATCCCGAAGAAGGATGCACAGTGTAGTCCAGAAAAGAGGGAGGAGCCATTAATGCCATCGAAAATTTGATCGAAATCATAGCCATCCCGGGATTGCTGCAAAAGTGACATAGTGGATATGTGAGTATCGTACCGACTCAAGAGCTCTAGAGCGAGCGACATCGCGCGACCTGAGAATTCTCTTTTTGCGTGGGTTCCCCAATGTCTCGAAGAATATTTGAGAAAGGGCATGCTTTGGTGGTCCGGAACGGGGTAGGGCTGGAGCTTCGTGACTTGTTGTGAGCTTAAATAGGTTAAGCAGGTCTCCGTAATTGTAGAGTGGGCTGGAGTTAATAAGTCTCGATAGGAGGAAAGATACTCTTGAAGAGTATAGTGGATTAGTCGCACATTTGATGCTTCCTTATCCACCGTGATCAGGCCTTGGCAGCAGCCAAGCAACGTAGCTATCAGAGGAACATTGTCGGGATCAAAATCCGCTGATCCGATCTCCACTGCTAACGCGTGACAGAGCTCATCCACCTGTAACGGGCGTTCTGAATAGCAGACCCACATAAGGGTGGCCAATGCGAGTTTCGCCTTTTCCCCATGTTGTGCCCTTATCCGTTCCAATGTTGCATCATATGCACCCCCCAATCCCACCCCACGATTCATCGACCTCAGCCTGTTTGCCCTTCGCGAGATAGTGGTTTCTCGCAGGACTCCATCGATATGGAGGGAAACAAGTAGGAATCTATATTGAAATAAGTCACAATGTGCCTCCAAGTAGCTTTCTCATTGTATCCTCCTATACATACGTTTCCGAGCTCGCTTCGGGAATACACTTTATAATATCCGCCTCTAATCTATTATTCATTATCTCCGGTGTTGTGTCATTCCGCAGCCTCTCACGCAGATATCTAAGCACATCGTCTTCCGTAGGCTCTATCGATATGAACACTACTGCTCCACCAAGTCTCCTCTCGATCTCACACGTGACCTGAGGTCTTCCTGTCATGAAGATGCGAGTATTCGGCGACCCTCGGAGAATCTGCCCTAGGGAATCAAGGACCACCGCACGATGCTCTGGCGCACATTCGTCAAGTGCATCAATACATATAAACGTACGCACTCCGGTTGCAATGGTCTGGAACATCCTCAAAATTTCAGAAATCTGTAGTCCTCGACCTCCAATGACCATTCTTTGATTCCGAAACTCCTGGACTATTGCATCTGGAATTGGTTTAAATCTGCCAGCGAGCTGCTTCAATAGAGAGCCAAACACATTGATCGGCGACTGCTCCTTCCGCGTAGCGTAGTCGAAGTAAAAACAAGTAACGGCGGTATCTTGCCCGATGGCCTCATCACATAACTTGTCTACGACCAGTGAACTATGATCGCAACTTGTCAGTAATGCCATCCCCCGTTCTCTCACTAATTATACCCAGTCTTACGTGATGTAGCTCTTTCCCACTCCCGGATTTCCATCGCAGAATAAGGTCGCATGATCAGGTTCATCTCCACCACCACCATACCAGCTTCTGAATTTCCTCGTTTCTAGCAGCCAGGCTCCGACACTATCCATCCGCTGGGATCTGATGTCTTGATGCCGTACCCGGGGGTCTAAAGGAGACAACCACGCGAGAATTTTTGACTCATCATCGGAAATATTGTTGATGACAGTAGACTGATTGAACGAGTTCTTGTTGTTGAATGAGTTCAGGTTGTTGGAGAAAATATGAGACATTTTCCGTATTTCGCTCCCCGGATTGTATAGAGATACTCGAGAGGAAAAAAAGTGGTGATTGACTTTAGGCGGCTGTCGAAACTTTTGCGCTTGAGCATGGTGTTGATGAAAAGCGGGGTTGCACGCCCTGTCCAATCATCATCATGCGCCTTTTAAGGAACTGATTTCTGGCCTCTTTAGCCGCCTGACTGCCCGTAGGCGAATTTTTCCAATCTGTTCTCATGCACCTTGCGATGCGCTTGACCATACCAGCACAGTACCGTACAGTAAACGGTTTGTCGTCCTTCAAATCTCGACTCGAGTTCAAACAATTGTTTCATAGAACTCCGCCTAATCCCTACGTGCTATGGAATACCGTAAGAGCCTCTACCATCTCTAATTATTGACGACTCTTTTGAACACAACAATACCCCACTATCGTGTCGCCCTCAAATTCGTTATCTCCTCAAATTCAGATTATGAGCTCCATTTGTCAGGCACAACCCGTAGCAGTATCAATACCGGTAGGGCGGGAAACACTCGATAATCCATTGTGCCCCCTTTGCACACTTATCTTTCTTTTTACAATCTATTAAACTATTTCATCTTCCTATTACTGGGTATCGCTTACCAGATTATCACTTGCTTATGGCTTATGCCAGCCGTATGGTTGATACCCGACCGGCGTAGCCCATGATCCGAACTCAATGAACCAACGAATTCGAGAGCCACGTGATCGTCACCGGTTATTGAACGCAATATAAAAATAAATAGGAAATTGAATTGTTTCAAATATTGAAACTATAATACCCACAGTAGCATATCTACGAGACGCCTTCTTCTACTCCTGACCAAATTGAGTACAGTGAAACTCACGCTTGGGGAATATCAGGCTCCCTGATTACATAAGACTACCTTGGAGATGGGATCGGTTGGGGGCAAGTTGAGTCGAATGGATAGGGACCGGGCTGGCCAGTGCAACGGCGATTTCGCAAGCGACTACTTCTACCAGTGTCATAATGCAGAATCCTATTTCACTCCTTACTACTCTCTTTAGCTCATATTGGAACAGCTTCCACCGGGCCGCAAGATGGGTGTTCACATGGCCATTCACTCAGTATTAATACTCGGATTTGCTCCTATATAATTCCGGGTATGTTATGTGTTAATAGAAAAATAAGTGTGCTATGGAAGCGGCACAGCGCCCGACAGGTACGATGAAATGTGGTGAGGTGGATGGATTAGTGGAATTTGGAAACTCACCCCTGAGGCAACGTCACGTTTTGACCGGTAGGCAATAAAAATTTGGGACGGTGGAAAATTGGGTAAACACTTTTGCCTATTTCATCGGAAAATAATACAAGGGTCAGGCATAAAAAAGTGGTACGGGCTGGGGTAGTTTTCGCCAAAAGTGTGGGACACTGCAACCGAACCACCCTCTCAGCAAAGATGTCCCAATGGTGAAGGACCCTTTGAACCACAACCCTTTACTATTCTGTCTTTAAATTTAAATACTCATTTTTCTCACCATTCCCAATAGACAAGAAAAAATAAAAAATAGTATCCCATGGACTGATGAGACATGCAGATTCCGGACCTTCCGCTTATGGTAGCTCGATGCTGTGGCTCAGTGACTTTGCCTAACAAAAATTATGAAGTGCCAAGAACTTTCTCAGCAAAAAAGTTGCTTAGCCACAGCATAGAGCTACCGTAAGCGGAAGGTCCGGAATCTGCATGTCTCATCAGTCCATGGGATAGCAGATGTGTATAATCTCAATGTGTAGATATAAGAGAATATTGACTTTGAATATAAACTATGAGGCCTTTAAGCCTGGTTGAAATTAGGACAGTATTAAATAGGGTGTCAGTGTAAAGATTTGAGCACCAGCCTCAGCAAGCACCTGTAAGTGTGTGTTTGATATGATGGCAAATATCGAGGTTTTGCACTAGGTGCACGCACTCCACAGGACAGGGTGGCAACCTGAAGTGCGAGGCTAGCAAAAAGCGAGGTTTTACAGGTATCACTGAGTGCACTTCAATTTCTTGGCGAGCATGATTATTCCCCACCTTAGCAACTGATAAAAATCTGTAGACATGGTGGCAAAAATATTCCACAATGGCTTCTCACAATCCTGAGTCGGGCCCTGTGTCCACCAAGTCTGAAGATGAGGGAAAATGGTCACGGTTGCCGTCTTTAGTAAAGGACTTCAATCCCTAGATCCAAGTCCTAGGCTTTGATTTGTATCTGATAAGACTAATGTTTGTACTTATGAGTAGCACAAAACCCCAGAAGACCCCAGATACGATCCTACTTTCCCCTCCGAACAATCATACCAAGCTGCAAGCCAACGCTATCCTGATCCAAAATAGGAATCTAGGTACCAGAGAGTCCGGGTACTATTGTAGCTCTCATTCAAAATCCCAAAAGCCTCATCCATTTCACAATACTATGGGTCCTTTCTCTGTGGCGTTTGAGCCAACTACTAGCCTGGGTATTCCTTCTCCAATCCTGGAGAGAGATTGTGTGAATGGCCCTAGTAGTCCAGATATCCAAGAGAACCTTGAGTCGAAAGAAGCCAAGTCAAGTCTTTCTTCTGGAGGGCCTCCGGCTGGTAATCAGGCTCATGCTACATGAAGGATGACAACAAAACGAGTATTTTTGAGATCTGATAAGGAGAAGGCTCAGCTTGTACAATTGTGTATAGTGAATTTTGGAGATTTTATAAGTGGGAAGGAAAGGTTTTGGTTGAAGATTAGTATGCTTTATCAGCAGGTACATCCAGAGGGTGTAGCACAATATGTCAAAAGATATATGCAATTAGTCACTGTTCAGCGGAGGAAGGAGATAGCGGAGACATTATGTAAGAGTGCGATGGCTGAGTTAGCGATAGAATGGCAGCAATGAATAGATTGTGGGCTTGAGCTTATAAGAGATTATCATGATTAATTGAAGGAAGGAAGAAATACAGCAACTAAGGAAGATGCAAATCAGAAGAAAGAGTTGGCAACTCTTCGTGAAAATATGACAAAGTTATTAATGTGGGAGGGGGGGGTTTACCTGAGCCTGCCAGTTCTCTAATTTAAGTGAAAGATAGTGGGGAGAGGAAACCAGCAACCGTATTGGGCGATTTCGGTACCCAATCTAGCGATGGCTTTCCAAATAAAAAGTATTGGTCTTGGACCACTGGTCCTGAACCAGCCGGTGACAGAGTATTTGCCTTTCAAAGACACAATAAGGACCGAATTTGAAATACTCTATGATCAGGAATTGTTAATGAAGATAAGGGAAATAGAGCACAAAACAATTGATCATTAGAAGGAGATTCTAGGAGGGGTTAGTAGGGGTGACAATCATGTACTTGGGGAATATATTGAGCAGTTGGAGGAGCAGGGCATGGAAACGCAAGAGACTTTAGCTAATATTGTTACTATCCTTCGAAATCTTGAGGGACATCTACACTAAAGAAATCTTCTAAGCACATATTCAGTGCATTATTTTCATCTTCTGTCAATTGAAAATATTCATGAATAGTTGGAGGAGAATATTCCAATGAAATTTCAGTCTTTGAACTTGTAACATTTATACATGTTCCGGAATAGTATACAGGAGCGGAGTAGTTGAATTTCTTTTGTTAGTTTTGCACATGATGTTTGTTTGATTTGATTACCATGATTACAGCTCCGGCACTACCCTGTGACCAGTCAGCTATGCTATGTTTAGTTTTGATTTACTTTGCTTTATATTTGGAATACAAGGTGCAGGAATATGGTCATGTATTGCATTGGCACTGATGCTGTGTTATGAGTCTTAGGTTTCAGGCAGGATTACAGGATTCCGGTTAAGGTGCACTCACCTAGTAATGATCGTAATTGCGGAAAGCTATCACTATGGGAATTTGTATTTAAACCCCTCTCCTGACTAGCAGGAGAATGGCAGACCTTGACAGACACTTAGTTTATGAATATCCTTGGTTGAACAGCGATCCTTAGTTCCCTCTAGCCCTTAGCCTCTTAGTCTATATCTTTATGCCTCTTGAAGCCTCCCTTAGAGTTAGCAATAGTAGGCCTACTACCGGTCTGTATTGAATCATTGATACAGAAGTACACCTGTTACATTTTTTCGCCTCAGCAGGTGAATTCTATGCTTTCAAGCCTTAGGACTGCCAGATAGGATTGATCGCCCTTTCTGATATTGATAACTAGTTAGAAGCGGGAGCCTCAGAGAAATGAAGTCCCGGCTCAGGTGCAACATATCACAATTTCAGAATACAGGAGCAAAAGTACAACAAGGTCCGGTAGGACCTACGACCAGCCTTCTAGACAACAGCCTACCCCAGGGCTATCAGAATCAACCCCAAGACTGGCAGGGTCTACAGCACTGCTACCAGGCAGCCTCCTACAACCAGGAGACCTTGATACAGACTCAGACAAAGAGCTTACAACAGAACAGCTCTTACAGCAAGCCGCCCAACTAGCAGCCAGATGATCTGAGCAGCAAGCAGCAGAGTTAGCAGCTGCCACCGCAGCAGCAGCTACAGCAGTAGCAACACAATGAACACCACTACGCTCAGGACTCCCAAGATGCCAAAGTATAGCAGAGCAAGTCTTCGGTCTCAGAACACAATCACAGCAGTAATCAAGAGGGCAGACACTACTCGGCGCATTCCCAGACTCACCAGACCCATCCAGGGGACAGAGAACAATGTCTGAATGACCAGAACCTCCGCCACCTCTTCTTCCTCCTCCGCCACCCATAAAGATGTTAGTTGAAGGAGGATCCTCAAGGAAACCTAAGATCAAGCTTCTCCAACTAGCAAGGTTTAGTGGGGCAAGTGAGGATCTCAAGCCAGACAAACTAAAAAGATAGTTTAGAGAAGTAAGGAAATATCTATTGAAGCAGGATATACATGATAATACAAGGACGTAGTAGACTACTACGATGCCTTTACAGAGGAACGAGCAGATAACGTATAGTTCACCTTACCGGATGAATATGATGATAAATCGTCCACTATTGAACAGTTTCAAACCTGATTTTGACAGCTATTTGAAGCACCTACCAACATAGATAACATCTATCAGAAGTGGCAGAAAGTACAAGAGACTACTGGAGGAACACCTGAACATATATTCAAGGTAGCAGGAGAGCTAGTAGACCTAAACAGAGTCCTCCCACAGGACTCTATATCAGACTACGCCCAAAAGTAATGATTCTTAGACACTATGCATCTAAAACTATGTCAGAATGTTGAACCACAGATTAGAGAAGCAGACACTTAGAACCAGATAGTCCAGCTAGCGGAACGCTATGACGCCACTATATATAAGACAGGAGCCTACAAAGGCAGTGGTGGAACCCAGAATACCAGCACAAAGGGCCCAAAGCTAAAGCAAGAATTCAACAACAACCATAGCAATAGAAACTACAAAGGAAAAGGCAAAACCCCAGTAAAGAAGAAGTCAGCGCCGAAGTATAAGAAGCCTAGCAAGACAGAAATGGATCAATGCAAAGAAGACAGAGCCTGTTTCTACTGTGGAGACCAAGAACACATGGCAAATGAATGCTGCAAGAAGAAAGTTAAGAGCAACCACGTCCACCTCTCAGAAGACACAGACAGTAGTGAAGCAGAATACGAAGCAGACTCTGACGATATAGAGGAACTCGATTGAGATAATTGTATCATAAGCTTCAAAACCACTAATGGGCAATCTAAGAACACAGCGAAACACTTTCAGGCACTCGAATTTACCATCCTGATAAACGGCAAGCCGGCTAGAGCCCTCGTAGATACAGGAATAATAGGAGGAACCCTCCTAAGCAATCGATTTGTTACTATAAACAACATACTCTACAAACTAAGAAAGATACTAGTGAAGTTGAAAATGGCCGTCAAAGAATCATGTTCCACTAGCAACTACAGCTCAATCGTTGATATTCAGATTGCAAAGATGAAGATCCCCATGATTGAGATGACCATCTACCTGGCTCTGACTACAATGTCCTACTGAGTATGGATGACCTTACAAGAATGGGAGCACTAATTGATTGTCAGAAGAATAGCATATGTCACAAACGGTGACTAGTGAAGGAATTGGTTTCACACTATTCATAGTTATGAATAGTAGGCTTGTATTTCCTCTCACATGACTCGCACTTGTGAGCCATATTTAGTATTGTTATATGTTTATATTGTGCGAGTGACAACACTTGGTAGTCACTTGATATGTATTTTGTACATGAATCATAGTTATGAGTTATGGGTTTCGCGCATGTAACCCCTTTGGGTACATGACCAGTTATGAGTACGATGATTGGTTTGGTATATTGCGCAGTTGACTCAGAGGAGTGGGCTGATGGATTTTACACTATGACTCGCTTGAGTGATAGGGATGTGTGACTCATAGGTATGAGTCACCAGGGTTAGTTATGTGAGGAGGCGCCAATATAAATAGCGAGGCTTAGGTCCTGTAGATAGCTCACGTTCTGTGCCCTCTATTTTCCTGACCATAAATTGCACAACACCACATTGCTTAGAGGACGATACCTCCTTCACATATATTTTATACTCCCATTTAGGCTTCATGTCCCTGAACCCCGTCATAGACTCCCATAGGTCCTTTCCCTCCTTGTTCCTTCCCAGGGCAGACCCCCCTTCCACTACTCCATCTGTGGCCAAAGTCTCCTCTGAAGCTCGTTTTCTCTCCAACCTTCTTCGCCTCATCACTTCAATTATCTCCTTTACTCCTGACCAGCTTCATTCTCTGTCTCCCATATAGTGTGAAAACCTCCCCTCTGGCGAAGGTGCCATTCTTCCTCTCCTCTGCTCAGCAATCTATGCAATTTCCTCCCTTGGCTCTCGCTTAGAAGAACTGCACACCCACCTCCATGACCTCCAGTCTCAAGTTGCCAACACACGCCCAGTTGAACCCCTTAGGGAAGTCCGGAATGCCCTTTATAACCTGTTACATTGGGCTGCTGTACCCCCCCCTCCCTGCTCACACACCAATAGCTAATCGCCATCCTGGTCCACCTCCTAACCCCTCTGGTCCTAACCCTCCCTCCACCTCTGGCCCTCCCCCAACCAGGGTGGATCCTGCCCCTCCTCCCCTTTGTTCCTATGCTCAGATTATCCATGGTGGGACATCCGAGTTCAACGCTGTGGTCAGGGCCAATAAGGTTAAGGCCAAGGCCAAAGGTAAAAAATCTCATCCTCTCACATCAGCCAACAAAGTCACGGCCGTCATTCAGGATTCCTCCCCGAAGCGCCCTGCCCCCCTACTGGCTGCCTCCAGAAGGTTTTATACCCCTTGCATTACCTAAAGTCCCTACCCTGACGAGCCTACCATCCATGTTCGCTTTCCCGATATCACCGCCTCTGTTATCTGAGAAGATAGTTCTGAGCTTCCTAACGGCTTCAAAGTCCTCACCAATGATAAAGGCGCTGTTACCCTTATCCTTGCAGACACATCTCCTCCTTCTTCGATGTCCTAGCCAACAGACTAAATCAGGCTTTTCCTGTTGCATCAAATCCATGACTCCATTTCTGGTTGTCCCCCACTGACCTCCAATTTGCCATACATGGTATCCCAGCCGAAGTGCACCCCAACAAGGATGAACACCTCACCCCCATCGTCCGAAGAGGCATCGAGGATGACAAAGGTTTCCAAATTACCCAGGCAGGTTTCCTCAGACCTGATCGCTCTACCTATCTCGAGGTTAGGAAGGCCTTCTCTATAGTCATCCACGTTCCTACAGAGTCTGCCACTCTTTTCCCTAAGTCCTCCCACATACTTATTTTTGGCAAAAACTTCCCTGTTGAATGAGCTTACTCATCTTCCCCCTCCAACCAATGTTTTAATTGTTGGAAATTTGGTCATGTCAGACCCCTCTGCAAGAATCAGACTGTCTGCTAGTTCTGTTGAGGTCTTTACTCCAAACCTGATCACCACTGCACTAACCCCACCTGTTCCAAGGAAGGCCATCTTCACCCTGTCCTGGGCTGCTGCTTAGCCACCCCTGCCAAATGTCTGAACTGCTCAGAAACCCACTCAGCAAGAGATCAGGACTGCTCCTGCTGCCCCCTGCCCCCCCGCCCCCAGACAGTTGACGCGCTTGATCAAGATGCAATAGACACCTCTGCTGCGTCCGCCCCTCCGTCCCCACGCCCACAGACAACCCGCCCGGTCACCCCAGTTGGCCAGGCTATTCCCTTTGACCTTGTAACGCCCAAAGCCGCTCCCCCTCCAGCCAGTGCACGCTCCTCTTCCAGGATAGGCCGGCCACTCCCTGATGTGGCCCCCACTCCTTCCTCTGCCCCTCGAGATGACTCCGAGTCAGCTTCACGCCACTAAATATTTAAATACCCCAATGAATCTCCTGCTGGGCTAGCCCCCGCACGATCACTGCAACTTATCCAACACAAATGCCTAGGGAGCTGAAATGTGTTTTTGTTCTTATTTAATTCTTTTGGTTCTTTACCCGTTGCTCCTGGTGTTATAGCCCTTCAAGACCCACCCTTTTGGCGTGGCCGCCTGCCTACTGCTCGCGGTTTTTCTTCTTTTTGTCCTTCCTTTACTGCTCCCAACAAGCCACGGGTTTGTTTTTATATTTCTGATATCTTCCAAAAAGAGGTATCTGTGCTGCCCATCCCAATGGGCAGAACATATTATTTCGCTTTGGATATTGTTTTAAAAGAGCTTTTTGGAGCTGGTTTCCCATCCTTTTGAATTTTGAATTTCTACAACCTTTGGGCTAAGTCCCCAGCCGGGATGACTGTTCCTCCTCCCATTGCTTTTCCTCCTGGGACCATTCTGCTTTTGGTCTTAGGTGACTTTAATATCCACCACCCTTCCACTGACCCAATGAGATGCCGCTCCTCACAGGAACTAGCCCTTTCTTTTCCTTACTTTTTACGTACCTCGGATATGGGATTTTCACTCCTCAATGTCCCTGGTGTACGCACTCACTTTTCTCTAGGAGGAACAGCTCGGCTCTCTTCTATTGATCTTTCTTTTGCTTCTCCTGCTTTGCTTCCCTTTTTCCGGTCATGGGAGGCCACCTTCCCGTCCACCGGCTCAGACCATATACCTATTTCTCTCTACCTTACACCCACCAAGATGCGACCACCTCCTCCCTCCCCCAACTGGCTTCTCACTGACTGGGTTTCTCTCTCCCCTGCTCTGAAAGCCCTTAATTTCCGTCCTCCGCCCTCACTCCCCACTTGGTCCTCCCTCATAACCTGGTTTGATTCTTCTCTCCTCTCTGTTACCTCTCTTCTTACCCTCCACACACCTCTCTCTCATCCTTTAACCCGCTCCAAGCCATGGTGGTCCCCCTTGATTTCGCTACTATGCTGTGAACACCATTCCTCAGCAAGCAAGGCCAAGTCCTCCGGCGAACCTCAAAATATTACCTCAACTAGGCTCTCAATACACGAGCATTTCAATGCGATTAAGGATGCCAAGAATTCCCGCTAGAGATTACCCTGGGCAGATGCCACCCCTAGGTCCATCTGGACTGTCAAGAGACTCGCTCTTGGATAACTGCTACCCCAGTTTCCCTCTTTCCCCGATACCTCCACCCCCTCAGATGTTAACAACGCCCTGCTGACTCATTTCTTTCCTTCTCGCCACTCTCTCCCTCTACCTCACATTCTCCAGCTCTTTACCGATGCCCAAGACCTCACCACAGAAGAGGTCTCTGAAGCCTAGGGGAGGTGCTCTCCCACCTCAGCCATAGGTCCTGACTCCATCCCCTATTCCATTTGGGAACAGGTCCACAAAACCTCGCTGAACATCCCTGTCTCCCTCCTCACTCCCCTGCTTTGCTTTAGTCACAACCCTGCTTTGCTTAAATGTGCAAATGGAGTAGTGCTAGATAACTCAGGCAACCCTTCCTACGTCTCCCCAACCTGCTTCCACATTATCGTTCTGCTGGAAATAGTCTCTAAGATCCTGGAGAGAATTGTCGCCTCTCGCCTCTCTGCTGTTGTCAGATTCCAAGGCCTGTCTCTAATCCAATATGGCTCCCTCCCTGCTCTATTCTCTTTCGACGCATGCACCGCCCTTGTTGACTCTGTACACACTCTCCAACGTCCTGATCTCAAGGTCTCCTCTTTGTTCCTTGATATTAAAGGTGGTTTCGACAACGTCGACGCCTCCATCCTCTGCTCCCTGCTCAGAAGAAGCGGGGTCAATCATTATTTAGTTTCCTGGGTGTTTTCTTTTCTCACAGACCGTCAGTGTTGTTTGTTGTTTCAAGGATCTCCTAGAGTTTTTTCCTCAGTTATTGTGGATACCCCTCAAGGGTCCCCTATTTCCCGTTGTTTGTTATTTATATTTCATATTTACATGTTCCCCTTTACAGGGGGTTGGTTCTTTCTTACATTGATGATTTTTGTCTCACTATTGCTTCTAATTCCTACCAGATGAATGTTAGACTTCCCTAAAGAGCGTTCCTCATGATCAGAGCCATGGCTTGAAGGATTAAGGTTGGCTTCTCGGTTCTGAAAACTGAACTCATACACTGGCGTACAGCGGTTTAGCGGGACCCTCCAGGTGCCTTACATCCCTCTCTGATTGCCCTGGGCGGCCAGGTATTCTTTCCTGCTCCACAACTTAGGTGGCTAAGCTACTGGCTCCTCTCAAACATCTCCTCTACTGCTCACTTTTCACACAGACTTGCTCTTTCCCAAGCTGCCTTCACTGCTGTAAGGCGCTTCTCCTCCGCAGGGGCAAGTGTCTCCACTCACATTTGCCACAGTTTGGCCTACTCCTATTTGTTCCCAATTCTTTCCTATGGCGCCGACCGGTTTGTTCCTACCAAAGGGCTTCTTTCCAAGATGGACAACCACTGAGGTCAAGTTCAGAGATGAGTCACGAATGGTTTTCATTCCCCCACACTCTCCGTCCTGACTGCGGAGGCATGCCTTACTCCCCTACATATCTTACTCAGCAATAAGAGACGCATGGTGGCTGTTCGCCTTGTTTGCTCTCCACCTACTGTGAACCTTGCCGCTGCTCGGCTAGCCCCGACCTTTCCTTCACTTATAAAATACAGAGCTAGTGATTCCTACCGGCACCTGTGCACTCGGCTCACTCCAAATGTTATGCCCTTGCTGTGGTGGACTACTCTCCCAAAACTACCTGTCCGCACACACCGCCCCATGGATGCCCTCTCTCCTCTCGTCCTCCACTTGCTTGACGGTTTCTCCTACATTCCCTTCATCAATGGGTCCCTCCTGCCAGAATTACCTTGTCTCCTCTCCAATATACATATGAGATCCACCTTCAGGGTACTGCAAAGGTGTGCCAGCACCCTGATGATTGACCATTCATCAGCAAAAAAAAAATCTGTCTTTTATGATCAACGGTAAGCAATGTCATTGAGTTTTACATTTTGGCTAATCGTGAGTGACCCCAGTTAATCATGATGCTTCCGATTGTGTCCCATAATGATCAGATACAAATCTTAATTTTAGCCAAATATGAGCTATTTTTATCAATATCTCATAGACATTTTACATTACAAAGTTGTATATTATGAACTCAAATTTCTCAACTTTGGTATGTAAAAGGTCCATTGGTTCTTAATAAAAATTGCTCATATTTTGCAGAAAACAGAATTACTATCATCTTCTTTAGTCAAACGGAGGGGATTTTTAATATCACGATCATAGTACTCACGATGTGCCAAAACGTAAAACTCAACCACAGGAGGCACAGGGGGCAGGCTGTTTTTTTACTGATGTTGGAAGTCCTTCCTCCCTCATCCCAAATACTATGGATTTCCTCTTACCCTGAAACCCCATCCGTTCATGGGACTAGGGAAGTTCACTGCGGGACGTATCCATCAGATGAGTGCCCAAAAGAGCTATCTAGCGGCCCACCTCACTCCCTGGTCTCGATTGGGGGTCTCTCTCATTGGCCCGTTATGCGGTAAGGCAAACAAGACCTTCAGCCATGCCATTCTTCGATGCAAAGCCAAGTCAGATCCCAGAGACCGCCTCCTCCAAGGTGTCCTCTCAGGCGGCCCCAATTCACCGCTTTGATTTTCTTCTTCTTTACTTATTTCATTAGCTGAATTTATCCGAACAACCGTCACGAATTTTGCCACTAATATGTTTCCCTCGAGAGCACCTTCTCCAGTTACTATATTTTTTCCTTCTTCTCCCCCAGCTGTTGGTTTATTTTCTTCTCCTTCACCAAGGCAGGTTTGAGTGTTTTTTCCTTATGTTAGTAATGTTTTTTTGAAATAGTTTGTGATTTTTCTTACTGTGTTATACCATGGATGGTGTCGTATCGAGTACTCGATACCAATTGGAGAAGCCTGGTTAAGCTTTTACTTTGTTATTTGTTTTTTGGGATTAAGGTTTTGTTTACCCTATAGCTAGCGCTGTATGCGAGTTCTTGTACCTAACAATAAATACATAATATAAAACAAACCAAAAAAAAAAGGTCCTGTAGATAGCTCCTCACACAGTCATATAAGTACTTTTCTATCTAGTATCCTGAATGATACTTCTCTAAATCCCTTCTTCATGATCGACATAGTATGAGAACAGCATTGTATGAAGATCTACAACCTAGGACCGGCCTCAAAATGTTCTTCTCTACAATATAGATTGATCATCACCTATTGCACCATACCTCACGAAGTGCGAATGTTACATTTGACTGTGTGTCCTTTGTCAATACCTGATGATCACCAAAGGGACCTGGACAAAGAAAACCCTTAGGACTAGAAACCCTTTCAAGGGGAGTATCTGAGTGGGGGAGAGGACCCTACGGTGTGGGCCTTAGAAAATAAGCCCTGTATGGGGAGGCTGAAGAAACTGGAATCCAGATGAACACCATGATTGGACCACAA
Organism: Tuber borchii; assembly: GCA_003070745.1. Lineage (NCBI taxonomy): Eukaryota > Fungi > Ascomycota > Pezizomycetes > Pezizales > Tuberaceae > Tuber > Tuber borchii. Next base: position 366,219 of record NESQ01000014.1, on the reverse strand, counting down.
AAGACAAGGCCGGGAACACTTTACTGGGGCATCGAGTCAAAACACAAGAACAGGACAACATCTGGCAAAATATCTACGAATGATATGAACGATATACAAGACAAACGACAAGAATAGCCAGACAAGAAGAAAGAAACCGACCCCAAAAATCAGATATTCTTGTTTTTGGTGATGTACTACACCCTATGGAGGGGAGGAGCAGGCTCGGAGGGTTGCTCTGTGGGACTAGAGCTGGGAAGAAAGAAGCTAGTAAGGGGGTCAGGTGGCCTGAGGAACAAAAGTACAACCCTTACAAGGTGCAATGAGGACGAGATTGACAAGCGAACAGAAGAGAAGGAAAGACGAATAAAGTACAAAGGAACCTAGCAACAACAAGGTTCAATGAGAATAAGATCGATAAGCAAACGGGAGAGAAACGAAGACGAATCAGGTATGAATGAACCTATCAATAGCATGGTTCAACAAGCAGGATATCGACAAGTGAACGGGAGAGAAAGGAAGATCAATGTAGTACAAAAAAAGACTAGCCATAGTAACATTCAATGAGAAGGAGATTGATTAGCGAACGACAGAGAAGCGAAGATGAGCATGAAGCGATTGAATCCTCAGGTGATCTACCCTCAAGAGATAAAGAAAAGATCTCACCCCTACTTAGGAAGTCAAAATTGAGCAAATTTTTTATTTTTTTTCTGAATTCAGTAGCCTTGTGGGGCCAAGGCTAAGGGGAGGAGAGTGAAAATGTTACTCACATAGGAGGGGGGGGAAGAAATGAGCTACTGAAATACTCACCTCAGAGGGGTGGAAGAAATGAGCTACTTGTCTTGCGACAAAAAAAGGAGGAATGGAACTACACACGATTGACTCGAATCAAATGATGGAAGTACCTATGAACCTCAGAAGTTATAGGGAAGTTGGTCACCCACTATGAAACAACGAACGATAGGAGTCCAGAGTACTTAGCTATGGAAATACGAAACCTCTCTGCACAGGACAGCAGATGAATAATAACAATGAATGATAGAAGTCAAGAGTACTCAGCTATCGAAATACGAAACCTCTCTGCACAGGACAGAAGATGAACGATATCAAAGAACAAAAGGAGTTGGACGACAAGAAAGGAAACAGAAGGAAGAAAGAAGCAACACGCCATGGGAATATCTCACAGGATGGAAGTACCTATTGGAGATTAGTAACCATAGGGAACGTTGTCTTTGATCAACCGACCAAAGAGGAACCAAAGGGTTTATCTGCACAGGACAGCAGAGGAAAAGAAAAGATCAGAAGACAACAAACGACAATACCGTTACGATACAGGATGTATGATAAGCATTAGCTGTTACAAGAAAAGATCAGAAGACAATAAATGACCAAAAGATTCTGACAGAGAATGCATGATAAATACTATCAGATACACGAAAGGATCAGAAGACAACAAACGACGGAAAGATTACTACATGGTAGGCCTGATAAACAAAATCAGCCTATGCAATGAAGGATCATATGACAAGAAACAAAGAGAAATCACACCACTCAACAGAAATAGAAACATATGATATGCACAGGACGAGAAGAAAATGATCACAAGGAAAAAGAATAGTATAGTGCGAGGGATGGAATCGCATAAGAGACAGCCAGTCGGCACAATAGAGGAAGAGGACCAGCAAGCTTTGATATAGTGAACAGTCTACCTCCTACTCTCATTTACTAGCCTTTTATTATTTCCAAAACCTTACCACTATCTACTACTACCTTCACAACCGATATGAAGTACCCCAGACAACAGAATGGCAAGGTAAGCAATGCCACCAAAATGACTAAGACGGCGCATGCTGCCATAAGCTGGACAGCCTGTTTTGACGATGGGTGCCTTCTGCACCTGGGCGACAAACAAGTTGCATATTTTCCCCAGAAAACGACACGACGACAGCCCCAGTGCAAGCACAAGAAGGTACGCTGGCGTGAGCCAGCGAAAGAGCCAAAGGTCCAGCACGAGGTAGGGCAGTTCATAGTCGAACTGCCGGAAGGGATAGTGAGGATGGTCGAGGAGATGGGCCGTCTCAAGGAGGAGAATCGAGCGATGAAGAGAAAGGGTAGTCATCTCGGAGGAAAATGCTGGCCGGACAAAGATACAGAATCAACGCCGCGCATACGAGAAGCTGGAGCTTGTAACCTATATACGACGAGCGGCGGAGGATGTGGCCAAGCTGGCCCAAGCGATTGAGTAGGACACAGAGTTTGCCGAGTTTATCAGCATCACGGTGGAAGAAAAGACGATCGATACGGACCATACTACCAACATATACGAGGCTACGAAGCCTGAGGAAGTAGTCGCCTCATGGCATTGAGATGAAGGAGTAACGAGAAGGAAGCTTTTAGGATCGTGAGACCGATCTGAGTGAGAAAGGGAGCTAATGTCACAAATGATAACTAGGGAAGGAATTGGTTTCACGCTATTCATAGTTATAAATAGTAGGTTTGTATTTCCTCTCACATGACTCACACTTGCGAGCAATAGTTAGTATTGTTATATATTTACGTTGTGCAGATGACCACACTTGGTGGTCACTTGATATGTATTTTGCACATGACTCATAGTTATGAGTCATGGGTTTCGCGCATGTGACCCCTTTAGTTATATGACTAGTTATGAGCGCAATGATTGGTTTGGTATATTGCACAGTTGACTCATAGAAGTCAGTTAATGCATTTCACACTATGACTCGCTGGAGTCATAGGGGCAGGTGACTCATTGGTCTGAGTCACCAGGGTTAGGTATGTGAGGAGGGGCTAATATAAAAGGCGAGGCTTGGGTCCTATAGATAGCTCACGAACTATCTCTCCTATTTTCCTTCCGATTGAAATCACTACTCTGGTGAAATCATCGTGGGGAATCTTACCCTCTCCCCTCTTCTGATGGCCTCGCTACCTAGCAGGGTACAGCTCCTACCCCCCTCTCCTGCCTCTGTTTCCCTTCTAATGGCTTGAGTATTTGGGTGCTCTTGTCTGTGAGGTCTGACAGTCGGGTTCCCCTGCCCCCTTCTCCGCACTTGTTTTGCTGCCCTCGCTTAGCATTTGCATGGTCGGCAACTCCTCCCCCTCGTCATAAGCATAGCGCGACTTTGGGTTATCTGTTAAGTAGTGGCCCCGGTAGCTCTGCTCTCTGGTATTGCACTGTCTCCTGAGTGCTTGAGTCGGTACGGTCGCATCGTCGAAAAAGCGGGATCCCTTGGTTGTCCTTTGCTTCATACTTCTTGGTGTTGGGTCTACCCCTCCTCTCTCCTCCGCCGGTTTTGTCCAGTCGCTCTGTTAGAGCCAAAAGTCGCTTTCTTTCCGCCGGCTGCTGTCTCCTCATGATGGTCTGAACCTGGGATCTCACATGGCCGCGTGCATGTGGGTGAAACTGTCTGGTTCCTAGGGTGTTCAGGCTACCGCCTCTGACCCCATCTTTAGTGGGTTATGCACTCCTCCTCTCTGCTGTGTTTCCGGTGGCCCTTGGGCCTCGCTTCACTTGCCACACGTCTCCGCCGTGACCGGCTTAGTTATATGGATCTCCCGCTGGTTCTCGCCTCGACTCTCGCTGCCGGGCTATATGCTCCTAACTCTACCTTCCTCGTGTGTGCTCGTGTGGGTCGGTATATCCACCCTTTTGTCCATGGGGTTGGGATTTCTAGATTGGGCTTGAAGTTTTCTTTGTTGGTTTCATAGGTTTCTCAGTGTCGTTCTGGTGCTTGTCTTTAGGGGTGCATGTCTGTGGAGTTTATTGGTCCGTGGTATTCAGGCCCGTGGTTTCCTTTGTAGTTTCTACCCATAGTACTGGGCGTTTGATTTCTACCATCATGTCAAAGTAGTTATGTTCGTCGGGCAGGGTCAGAGGGTTTTAGCATCGGGTACTTGGGATGGACTGTAGTAGGAGGTTTTTTGTCGACATCAGCGGACTACGGCTGTAGAGACTTTGTACCTAGTTAGCTACCGGCTTAGTAAAACAAAATAAAAAGAGAGATAAAAAAAAAAAAAAAAAAAAAAAAAAAAGGTCCTATAGATAGCTCCTCATGCAGTCATCTAAGTACTTTCCTATCTACTATCTTGAATGATACTTGTCTACGTCCTTTCTTCATGATCGACATAGTATGCAAATGGTGTTGTATAAAGATCTACAATGTAGGAACGGCCTAAGTATGTTCTCCTCAACCATATAGATTGATTGTCACCTATTGCACCATACCTTATGAACTAGAAATATTACCATATACCTCTCATGGTAGAAGGTTAGAGTAAACTGCAGTGGGAAATCCGCCCTTTGCAGATCAGCAATAGCCAAAGCACAGGAGGCACCAGATGTACTGACGCTATTCCCTAAGGTCTTCGTTAGGGAAATACCTGAAAAACTACCACCCATAAGAAAGATCTTACACAGAGTCACTTTAAAAGACCCAACACAGCTATTAAATATTCCAACATTTAAGGCTCTATAAGCACTCATACCTAAGTTCCAAGCATAGATCGATAAGCAGATGAGAGCTGGAATACTTGAATGCAATGCTGTACCAGGAGGAGCAAGCATGTTCCTTGAAGCCACACCAGAGAGGAATATTCGCCCATTGGTAGACCTCTACTTTAGGAACTATAATATAGTAGCAGACCACTCTCAAATTCCCAACTAACAGACTATGCTACATGCAGTACCCTATCGCAGATTCCACAGTAAGATAGACCTGAGCGATGCCTATTTCCAGATAAGAGTACACCCTGACGATGTCAAATATAACACTATAAAGACAACCTTTAGAGAGTTTACTAGTCAGGTAATAATGGAGGGAGATATGAACGCCCCAGCTAGTTTCGTCCGAGTTATAGAGAACGAATTCCATGATAAATCAGGTAAATTCATCCAGGTTTACATGGATGATATTTTTATCTTCAGTAATACCTTTGAAGAACATATCAAGGATGTAAAACATGCATGCAAGAAGCTGCAATATAATAAGTTCTATGCAAACCCAAGAAAGCGCATCTTCTTTGCCAATAAGCTCGATATCCTGGGATATATAATTGATGACCAAGGCATCCACCCAGCCCCAGAAAAGATTAGAAAGATTATGGACTGGACGAAACCTAATAGCCAGAAAGAACTCCAATGATTCAATGAAATGGTTAATTATATCTCAGAGTTTATACCACCTGCAGCGACCATTAAAGCCCAACTCAAAGAGCTTACTGGAGATGCTGACTGGCTATAGACAGATTTGCAGGAAGTAGCATTCCGAGCGGTCAAGCGTGCGGCTGAGGAACACAAAGTACTGAGACTGTTCGACTATAACAACCCCAATATTATCTGGGTGTTTACTGATACTTCAACTACTGGAACCGGTACCTGCATTAGACAGGGACTAAGGTGAGATGCAGTGAGACCTGCAAGGTTCCACAGCAGGAAGCTGACACCTGCACAAAGCAACTATCAGACCAATCAACAAGAGACCCTCTCAATCGTTTAGGCTATGGAATTGTTCGCCCCCCTATTGCTACACAGACGCTTTACTATAGTAACCGATCATGAAAGCTTAACAAAACTAATGAAGCAGAAGAATCTGAATGCCTGCCAGCAAAGATAGCTTACCCATATTAGCTGATATGACTTTGAAATAGAATACCACCCTTGAGCAAAGAATTTCATGGCTGACTAACTAGCAAGAATCTATGAGGAGAAGAGCGATACTGAGGATATAACGCTTAAGGACCCCACTACAAAAGAACCCAAGCCCAAAGAAAATACCCTCAATATACAAACACTCTACACCTCTTCCCTCGAATTTAGCACTTATTCAGGCAACGCCATGACTAGCAAAGAACCCTCACCCACCTCCTCCTCTATCACTAGCCGAAACTCTATCTATCATTCAAGTCCTCACTACCTAATGAACGAAATACAAACTAATGCTACCATACCCTCATAGAAGCGCAAGACCCTGCCTGAAAGCAGTCCTAGAGGTAACATCAACGACAGCAAAATTTCAGTAGAAAATTCCTATGGAGATACAGTTACTCTCCCTATTACTAGCAAGAAAAACAGACAACACACCGGAATGAGTTAGCAATCATGCACGATTAACGATTGTCAAGTGCATAGAGTAGATAAAGAAGGAGCGAAATATTGGGCAAAGGATCCTAAGAAATGCAAGCAAAGCAAATGAGCCAAGCGGAAGGGGAAAGAAGATTTTGGACCTATCTGGAGCAACGAAACTTTGCCAGCCCTCTTACCTGATATATCATACCTTTTCAAGTATGCCCCACCTATCTGTATGCAACAGAGCATCCTCCATACACCTACAATGGTCTCACTGGCTTTTGAACCCCTCTATAGCGAACCCCACTAGAGCCATGCTGAATCGGAGAAGGTTCAGACTTATTTAGGAACTCTACACTCAATGGTCATAGGCAAATTCCAACCACAGCTACTCAAAGCCTTGGAACTCGACCTCCTCTATGCCAGGGTGGAACAAACTGGCTACAAACTACACTATTTTATCGTCGATGGCCTCCTAATGGCTCAGAATACGAATGGACACAACAACCTTTACATACCAGTAGGACCTCTTGAGAAGGGAGTATCCCTTCGGGTTTTCATCCCAAAGACTGTTCATGAAGGCCTCAGACATTTCTCAGCTTATAAAAGTTACCACTATACGGCCTGTTTCTTCTAGTGGCTACAAATGTGATAGGACTTTACCCTCGATTGCCCGTCTTGTGACAAGTACCAGATTACCAACGAGCCTACCACACTCCTAGCAGGTAGATCCCTTACCCTCCCTGACCCTGATAAAGCCTACCACTCCCTACCTATAGACTTTGCCGGCCCCTTTAACAAATCCAATGATTATACTACGGTTATGGTTATCATAGATCGTTTTACATACTACACCCACCTACTCACTCTCAAGGACCCAGCTACATCTAAGAAGACCTGTATGAAACTCCAAAGGAGCATTGTAGATGTTCATAGACTCCCTCTCAGCATTGTACTGGACCAGGACTCCAGCTTGACATCTAAGTTTTGGTCCCAGATGATGCAGTCTCTAGGCATCCTACTCCGGATGGCTACTGAATACTACCACCAAACAAATGACCAGATTGAGTGCAGGATCTGTACCTTAAACAAATGATGAGGAACCTTGTCAATAAAAGACAAAGTAACTGGTCAAGTGCCCTCCCAGCTATCGCAGCAGCAATGAACGGAGCCCCCCACGAATCCTTAGGCATCTCGCCCTACCAAGCCCTCTATGGACAACCCTGAAAGATATTGAATCTAGTCCAGAGATCCGCCAGCCAGATACCAGCATTTGACGAGATCCTAAACAACTACGAGGTAACGAGAATGGAAGTAGACCTGGCCAGCAAGTATGCTACATTCCGCCAGACTGTCCAAGCGGACAAACTTCGCAAGCATCTTAAGAAGCCTTTCAAGAATGGCTGCCGAGTTCTGGTCAGAGGACACCCATACACCTCCTCCCCTGGACAATCTAAGAAGCTTGAACCATGCTGGTTCGGACCTTTCACTGTGTCAGACTATGACCCTGAAATGGATAACTACAAGATAACGCCCCCACCCAGCATCAATAGACAGAAACCTTATATCCATATATCTGCCCTCAAAGAATACCGCGAAAATAACTCTGCCATATTTGCCTCTAGAAGGATGGACATGCCAGTCCCAATACTCATGAACAATGCAGAAGAATGGGAAGTAGAAGATATACCAGATTACCACCTTCAGAATAATCGCCATGAATTCTTTATCTATTGGAAAGGATATAAACGAGCAGACGACTCCTGAGAACCTATCAAGAACCTCAAATACTCCCTTGACCTTATCCAGGAATACTGGAACACCAACCACCCTAATGACCCCGCCCCCAAGATCACCTCCCACTATGTTAGAGTAGCTTGGGAGCCTATAGCGGTATCTACAACATCCTGCGAAGCCAGTGCAGCCCCTAATGATTTCTGCGAACTCTACGATGATGAGAAATATGACTCCAGCGGTTCTGAAGTTGATTACTTCCCTATCTACAAAGACAATAGCCTACTTTGGCACAGAGATGTTAGCGAGAATGATTAGGAAGGCTGGGAGAGATTGTGCAATATCAGAATGAGGGTATGTAACATGTATACATGTTCCGGAACAGTATATATGAGCGGAGTCCTTGGATTTCTTTTGTTAGTTTTGTCCTTCATGTTATTTAATTTGATTATCTTGATTGCAGCCCCGGCACTCCCCTGTGACCAGTCAGCTATGCTATATTTAGTTTTGATTTACTTTACTTTATATTTGGAATACAAGGTGTAGGAATATCGTCATGTATGGCATTGGCACTGAGGCTGTATTATGAGTCTTAAGTTTCAGGGAGGATTACAGGATTCTGATGAAGGTGGACTCACCTGGTAATGATTATGATTGCAGGAAGCTATCGCTATAGGAATTTTTATTTAAACCCCTCTCCTGACTAGCAGAAGAACGGCAGACTTCGATAGATGCTTAGTTTATGAATATACTTGGTTGAACAGCGATCCTTAGTTCCCTCTAGCCCTTAGCCTCTTAGTCTATATCTTCACGCCTCTTGAAGCCTCCCTTAGAGCCAGCAATAGCACGCCTACCGCTGGTCTTTATTGAATTATCAAAAACAGGAGTAAACCTATTACAGAACTATAGTAGCGAGTATGACTGTTTGTTAATAAAGTAGAGGCAAAGTAGTAACGTCATTCATGCATTAGCGGCTCGCTACCAGTATGCGGCTCGCCGTGGCAACCATGAGAAAATGAAATGTCTATTTTATTATCTCCATATATAGTAGTACTACAATATTGAAATTTGCCTGGAAGGTACTTTTAAATATGGAGAATCAGAATCTGGAGTGTTTATTTAATAATAAAAAATGATGCTCCTTGTATACTCACTTTATTCTAAAATAAGTCAAATAGCTTATTGCTTATAATAGTAGTAAAGAAAATTGAAACCAGGCATATAAATCACAGGTTAAGAGAATAACAGGACCCCATAGACCTTGGATTTGATGTATGATCTGCTTTAGAAATAGTTTTTGGCTATTGGAGAAGGTATTGTGACTATAAAAACAAGTAGAGAAAAATATATTTCTTATAAATCTGACAGCATGCTACCAGCTTATAGTATTCACGTAATGTTCCAATAATTCCTAATATGCTTTAATATAGTGATATAAGATATCTTATAAACTTTAAAGGCAGTTGGTTTCATCTTGCAAACTTTATTCTAGAGTAATTGGAAAGAAATTTTGGGAGAATATTAGCTTAAAGAGATAACCAAATTGGCTACACAAGCTTGATAAGGCTTAAAGCTCTATTATATGGTCTATTCAGATATTTGAAGCTCTGGGATAAGTCATAGTTAACTCAGACATAGGGATATAGATATTTTGCATTTTAAGTGCAGAGATGAGGAATTTTGTATAAAATATTCAGTATCTTTAGAGTTGAGGTGTGAAATCTCTAAATCCCCATGTGTGGGCAGGCTAAATTTTATTCCATGGGTTAAACTATATGGATAGACTATATGATAGAGCTTTAAGCTGTATCCTACATGTGTAGCCTATATGGTTGAGGTTGGAGGGTAGTATTTCTCCCGAAATTATCTTCCATAAACTATAAAAGAAAGCTAGAAAGGCTAGACCAACTCCATGGAAAGTTGATATTGTCTTTTATATCATCTAGGTAAAGTATATGGGAAAGTTATAGAATGTCATCTGAACCCCAGAGGCAGACATGATCCTGTCTCAATTGTAAAATATAGATTTCTCTATACTTGATTTTAGAGTCACAATATCTTTCCCAATAGCTACAAACAAATACCAAAGCAGTTCATACATTAAATTAAAGATCTATCAGATCTTACTATTGGCTTAAACAATTATTTTTGGAGTTGGTTTCAATTTTCTTTACTACTACTATAAGCAATAAGCTATTTGACCCATTTTGGAATAAAGTGAGTATACAACAAGCATTATTTTTCATTATTAAATAAACACTCCAGATTCTGATTCTCTATATTTAAAAGTACCTTGCAAAAAATTTTCAATATGTTAGCACTACTATTTGTGGAGATAATAAAATGGATATTTGATGTTCTAGTGGTTGCCATGGTGAGCCGCATCCCGGTAGCGAGCCGCTAATGGGTGAATGACGTTAAGCATCAGTAGAAGAAAGTTCAGTCTTGAGATTCTTCAGTAAATTCTTAAATTCAAACAACTGAGTAATCTTCTCAAAGCCCTATTCTACTAATATCCTATGCTTTACCATATAGCCATTGAATACTGACTTTTCCAATGTCAATCCTTCATCTCTCTATGCACAGTATGCACCAATTACCCCCTGCTCTAGGTACAATCCTTTATCTCCATACATATAATGCTGGCCCCCTTAATCATTCTTCATATATCTTGTTATATTTTCCTGCAATCGAGACTCCTTAAACATCCCCCAGTCCCCAGCTCATCTCTTAAAGGGATCATACATTATTGCAACTACCCTGTCAGGTACCACTACCGACAGAAATTGCACAGTGTGGTTGTGCTTGTGACCTGAGTAGAACAATTCTTAGTTTGCTATTTCTGGATGAGGGTGACAAATCGATTGATGTGTACTATCAATAGATCCCCAGACTAGCCCAGATAGTTCACCTCTTTCATAGGTTTCAGAAAAGTAGGATCGTAATCTGATAGGATTTAAAAGTGCATGATCTCATTCTAGCTTTATCTGAAACCTTCTATAGTGATAGATACACACTCCATTGAACACTTGACTCAGCCATTCTCGCTCTCAGCCAAACTCAACTGCACAATCCTTTAATGAGTGTGGCCAGGGAAGGAGGAAGCAGACAAGAGCAAGTGCGGTGGTTGCTAGTGCATAGTACTCACTCTCGAAGTGCTCTGGTATTTCAAGCAAAACTGAGAGCTCCCAGATTTCCTGCTTGGAGAATCATAAGAATTCATGACACCAATTGGCATTCATATCTTGCAGGGACCAGAACTGTGCGATATAGTCAAGGGGGGGCCTATAGCTCTGGCTATGGACGATTGCGGTTGGGTAAGAGAGCATAGCTATTAGGTAGTGCTTCCGTCTGTGGTGTTGATAACGGAGAGGGGTGGAAGTCCTGTCTGAGTCGGAGGTCAACATGGCTGCCATCAGTAAATTTATCGGATTGTTATTCATGGCGGAAGCAGGTAGAATATCTTTGGTATAAGGATAGGATAGAGGGTAACTTTCACGTACTTCTTGCCCCCTACCAGCATTTGAGGTGAGCACCTTAGTTACAATATTTAAACCCTCCAATTATAGGATTCGTTTACCCTCCAAGTACGAGTTGAAGTGCGTGCAGAGTGCTGCACTCCTGGAGTACGTGCAAGCCCCCGCACTTCCATTCTGCACTCCAGTAACCCTAACCCATGTTGTCACCGTGGCAACTGGAGTGCGTTCGGATGTGCAAAACCTCGATAATGTGGTGGAAGAGAGGTTATCTACATCATCTCCTAAGATTTTCTTTTATCAGTTGCATAACATTGAAGGAAACATTTATTCTCTGAAAGCTTATCTCTCAAGTGTACCCTCTCTGCTGAGACAATACTTATGCAGCGTACCACTTATTTATCCCTGTCCCTTGTACCAGGAGGTTTCACACCATACTACACTGAACCTCCTTGAACCGTAGCATGCTTACCGAACCTGAACCACCGGTCTGAGACCCCCTAATGTTAACTCTAGTTTCTACGCACACTGTGTATGTCTCTTCCCGACATACCTACCGAAGCGACATGCAACCCGTCGCGACTGCACATTCCAAGCCACATTCCCACGAAACAGGAACCCCTAGCGCCTCGGCTTGACCCCTCTAAGCAATACCGAGCGCCAGTACGGTTGTTTTCTTGCGATTGTAAACGATGACGATTGCCCAGCCAAAGCAGCTCTCCCAATCTCGCTTCAATTAAATATGTATCCGTGCATAACTGGTAAATTTGGAACCGATACTGGTACTGTTGCTTACTCTATCGTACGAAATGCTAACACCGTGCTCAATTTTTCGCTGCTGGGTTGGGACAGCGGTAGCGTTCGTTACGGGGCGGGGCGGGGGCGGGTTTTGCCCTCGGAGGCCCCGCCGTTACACGGGCCCGGGGGGCATATTTTGCTGGTTCTCCCCGCCCCCGTCCGGGGCCCGACGCCACTCATTCCCTGGACTGGCCCCCTTTTTGGGCCACCAAAATTACGGGGCCCTGAGCGGGGGTTGGGGCGGGGAAAGCGAAAAATATGCCCTGCCCCGGGCTGGTAAGCGGGCCCGGGCGGGGAATTTCGCTGGGTGCCCGTGTTTTTCGGGGCCCCGGAGGCCCCGTAACTAACGCTAGACAGCGGGACTTAAGCTATTGGATGGTACTAGGAATGGACGCGTGTTAAATATTGCGATTACTGTACAAGTACAGATGATACTGTCTGCCTCCAACTAGTACGGTGGTACAATATAGGTTTTTTTACACCTTCAATCATGTCCGCGATTCATGGGAAAAAGGGGTCGTCCCCGGGGGTACAGCAGCCTATAGCGACAAAACCGTCACCACCCACAAATCTTAAAACTCAAATCTTACAAATTAAAAAGTCCCTCAACTATTAAAATTCTATAAGTGACGAATTACTTCAAAATTATCATCATTACTATCATAGGGTATTGGCCAAGACTGAGGGTTGAAGTGAACTCAAAACAAAGCAGTGGAAAAAAATAAGCAGTACATAAACAAGAATTAGGGAAAGAGAGAATACAACGATATGAAAATAGATCCCCGGAAATAAAAAATACGAAGGCAGCGAATTTAGTGGTAAGACTCCAGCTGCTCGAGTGTGCTCTATATAGGCTGATAAGGGAATACCCGTGCTAGCTCGGGACTGAATTTGTTAATTGATACAAGATCATGTTTGAAGGTAGAACTTGAAGGTCTAGGGCGAAAGATTTGGTAGAATTAAGTGGAGAATAAAACATTGAGATGTTGAACAATGAAAAAACAAAATAAAGAACAAGTTGAATGTGGACAGAAGAGTCTAACCTCCTCAACCAGTAATTCCCCCTTCACATCTAGCTTAAGTTCTCAATCCTCCACCTCTCATAAGCCTAGTCAGCTTTTTAGAACTCAAGTGATGCCGCCACCTGCTTATGAACAAAATAGTCGTTAGAAATAGCTCTAAGTTTTAGGATTTACATCAACCAATTTTCCAAAGTAAAATACATGTGTGTAAACTAAGAAAGAAGAGAAAGAAAGACAAATGAACTCCGGGATCCAAGGTGAATAAGGAAATGTCAATCTCTAAGTTTCCCACCACTGGATAGCCCATGTTCCACTGCGGGAGGCGTTGGTGGGGTAGTCGCTGCCCTTATGGCCTGGGAGTGTTGGCACCGATAGATCCCAGCACACAATTAGGGCGCCTGTTGCTGAGAGAGGGGCGGTGGGCGGGCAATAAACAACTCGATCGGTAGGGAGGTTTGAGGATCTTGTGTTTAGTGGGACCTCTTGCGAGGGAGGAATCTCGTGTGCCGGTGGTGGGATTCGAGGCGTTATATATTGTAGGCCGTAGGCCGGGCAGCTCTCGTGGAGCTATGGTCCCTCGCTTCACGCGGTTGCGGCTATACCTTTTTCCTTCCACCTCCGTGACACCTCCCCTTCCCTGGTGTTCTAACGCGTCTACTTTGCCCAATTGGCAATGGCTTCTCCGAACCCATCATTGAATAGATATTGAGAAGTAGCTGTAGAGCTAGCTTGTGATAGCTATAAGTCAGCGGGATTCTCATGTGTCGAGGTTCTATCGGTATTGAAATTAGTGACGGGCACCATCAGATTATGGTCGAGTTTTGCACGACTATTGTGTGCTCGATCAGCCTCGATCATGCTCGACTATCATAATGTATACTCGAGCATCTTGGTTCATAACCAATCACTCTTGTAACCTTATTAATTAGTGATGCAATAAACTTATATACAGGGAGTCTACCTGCACACTAGGTACCAATTCCTGAGGCCAGACTTTACTTTACTAGTTTTTCAACAAATCGCCTCTCCTACCACTCAATTCATTGTCTTAGTATTTCTTATCTTCGGGATCTATTATTATATAAGCAGCATGCTTTCTTCTCCCTAATTCTTGTTTTACTGCTTCTTTTTTCCACTTTTTTGTTTTTGAGTTCGCTTCAATCTCTCTTTTTCCATTATTCTATGCCGCAGTATTGGTCAATGCCCCAGATACAAATGATGATAATTTTCAAGAACTTTATCCCTTGTGGATTTCTAATGGTCGAGGGACTTTTTAATTTTAAGATTTAAGTTTTAAGATTTGTGGGTGGTGGCGGTTTTGTCGCTATAGGCTGCCGTAGGTCGTCCCCGGGGGTATGATGCAACCTCCGAACTAATTCAAAATGAAGCCAAAGGCACTATTCCTCTCCTTCTCTTTATCACCTAGGGGGCTTTTTTTTGAGTTTGTTTAGCAGTTATTGATACTACCGAATTCAAAAGCGAGGCAAGCTCCAATAGACCGCTTGCACCGTACACTCTTTTTTTACTTTCCCAACTCCTTAGATTTGTTAGCAAGGTAGGGGAAAATACCGGCAAGCACGATAAAGTATCGGTCTTAGCTCTATCTCACAAACCCGCCGAGAGCGACAAGCCTGAGAAACTAATTCCTTAATCTATAAGGTGAATAGGCTATGATTGGTAGAGGGTAGAGTGTCTTGCGGTCCTTATTGTTTCTTCCTCGCCAGGAGGGTCCTATATATACACGAGTATGACTCTTTAGAAAAAACCCTTCCCAACCTTCCATTACCCATTCCTTCTTCATTCAACCTTTCGCTCTGCCCAAGGAACTCCTTCACACCGCGTTCTCAAACCTTACTCCCTTCGATCTCCTGACTCGGCTCATCCTCTTACACAATTCCCTTCCGCTACTGCAACACTTAACCCTGCTGATACTGTCCTTGGTTTTCCTATCGTTTTCCAATCGTTGTAGTACGACATCTGTCTTGTTCGATCTCTTAGGATGTCTTAGTTCCAAACATCTGACTTCTCCCAGTGCCAATCCTAAAACATTCCAAACATCTCGGCTGCAGCTAACTTCTCTGATGCATAGATTTCCTAATCCCTGTCTGTCCGGTCACCCACGTCCATACCCGAGTACTACCGGTAGCACTGGGACACTTGCGCGTTTTTATTCAGTGACTAAGATCAAGTAGGAAGCAAGACAGACGTAACTTAGATAGTATAGGAAACACTAGAAAGACATAAATGCAAACTAGGTAACGCTTTTAGAACAAGAGGTATAAATGAAAATTGTTCACGGACAAAATTAACCGCGCACCAACGATCAATAGCAGCGCCGCCCCCGAAACATCGCCAGGCGTCTCCAACACCACCTACAGAAATTTTTCTAGATTGGACTCAACCCCTTGGATTGATCCCACCACCCATCCGGATTGCTGATCCTCACTCCCTAGCTCTCACGATAGCGGGGTTGGTGAAAGAGTGCTATTGTTATCCCTTGGGCGGTGTGAAACAGTAAAATTCGTTGCCAGGCACACTCAGAATTGTGATTCGCTGCGAATTATTAGTCACCAGGATGCTAAGTTGCTAGGACGTTCAAATTAGTTAAGGCCTAGCCATCTTGGGTTATAGAAATCGGATTTGGATCATCCAAGTGGCTTGGCATCCTGGTGACTAATAATTCACAGCGAATCACAATTCTGAGTGTGCCTGGCAACGAATTTTACTGTTTCACACCGCCCAAGGGATAGCTGAAGTTTTTCCTATTCAGTGGTGGTGCCCAGTTAATTTTGTCCACTTACCATAAATCATGCATTTGACTTACGGATTGGTAAATACCCTCAGTATGATCTCCGTAGTTGTAAGGACACAAGAAGATAGCCACTCGGATATGTTAGTAAAATTCATGATAGGCAGCCTAAGGAAGGCCCTACAGGCTGGTACTAACATTAAAGAGAGCCCAAACATGGTACTGTCGTTAGTCACAACTTCAACCAGCAAGGCCACAATAGCCTCCAAAATGGAGCGAGTTCAAGAATAATACCCCGATACTATTACTATTTTTCCCGGCGGCACACATCTCCCCAAATTGCCACCTTCCGGGCAACCAATGCCTTCTCAGTTAAAAAGCAAAGAGCAACTCGAGGTCCAGATATATGACATACGGATTTTGGTGGCTCGGGATTGGGAGCGGTGTGGTGAAGAGCGTTGGCGAATTTTGAGGAGAAATAGGCTTTTGAGGGATAGTATATTCATTCTTGGGGGAGGAAGTGAGAGTGTAACTTAGGTGGACATGAAACATCCGGGGGTTCCCTGATAGTGCTATGAAAATTGTGAAGCCATGCCTGTTAATTTTGTGTAGAGACGGGGGTAGAGTTGGAGTGTACTATTAGTAAAAATAAAAATAAACTATAGGCCACCCAATGATAAACAATGCGCAATACAGGTAGTAATGGCGAAGCAACATATTCATTAACAAACCACCAAGATCAAAGCTACAATAAAGAGTTCGATCACCAACGCACAACTGAAAGAAACCAAAAGCTTCCCTGCTCCAACGCTCACGACTCCACCATAATCAATTGCTCACAACATGATGTCCAACCCCACTATCTCCCACTACCCCATCTCCACACACTCACGTTCTCCCGATGCTTGACGCACTCCGCACAGTCTCATCTAACCAACTGACGGTAGAGGCAGGAGTATATATAAAACCACAACTGAGGCATCCAGGCTCTTTCTCTCATCCTTCTGATCACGACAGCGATCTATTACCTTCCATGCATGTTCCTTCTTCCATGCATATATCCCTTCCTTCCATGTAGTGAACAATCATGCTAACAAAGGAATGAGCGAATGGCACAAAGAAAACTCTTCAAGCTCAGTAGCCTACTCGCATCTGATATCTTCTTCACCGATCAAAAGCGCATATTCTAGTTTGTCAAACGATAACAGCATAGGCTGCGCCTATTCTCAACATACTGAGTAGCATCAAAGAACTTGCTCCCTGGTGTGCGGATTTATCCGTAGTGCACATGCCGTGAACTCCTCTGTCTGAGTGTTGACGGGTCGGATGTGGCCATATCTGTGGGGTTGTATGCATGCTCGATAAGTTGAGTATGTCGAGATAATTCCAACAACTATGGGCGGATATATAGGTATCATAGCAATAAAGGATAGAAGGGGAGATTCTGAGGGGATTTGACCAAACTGTCAACCTAGCTTTGCTCCTTACTGCACACTCTGGAGGGGAGGGGAGAAGTAGGTGTTGACAAACCTTGAGTATGAGGTCGGCAGTGGTTGCTACTCAAAATACTCCATCTAGGCACCCAGGCTCAAGCAGGCCAGCGATGGCATTGATGGATCTCGTTTTGGCTGCAATTCTATCAGCTCATCAAACCTCACTCGCTCCATGACAACTGTTTTTAAAATCGAAATTTACCCTTAGCCTAATCATGTTTGTCCGTCCTATCGCGCTTGCCATCTCTATCTTATCTACCTTATCTACCTCCCTAAACATTATAAAAGACCATACATAGAGCCTTTAGCGTAACCTTCAGGACTTTGTCCATTCCCATATCTATTTCTATGCTAAGTTAGCCCGCGTATCTCCTGCGCTCACTGCCATTCCTCGTCCGCCATACATTCCACCGTACCGGCCGCCATTCCCAAAATACTGGTCATTTCACATACTAACCGGTGCAACACGTTCCGGAAAACATGCCTTCCTCTGGCGGCGCTAGCGCAAGTTCGTCACTCACTCATAGGATAATATAACCGAACAAAGCCTGTTCTAGCCTCCATGTGACAACTTTAATATACCTCGTTCCTAGCTCGATTGCACGTTCTGAAGCAGGATATAATTGATTTTTGGAGTTTGTGGAACTCCTCCCTCACGTACATTTAGGTTCGATAAGGTAGTACAAGCACCAACAAATTAAGCATTTCTACAGTTTTCCAAGCGAAGTTAAGACAGGGATCGCGGGTAAATAGTGTTTTAGGAAGAAAAAGTAGGGGGATAACTAGACTCTCAATGGCCAGCCAATGGAATATGACCCTGGAGGTAGGATCTATCGCTTCTCTTCTCATAAAAAGCGGAGTTCCTTTAACCACATGACGTTTGGGAGATATTTCCTATTACTCGTACCAGTATATTTTTCACATTTTCATCCCTCGAATAACGATAGACGTTTGAATCATTGGAGTTAATTCCACATATGTAATATAGAAATCTTCCACATGAGAGCAGGGCACCGACTTTAGATGTGATATTTGAACACTTGATGATAGGAGGACACTGGTGATTTAACTAATTGGAAAAGTATCAAACCTGAGAAAAATGAGGATCTGAATTTGATATAAATTCTAGATATAATACACCGAAAAGCCCACCGATTAGGCATATGCGCCTAACAAGGTTGCTAATTCTACTCGTTATATTGATAAGAGCACTGTCAATTTAGAAATGCGTGCCCCAACATCATTAAAAACTACAATCCCAGGGTAAGCCAACCTAACCCGGCTATCCTGCAGTAATCCTGGAAAGCGTTACACCACCCGTGCGATTCGTCGAAGCGCTGCTTACTCTGAGAACCCGACCAGACCACAACTATCTACTGTACCAGAAACATGTAAACGCAACCATGAACATATCCATCGCGTATCCCTCTTTCCAAACCTGGATCTATAAAAGACAACTATGAGAAATCCCATCTCGCGTCCCTCTCCCCGTTACATATTCCCCTACACGCCTGCCCCGCCACCCCTCTCAATATTCCGTTCCTCCATAAAAATCCCTCGAACCACGAATAGGAGATGCTGATGGATTGGGCAAGTGCGATGGAGGGCTTGGATAATGAAGCTTTCCAATAAAGAGCAGAAAGTGAAACCCGTAGAATGATGGTAACGATGTAGCGCTCTTGTGAGTCTCTGAACTCGGGTATTTGTTTAGATGCTGGTGCAGCCCGTAGGAGGGGGAATCACTTACCAGTCGGTATGTCTTGGCAATACATGTAGCTAATGCTTCACAACCTCTGGCCTACAAGTGTAATGATATATAGGAATAATAATCCGAGCCCAGCAGCCAACCACAGTGCTATTCGACCCTCGTTATATCGCGAGCTGGGGTCAACATCTTTAGGTTCCGGCAGTATCGTGACTGCTTCCTCAATTTCGGGTCTAGCAGCCACAAATAGTATCGTTTGACCTTCATTATCTCGACATTTAAAGACGATTTCTTTCCGTTCTAACGTTAGCAGTATCTTTACTATTCCATCTTGATCGTGGGCGGCGGCAAGCTGTAGTGGTGTCCGGCCCTTGATATCTTGGTAGATGGGGTCAATATCTTTCCTGCCTAGAAGTATCTTAGCTACTCCCTCTTCTCCGCTCGCAGCAGCTAAGAGTAGTGGCGTTCTACCCTCACTATCTGGGCAGTTTGGGTCAACATCTTTCTGATCCAGTAGTGTCTTTACTACTCCCTCGTTCCCTAGCATAGCAGCCAACGATAGCGCCGTTCGACCCTCGTTATCTTGACAGTTAGGGTCAATATCTTTCCGCTCCAGTAGTGTCTTTACTACGCCGTCGTGCCCTAGCATAGTAGCTAACGATAGCGCCGTTCGACCCTCGTCATCTTGACAGTTAGGGTCAATATCTTTCCGCTCCAGTAGGATCTTCACTACTCCCTCGTTTCCGAACCTAGCAGCCAACGATAGTGCCGTTCGACCCTCGTTATCTCGATAGTTAGGATCCACATCTCTCCGCTCCAGCAGTGCCCTTACGAATCCCTCTTTTCCATTCCCAGCAGCGAACCATAGCGCTGTTCGGCCCTCGTTATCTCGACAGTTAGGGTCAATATCCTTCCGCTCCAGTAGGATCTTCACTACTCCCTCGTTTCCGAGCCCAGCAGCCACCGATAGTGCTGTTCGGCCCTCGCTATCTGGGCAGTTGGGGTCAACATCTTTCCGCTCCAGTAGTGCCCTTACTAATCCCTCTTTTCCATTCCTAGCAGCGAGCCATAGTGCTGTTCTGCCCTCGTTATCTGGGCAGTTTGGGTCAATATCTTTCCGCCCCAGTAGTATCTTCACTACTCCCTCGTGTCCGAGCCCAGCAGCCAACGATAGTGCCGTTTGACCCTCGTTACCTCGATAATTAGGGTCAACATCTTTCCGCTTCAGCAATGCCCTTACTAATCTCTCTTTTCCATTCCCAGCAGCCAACCATAGTACTGTTCGGCCCTCGCTATCAGGGCAGTTGGGGTCCACATCTTCCCGTTCCAGTAGTATCATTGCTACTCCCTCTCCCACATGCGCAGAAGCCAAGACTAGCGGTGTCCTACCCTCGGTATCCCGACAGTTGGGGTCGACACCTGTCTGTTCCAGTAGGATCTTCACTGCCCCCTCCTTTCCAATACTAGCAGCCAACAGGAGTGGTGTTCGATCTACATTACCCGCATAGTTGGGGTCAGTATCTTTCCGTTTTAGTAGTATCTTTAGCACTTCCTCTTGTCCAGCTCCAGAAGCCAACCCCAGTGCTGTTAGACCATCGCTATCTGAGCGGTTGGGATTAATATCTTCGCATTCTACTAGCAACCTCGCCACCCCCTCATGTCCAAATACAGCGGCGAGTTGAAGAGGTGTTCTGCCTGCTCTGTCCTCGCTATCAGCGTCAACACCTCCGTGTTGTAGTAGTAGTCTCACTACTCCCTCATGTCCAGCTAGAGCAGCATGCCACAACGGTGTTCTCCCTTGCGCGTCAGGACTATCAGGGCTAACATTTCCCTGATCTAACAGGAGCATAACTACTTCTTCATGCCCGTTCTCCGCCGCCCATAGCAGTGGAGTAGCGCCGGTGCAATCTCGTTGATTGATCTCAGAGACATTCTTATCCATCAACGTAGTCACTAGATCAACCATCCCGAAGAAGGATGCACAGTGTAGTCCAGAAAAGAGGGAGGTGCCACTAATGCCATCGAAAATTTGATCGAAATCATAGCCATCCCGGGATTGCTGCAAAAGTGACATAGTGGATATGTGAGTATCGTACCGACTCAAGAGCTCTAGAGCGAGCGACATCGCGCGATCTGAGAATTCTCTTTTTGCGTGGGTTCCCCAATGTCTCGAAGAATATTTGAGAAAGGGCATGCTTTGGTGGTCCGGAACGGGGTAGAGCGGGAGCTTCGTGACTTGTTGTGAGCTTAAATAGGTTAAGCAGGTCTCCGTAATTGTAGAGTGGGCTGGAGTTAATAAGTCTCGATAGGAGGAAAGATACTCTTGGAGAGTATAGTGAATTAGTCGCACATTTGATGCTTCCTTATCCACCGTGATCAGGCCTTGGCAGCAGCCAAGCAACGTAGCTATCAGAGGAACATTGTCGGGATCAAAATCCGCTGATCCGATCTCCACTGCTAACGCGTGACAGAGCTCATCCACCTGTAACGGGCGCTCTGAATGGCAGACCCACATAAGGGTGGCCAATGCGAGTTTCGCCTTTTCCCCATGTTGCGCCCTTATCCGTTCCAATGTTGCATCATATGCACCCCCCAATCCTACTCCACTACTCATCGACCTCAGCCTGTTTGCCCTTCGAGAGATAGTGGTTTCTCGCAGGACTCCATCGATATGGAGGGAAACAAGTAGGAATCTATATTGAAATAAGTCAGAATGTGCCTCCAAGTAGATTTCTCATTGTGTCCTCTACATACGTTTCCGAGCTCGCTTCGGGAATACACTTTATAATATCCGCCTCTAATCTATTGTTCATTATCTCCGGTGTTGTGTCATTCCGCAGCCTCTCACGTAGATATCTAAGCACATCGTCTTCCGTAGGCTCTATCGATATAAACACTACTGCTCCACCAAGTCTCCTCTCGATCTCACACGTGACCTGAGGTCTTCCGGTCATGAAGATGCGAGTATTCGGTGACCCTCGGAGAATCTGTCCTAGGGAATCAAGGACCACGGCTCGATCCTCTGGCGCACATTCGTCAAGTGCATCAATACATATAAACGTACGCACTCCCGTTGCAATGGTCTGGAACATCTTCAAAATTTCAGAAATCTGTAGTCCTCGACCTCCAATGACCATTCTTTGATTCCGAAACTCCTGGACTATTGCATCTGGAACTGGTTTAAATCTGCCAGCGAGCTGCTTCAATAGAGAGCCAAACACATTGATCGGCGACTGCTCCTTCCGCGTAGCGTAGTCGAAGTAAAAACAAGTAACGGCGGTATCTTGCCCGATGGCCTCATCACATAACTTGTCTACGACCAGTGAACTATGATCGCAACTTGTCAGTAATACCATCCCCCGTTCTCTCACTAATTATACCCAGTCTTACGTGATGTAGCTCTTTCCCACTCCCGGATTGCCATCGCAGAATAAGGTCGCATGATCAGGTTCATCTCCACCACCACCATACCAGCTTCTGAATTTTCTCGTTTCTAGAAGCCAGGCTCCGACACTATCCATCCGCTGGGATCTGATGTCTTGATGCCGTACCCGGGGGTCTAAAGGAGACAACCACGCGAGAATTTTTGACTCATCATCGGAAATATTGTTGATGACAGTAGACTGATTGAAAGAGTTCTTGTTGTTGAATGAGTTCAGGTTGTTGGAGAAAATACGAGACATTTTCCGTATTTCGCTCCCCGGATTGTATAGAGATACTCGAGAGGAAAAAAAGCGGTGATTGACTTTAGGCGGCTGTCGAAACTATTGCGCTTGAGAATGGTGTTGATGAAAAGCGGGGTTGCACGCCCTGTCCAATCCCTTCGTCTATATTCAGGACCTCACGCTAAGTACGGGCAACAGGTATCCCATTCACTGCTGAGATAGCTTATTTGGGTAATCGTGATATGAAAAACTTTGTGCTTCAGAAGTGGTGTAGTGCTCAGAATATTGCCAAATGAGTACCACCCAGCATGGCCATGATGGGCACCAGGTTTTCTGGGTATATTTGCTCCTGACTACGGTACAAGTACGAGTACTTTACCTGTTTTTAATTTATCTTGTGGTGTTGTATATCGTTGCCTTTCCTGTCATAGATATTACCGATCATCCTAATAGTGCAACGCTAAAAGGTTCTAAAATTCTAACATAGACAGGGATCATCATCATGCGCCTCCCAAGGAGGAACTGATTTCCGGCATTTTTAGCTGCCTGACTGCCGGTAGGCGAATTTTCCCAATCTGTTCTCATGCACTTTGCGATACGCTTGACCATACCAGCACAGTACCCGACTATCGCGTCGCCCTCAAATTCGGATTGTGGGCTCTATCTGTCAGGCACGAACCGTAGCAGTATCAATACCGGTAGGGCGGGAAACACTCGATAAACCATTGTGCCCCCTTTGCACTCTCCTCTTTCTTTTTACAATTTATTAAAATATTTTTATATTCCTATTTTTCGGTATCGCGTACCAGATTATCACCCGCTTTTGCCGGCAAGTATGGTTGATACCCGACCGGCGTAGCCCATGATCCGAACTCAAGGAGCCGACGAATTTGGGTGTGACGTGATCCCACCGGTTATTGAACGATAAAATAAAAATGAATAGGAAATTGAACTCTCAAATATTGAAACTATAATACCGACAGTAGCACGTCTACGAGACGCCTCCTACTCCTGACCAAGTTGAGTACAGTGAAACTCACGCCTGGGGAATATCAGGCTCTTTGATTACATAAGACTACATTGGAGCTGGGATCGGTTGCCAAATGAGATAATCAGAATGGGGGCAGGTTGAGTCGAATGGATAGGGACCGGGCTGGCTAGCGCAACGGCGATTTCGCAGCGACTACTTCTACCAGTGTCATAATGCAGAATCCCATTTCACTCCTTACTACTCTCTCTACCCCATATTCGAACAGCTTCCACCGGGCTGCAGGATGGATGTTCACATGGTCATTCACTCAGTATTGATACTCGGATTTGCTCCTATCTAATTCCAGGTATGTTATGTGTGTTAATAGAAAAATAGGTGTGCTGTGGAAGGAGCACAGCGCCCGACAGGTACGATGAAAAGTGGGGAGGTGGAATGATTAGTGGAATTCGTAAACTCACCCCCGAGGCAACGTCACGTTTTTATCGTCAGGAAACAAGAATTCGGGACGGTAGAAAATTGAGCAAATACTTTTGCTTAGTTCATCAGAAAATAATACCGGTTGAGGCGTCGCCGCCCAAATTTTATAACTGCTTGCGCCTTGAAAAAGTTTCTGGGAATATGGACACTAAGGTGGCACTTTTCCCATAAGTTTTCTAGAGATTCTGGTTGGGTTTAAAATCTAGACATATTTTAGCGGTCGTGATAATAAGAAAAACCTTGTTGTTAGAATGCGGTGTTGTGCTCAGAATACCTCAAGACCTACACTTCTCAGCATAGGCATGATGGAAACGGGAGGTTCTGCGTAGATTTACTCCCGATTCCCAAAATACGGTAGGTCAGAGCTCCAGATTTTGAATCCGACTGGAATGTGGGAGAAAAAGAGCCAGTCCTAATGTCAACATTTCCGGAACCATTTGCAATGCGCGGGAAGACGGTTAGGTCCGGGAAGCAAGCTCCGAGTAGGTGAATTTGGCCACACCCCAAGCTCACGCAAATACGCACACACAGAGTCGCGACGGGTGGTATGTCGGGAATATAGCTACGCAGGGGAAGCATGCTTCAGCACCAGTACTCAGTACAGACCCAAAAGCTGTGAGTAACGTCAAATGTTAACTCTAGTTTCTACGCACACTGTGTATGTCTCTTCCCGACATAGACTACCTGCCGAAGCGACATGCCACCCGTCGCGACTCCACATTCCGAGCCACACTCCCGCGAAACAGGAACCCCTAACACCTAAGCTCAACCCCTCTAAACAATACCGAACGCAAATACGATTGTTTTCTTACGATTGTAAACGATCACGATTGCCCCGCCAAAGCAGCTCTCCCAATCTCGCTTCAATTAAATATCCGTGCATAACTGGTAAATTTGGAACCGATACTGGTACTGTTGCTCACTCTATCGTACGAAATGTGAACACCGTGCTCAATTTTTCATTGCTGGGTTAGGGCAGCTGGACTTAAGTTATTGGATGGTACTAGGAGATGGACGCGTGTTAAATATTGCGATTACAGATTATACTGTCTGCCTCTAACTAGTACTGTGGTACAGCTTATAGATTCTGCTGCCCCTTCAATCATGTCTGCGATTCATGGGAAAAAGGAATCACCCCCGGAGATATGATACAACCTCCAAACTAATTCAAAATAAAGCCACAGGTACTATTCTTCCCCTTCTCTTTATCACCTAGGGGGCTTTTTTTTTTGAGTTTGTTTGGCAGTTATTGATACTACTGAATTCAGGAGCGATGCACGTTTTGGATCGCTCGCACCGTACACATTTTTCTACTTCCCAAGTCCTTGGATTTGTTGGCAAGGTAGGGGAAAATGGCAAGCACGATAAAGCATCGGTTCTATTATAGCTCTACCTCACACGCCTGCCGAGAGCGACAAGCCCGAGAAACTAATTCCCTAATCCACACAATCGCAACGGCGCGTTCCGAGGTCCACCACCGGAAACTATTTATCTCTCGTAGGGAAACAAGAAAATGAGAAAGAAAGAAATCTAAAAAGTAGATTATCTATTCAATTTTAAAAATGAAAAAAACCAAAAACAGCGGGTACCATAAATAGTGCTAGTTAGAGAAGGAAATAGTGACCCACGTCCCTATACAAGTAATGTAAACAGAAATCTATCGTCATCTATGAAAGAACACTGCAGAGAGGATTCCACAAGGTTTATCGGAACTGGTTAAGCGATGGAGGAGCGGGAGCGGGATCGCCGTAACCTGGTGCAACTGGACATGAGAGAGGGCGACCTAGAAACCAATGAGGTATTAGTTGAGGACAGAACAGGAGGTATATATAGTATATCGTCCCCGAAGCCGGCAACTCGGAATACAAATGGAAACTCCACAAACCATAAGGAAGGAATAAAGTGCAGAGGTACGCCCCGATAACGACAAGGCTAGGCAGAATGTAGAGAAAGCGAATGAACAGTCCACCGCTGCCCCGACTCGATTCATTACCATCACGGCAACCCGTTCCTGAGCCCAATGATATATGTTGAACGGCAGTGAACTAAAAACAGCATGAGCCAAGCCCCAACAGTAGCCCTCATAAACGAAGCAAAACTAAGATCGATAACACATACTGAGCGAGATAGGATATAAAAACGATCCACGACCGCACACCCAGAAACCACACCCCCGACAAACTACCCAACCGGGACTATTTCTCTTAGTGGCTTTTACAGGCTCCCAGGCTTGTATTAGATCGGCCACTCTCATGACACCCAGCAGCGCACAGCCGAGTTACGATTGTTAATATTATAATTATGTGCCATTAACTTAATGGTGTGAAGAGTGATGGGAGGGAGTTAGATAATTCCTCTCGTGATGGTGAAGGTTTACTGGCTAGGCGGATTTCCCTCCCCCACGGGCTCAACCCGACTCCAGACAAACACCTGGGCACGGAGGTTGACGGGGTTGTTGCATCTTTTAACAGTCCTCCATCCTTTCGTCCTCTAGCTCTTCCTGAGATTTGCTGCCTTCCTCGTCTTCCTCAGATTCACTGCTTTCTTTCCCTCCCTCATTGCTCCCTTCTTGCACCTTGCCTACCGATCTTCTGCCCTTTTCCACTTTTCTCACCCGCTTTGCCTTTTTTTCCTCCAGCCCCCCTCTCGCGCTTCTCTTTCTCTTCAAGGGTGCGCTCATCGTAGTAGCACATGCGAGGAGTCGATCAATTTCGCCTCGACGATCTGAGTCGACATTCACCCGCTTTAGCAATAGTCCTACCACCCCTCCATGACCCTGCTCTGCAGCACACACAAGTGGTGTTTGACCATTGACATCCGAGTGATTGGGGTCGACATCTCCGCACTCGAGTAGTAGCTTCACCACTGCTTCATGTCCGTTGACCGAAGCACACCAGAGTGGAGTTCGATTCTCGCTGTTAGGGAAATTGGGGTTGACATCTCGGTGTTCTAGCAAGAGTTTCACCACATCTGCATGCCCTCTCGCTGAAGCATGCCAGAGTGGGGTTCGACCATCATACTCTGAATAATTGGGGTTGATATCTCCACGTCTCAGCAGTAACTTTACCATCTCCTCATGTCCATACTTTGCGGCACCGCGGAGCGATTTGTTGTGCTCATTTTCTTGCGGATTAGGGCCGGCATCTATCCACTCTAGAAGTGCTTTTACTACTCCTTCTTTTCCGAGAAAAACAGCCAACTCCAGCGCTGTTTGGTCCCAGAAGCCCGGACAATTAGGATCAACACGTTCACACGCTAGTAGCGATCTCACCACTCCTTCATGCCCCCTTCCAGCAGCATTGCCAAGTGGTCGATGATTCTCGTTATCCTGTCGATTGGGGTCGACATCTTTCCGTTCCAGTAAAAGCTTTACGACTCCTTCGTGTCCTTCCCAGGCGGCGAGGTGCAGTGGTGTACCACCAGTTTCGGCTGTGAGATTGGGATCGACATCTTTCCGTTGCAGTAATAGCTTCACGGTTCCTTCTATTCCGAAATTGGCAGCATAGCAAAGTGGTGTGCAACCAGATTCATCTGGGAGATTGGGGTCGACATCTTCACGTTCCAGTAGTAGCTCGACCTGCTGCTCCTTCCCCAACCCGGCAGAAAAAAAGAGTGCTGTTCTACCTTTGTTATCTCTCCAATTCGGGATGATATCTTCCCGTTCCAGCAGAAGCTTCACTACTCTATCACGCCCATTTGCAGCAGCGCTCATAAGTGGTGTCATGCCGGCCACATCATGACAATTGATGTTCACGCTTCCTTGCTTCAGGAGCATCTCAACCACCCCTTCTTGCCCATATCCGGCAGCGTAGGAAAGTGGTGCCGCGCCATTTTCATCTGGAAGGTTGGGGTCGACGCCTTCACGTTCTAGTAGTAACTTGACCGCCTCCTCCATTCCCAATGCGGCAGCAGCCCATAGTGCTGTTCTACCTTCGGTATCTCTCCAATTCAAGATAATACCTTCCTTTTCTAACAGAAGCTTCACTACTCCACCATGCCCATGTGCAGCAGCATACGCAAGTGATGTTATACCTCTCGTGTCATGACTATTAATGTCCACTGTTTCTTGCTTTAGAAGCAGCTTCACTACTTCCTCACATCCGTTATAAGCAGCGAGCATTAGTGGAGTGGCGCCTGTTGTGTCAGGAATATCCGGGTCAACATTTTCTTGCTCCAATAGGAGCTCCACTACTTCTAGATGTCCATTCTCCGCCGCCCATGAGAGAGGCGTAGCACCTGTGCAGTCTTCTTGATTGATCTCACAAACTCCGCAACCCATAAACGTAGTCGCTAGTTCAACAATCCCGAAGAAAGATGCACAGTGTAGTCCAGAGAAGAGCGAGGAACCACCAATATCATAGTCATCCCCGGATTGTTGCAAAAGTGATGTAGCGGATATGTGATTTTCGTACCCACTCAGGAGTTCCAACGCGAGTGACATCGCGCGATCAGAGAGTTCTCTTTTTGCATGAGTTCCCCAATGTCGCGAAGAGTATTTAAGAAATGGCCTAGTTTGTTCATCTGGAAGTGGGTGAGGCGGGAGGTCCTTGACCTGCCGTGAATTTAAATAAGTTAAGCAAGTTTCCGCAATTGTAGAGTGGACCCTGGCAAATAGATCTGTATAAACTGAAAGATACTCTTGGAGAGTATGGTGAATCAATCGCACAGTCGATGCTTCCTTGTCTACCGTGATCAGGCCCTGGCAGCAGCCTAGCACTGTAGCCATCAGAGGAGCATTATTAAGATCGAAATCCGCTGATCCTATCTCCACTGCCAATGCGTGGCAGAGCTCAATGGGTTGTAACGGACGTTCCGAATGACAGACCCACATAAGGGTGGTCATCGCGAGCTTCGCCTTTTCCCCATCTTGAGCCCTTATCCGCTCCAAAGTTGCGTCATATACATCCCCTAGCCCTACACCATTATTCATCGACCTCAGCTTGCCTGCCCTTCGAGCAATAGTTGTTTCACGCAGGATTCCATCGATATAGAGGGAGACTAGGAGGAATCTATATTGAAGTAGGTCAGAATGTGCCTTTAAGTTGCTTCTTCAGTGCCCCCTCTCCTACATACGTTTCCGAGCTAGCTTCGGGAATGACTTTCAGAATGTCCTCCTCTAATGCGCTGTTCATTATCTCCGGCGTTGTGTCATTCTTGAGTCTCTCGCGTAGATATCGAAGCACATCATCTTCCTTAGGCTCTATCGATATGAAAATCGCTCCCCCACCAATTCTCCTTTCGATCTCACTCCGGATATGGGGTCTTCCAGTCATAAATATGCGAGTATCCGGTGACGCCCGCAAAATTAGCCCTAGCGAGTCAAGAACCACCACCCGATGCCCTGGCGCACATTCGTCAAGAGCATCAATACATACAAAGGTACGCACCCTCGCTGCGATGGCCTGGAACATATTCAAAATACCAGGAATTTGTGGGCCCCGACCCCCAATAACCTTTTTTTGATTCCGAAACTCCTGCAGTATTGCGTCTGGAATCGGGTTAAATCTGCTAACGAGCTGTTTTAGCAGAGAACCCAGAATATTGATCGCCGACTGCTCCCCCCGCGTAGCAAAGTCGAAGTAAAAACAGGTAACTGCAGAACCCTGCTTTATGGCCTCGTCACACAGCTTGTCTATTACTAGTGAACTAAGATCGCCACCTGTTAGCAATACCATTTTCTGCTTTCTCTTCAAATATACCCTGTCTTACGTGATGTAGCTCTTTCCTACTCCGGGATTCCCCTCACAGAATAAGATCCCACGATCAGATTCATCTCCTCCACAACCACTATACCAGCTTCTGAATTCTCTGGTTTCTAACAGCTAAGCCCCCACACTATCCATCCGTTGGGACTTGATGTTTTGATGCCGCACTGGATCTAAGGGAGACAGCCATGCTTGTATTTTAGACGCCTCATCGGAAGCATCGTTGATAATAGTGACCGGATTGAATGAGTGATTGTTGTTGGCAAAAAACTGAGCCATTTTTCGTATTTCGCTATCCGGAATTCTGGAGAGATACTAAAGTAGAAGGAAAGTGGTCATTGACCTTTTCTGCTGATTGACGATATTACTGCGGTCGAGAACGTTGTTGATGCAAAGCGGGGTTGGTTGCCTAGCATTGATGTTCAGCCTGGTCCAGTTAAATCACGTGATCCGAAATTTACAACTAAGGCTCTCGCCCTTTAATTACTACACCGAATACCCGAATCCTTACTTGTACGGAAGGCTAGCCTGGAGGAATACAAAGTCACTCCGAGGCGTTATCCCATGGACGGATGAGACACCCAGAGTCTGGACCTTCCGTGTGCGGTAGCTCCATCTTGTGGCTATATACCTTTTTTTTGGAAACCTTGGTATTGTCTTGGTTCTTTCAGGCAAAGTCACTAGGCCACACCCGGACTAGAAGGGTCGGGAATCTACATGTCTCATCCCTCCATCGGATAACAAGGAGAAAGGCCCAGTTGGATACGGCCGTTCAGTTGCCCTATGCAAAGAATCGCGGGGGAACGGCCATTTGTAGGGACAACACGTCGTATCCAAACAGAGTCTCAGTTGCCCTCAGGCAGGTACAGTACTACCAACCATGATAAATAGTGAGAGGGGAGGCTCACATTTCCGAAACTCTCGGTTCAAACTCAAATTTTCTTAGCCCTCGCCAAAGAAAAAACAGAGAAAGCAGCAACCCCAATCTCTAGCACTCGATTCTAACCCTTCGCAAGTGGGATGCAAGATGGAAATACAGAGAACAGAAAAGGGAAAAGGTGGAAAATACAGAGGGCGGAAAAAGAAAAAAACCTTCCAATTCCCCAAAACCAGCACAGGTGATGCATACTCTTCTGAACACAACAAGACCCCAATTATTAAACTATAAAGTCAATAGAAAAAATTTCACTGTCATAAATACTGAAGTTATAGTGCCTCTAATAACATCAGCATGAGGCTATTCCACTTTTAGGTCAAGCTGAGCGCAGCGAATCTATGTGCTCTCAGATTGGTCGAACGACTTGATTATGTAAGATCTATAGGAGCTGGGTGGGAGAATAATCAATTGCTTAATCCCTTAGAGCATGTTCGGTTGGAACGGTTCCGTTCCGTTCCCCCATCCCTTACCCTGGGTTCATGGCCAGCGCCAGATACTAATACTAGCCTACGGTATTTGGGTAATCATTGTTGGAAGAATGTCGTTGGCTTTACGGTATAGTAGATAGAAAGTGTATGGGTGACTGTCATATCCGATTGGGGATATCATGTTCAACTGGTGACTGTCATATCAGCTGTTAGTGTGTTTTGTGGTACACCATAGGTGGCCACATCTGATGTGTATATAGTTAGCCCAATTTCCCTCTCCCCAGAAGAAAAAACGCTTAAGAGAAAAATATAGAGTGTGCGAGCGAAGAGTCCAAGTTGGGTTCCAATTGTCTACCATTGTCTTATTCTTATACTGCCCCAAAAGGTTATGAGCCCGGGCGACTTGACGCCCGAGAAAGATCAGTTTCAAACCACCACAAGTGTACCCACAATCTCCGACCAAGCTACTGCCATGAGCGAGTCAAGCTTAGAGTCGTCAGGCATGAACCTGAAGTTGAATGTCGAGATGTTGAACGACACTAACTATGAGCGGTGGGCCCGGGATATGATGATACTAATTGCCGGGAAAGGATTAACCTTCATCGTGGAGGAACAGAGAGGTACCCTTCAGGGGCAGCCTCCGAATCAGCTTCCCTTGCACCAGACGCAAGTACTACTAGCACTACTCTGGCTGCCCCTCTCACAAAAGAGCAACTGAAATGGAAGTCGAGGGATGTTATGGCAAAGGCATTGCTAGCAAGCCATATGGAACCTCACTTTCGACGGAAATACTGGAATATAGAGACATCAAAAAAAACTGTAGACAGTATTGAGAAAGGATCAGAAGGCCTCCGGAGCTGAACACTTCCACCGAATAAATGACGATATCCGATCCTTGAAGGTTGCTGACTTCCCGACTGTTATCGCATTCAATGATAAGTTCAAATCCCTGCTTTGTGATCTTGCCCTATGTGACAGTGAAGGTCAAGGTATTAGTGATCTGGAGGCTACATATATTATTCTCCGGGCCTTACCTATGGACGATGAGGCATGGAGGACCTTTCGCCATATTCACAGTAACGCCAGTAGGCCACAGCAACTAATGGACGAAATAGTAAAGCACGACAGTCGCCTAAGGTCAGAAAGGAAGAATGCAGTGGAGCTATCCGGAGGAGAAGTCATGTATTCACATATAGGAAATGGACCAAGTTCTCGGAATGATAATCTCAGAAACAATAATACTGGTAGAGCAAATTACTCCAATGAAAGCGCTGCACGGGATATAACTGTGGTATGCTACAATTGTGGAAAAAAGGGTCATAAGAAGAAGGAATGCTGCTCTAAAGCAGGAGGAGGAAGTTCATACTCGGGCAGGGGAGGACAACGAGGAAGACACCGAAACAGTGGTGGAAGGGGGACTACCCGAAATGGAACCGGAAATGGAGACCAATCTGCTTTGGCAATTTGGGGCTTTGGTGGAAATAGGGAAATAGATACTATGCTTGCTCTTGGTCAGCTAGAGTTAGATCAGGAGTGGTGGATAGACAGTAGCTGCTCAAACCATGTTTCCGGAGTGCGATCCTACTTTACATACTATCGACCATACGCTATTGGGGAAAGAACTGTCAATGTCGCTGACAGAAGAAATCTTGTTTGTGAGGGAATTGGTACAGTCAAGGTTACCGTACTCCTACCAGGGGGGAGGAAGTGAGAGGTGACTATAGAGAATGTTCTTCATGTTCTAGGCTGCCGAAATCTACTATCACTTGGGCAATTAATGGAGAGTGGACTAGAGGTAAAGATTCAACAAGGAATAGGATGTTTTCTGTATCAGAACTCAGTTCTTATTGGAACTGCTCGAATGAGAAATCGCCTTTTCCTTCTCGATACCCAATTAATCAATAGTCAGAAACAACGATCCAACCACCAGTGAACGTGTCTTCTTTGAAGCGGGATTCAGAGACAAGGAGAAGGAAGGGAATGAGGAGCTCTGGCACCGGCGTTTGGGTCATATTAGCTATGAATCGGTTAGGTCTATGGAAGAGGTAGTTGTTGGCATGGAGCTCACAGTGGAAGCTGATAGGAAGAGCGAACGGAAGGAAAAATGTGAAGACTGTGTGCGGGGGAGTTTAGCCCGCACACCATTTTCCCATCCACAACATACTGCGACCAAGGTTCTAGAACGTATCCATAGTGATGTATGTGGGCCAGTGGAAACTGTCTCTCTTGGAAAGCGCCGCTATTTTGTTCTCTTCACGGATGAGTATACACGATATACTTGTGGTTATTTTATGCACCAAAAGTCAGACATGTACAACTACTTTCTAGAATTTAAGGCTGAGGGTGAGAAGACTACTGGTGAGAAGATCCAGTCACTTAGAAGTGATGGTGGAGGAGAATACCAGGCCAGAAGATTTCTTGACTTCCTACGTATAAACGGAATCCAAAGTGAGTGTACTACCCCATACACCCCCCAGGAAAATGGACTCGCGGAATGTCAAAACCGGACACTCATGAATAAGGTCTTGAGTATGATGTCTAGTGTAGGAGCGCCCAAGATGTTTTGGGTTCTTGCTTGTGAGACGGCAATATATCTCCGCAACCGTTCTCCTAGCAGCCCTCTGAATGGAAAGACCCCATACGAGCTCTGGTTTGGCGGAATACCAGACATCAGTCATCTGCGTATCTGGGGATGTAAAGTCATATATAGGATACCAAAGGAACACCGGAAGAAGTTAGATTACAAGGCAAAAAATGTGATCTTTGTCAGGTATTTCTTGACATCAAAGCATTACAAGATTTACGATCCTGAGAGCCGCCGGTTGGTTACTAGCCGCGATGTAATATTCTACGAAGGTTGTGGATATTGGAAAACAGTAGTGGAGACTGCAATTGGGGATGGTGTAAATGGAAGAGCAAAGCACGTCGAGCAGTACGGATTGGGAGAACTGTTTCAGAGCAGGTTAGAATCTGATGATGAGGACATACTGCCATCCGAAGGCGAAGGAGAAGAACTTGAAGTGATACATGTTAGGCCACCGGCACAACGGGTTGAGGGACCTGTTCATAGAAACTTTGAACGTGCCCACAGGACTAGTTCAGGTAGGCCCAGAGTGAGGTCCAGTTCTACTCAGCTTACTCGGGAATTGAAAGCTTTACCTTCAAACCTAGGAAGAGCATGGGATTTAGAGAATGAACAGGAGGAACACAATGAAGAGGCTGTAGTAGAAGCTGATTTTCTTGGGATGGTGGAGGCCGGTCCACAGTCTATTGAGGAGGCACTTAGATTACCCGAAAAGAATATGTGGAAAAAGGCCGTTGAAGAAGAAATTGCTAATCTAGAAAGGCTTAAGGCTTGGATCGTAGTGGATAAGATACCTATAGGGAGAAAGGCCATTACATCACGATTGGTTTTACAGCAGAAATTAGGTTCCAATGGGGTTCATGAACGATATAAGGCACGATTGGTTGCCCATGGGTTCAAACAGAAACCTGGGATTGACTTTTTACATACCTATGCACCCTTGGTTTCGCTTAGTACTGTTCGACTGGTATTGTCATTCGCAGCTGCCCATGAATACGAGATTCACCAGCTGGATGTCGTTGCGGCATTTCTGGAAAGTGACATTAAAGAGGAGTTATATCTACAGTTGCCTTTAGGGTTTCAAGTGGTAGCCGGAGGAGTGGGAAAGGATACTAGTGGTGTCGTATATACGGGCAGCCCAAAGCCAGTATGTGTTCGCCTTTTGAAGAGTCTTTACGGCCTCCGCCAATCAGCACTCAATTGGTATGGCAAGCTGGATAGTGAACTCGTTGCCAATGGGTTTAGGAAGAGTGACTGGAAAGCAGGTGTCTACTATCAGGGGGAGCTTATTCTCCTTGTATGGGTGGATGATATTTTGCTGGTTGGGGGAAGAAGCACTCTACAGGCAACGAGAGAAATGCTCCAGAACACATTTACAGTACGAGATATGGGCCCAATCGGCCACTTTCTCGGTATGCGTGTTACCCGTAATGTGAGGACGAATGTCATAACCCTAGACCAGTCAGGATATATCTTGCAAGTTCTACGAAGGTTCCAGATGGATGGGGCGAAAGGTGTAAGTGCCCCACTTGACCCTGGAATGTCCTTGTTAAAACGAAACGGAAAGAGAACTGTGATGGGTGAAAAGGCCTGAACTGTTGGGACAGAAGTGAGTCTCCTAGATGATTGTAGTAGTGAGGACAAGGCGGATCAGAAGGAGTATCAGGAGATTGTTGGGAGCCTCAACTATGCCGCCATTGCTACCCGCCCAGATATTTTGTTTGCAGTAGGAGTGTTGGGGAGATATGCCTCCGATCCAGCTGAGAGGCATATGATGATGGCTAGACGTGTTATGAGATACCTGGCAAGAACTATGGGATATCGGCTGAATTTAGGAATAAGAGAAGGAGGGAATATCCCCTATAGAACTATTGCCCTTTACACGGATTCAGATTTCGCCAGAGATCCCAACTCCATGAGGTCAACTACTGGAATGGTAATTCGAGATCGATATGGCTCGATCATTGCATGCCAATCAAAGGAACAATCGATTACGGCCAAGAGCTCAGCGGACGCCGAATATATTGCTACCGCAAGCAGCCTGGATGAAGCAGTTTGGATTCACAAACTTGATTACAAATTGCATCAGTCATTACCAGTCACTCCTCAGCAGGCATCTCCGCAGTCTATGGAGCGTGAGGCACTACCAGTTTATAGTGACAATCAAGCGAATATAAAAAATGCGAGCATAGGCGAACATCAGACTCCAAGTAAGACAGTAGGGGTTAAATTTCATTGGATCAAGGATCAGGTTCGCGATGGCACCATTACTATCACCTATATACCGACCACTGAAATGATTGCGGATGGGCTTACGAAAGTCTACAGCAAAGTCAAACAGGCTGAATTGGTGGAGAAACTAGGCCTAACCTCAGAGCATTGAGAGTGGCAAGTTTCAGGGGGAGTGTTGGAAGAATGTCGTTGGCTTTACGGTATAGTAGATAGAAAGTGTATGGGTGACTGTCATATCCGATTGGGGATATCATGTTCAACTGGTGACTGTCATATCAGCTGTTAGTGTGTTTTGTGGTACACCATAGGTGGCCACATCTGATGTGTATATAGTTAGCCCAATTTCCCTCTCCCCAGAAGAAAAAACGCTTAAGAGAAAAATATAGAGTGTGCGAGCGAAGAGTCCAAGTTGGGTTCCAATTGTCTACCATTGTCTTATTCTTATACTGCGCCAAAAATCATGATAGGAAAAGCGTTGTGCTTCAATAGTGGTGTAGTGCTCAGAATATCGCGACATGAGTACTATTCAGCATTGCCATGATGGAAACGAGAGTGGCCGCGTAGATTTGCTACCGGGTACTAAAATAGGCAAATGTTCAACATTTTAAACCAAATTGGTTGTGACGCGACCCCCGGAAAAATAACCCTGTCAGCTGAGAACTGAGCACACTACGCAGCCAT
Organism: Tuber borchii; assembly: GCA_003070745.1. Classification (NCBI taxonomy): domain Eukaryota; kingdom Fungi; phylum Ascomycota; class Pezizomycetes; order Pezizales; family Tuberaceae; genus Tuber; species Tuber borchii. Next base: position 329,481 of record NESQ01000014.1, on the reverse strand, counting down.
GAATTTCGGCCACAGGGTAAGGGATACAAATTGTCCTTTCCCTTCCGTTTCAAAACGGAGGGAAGGCCATTTTCACAGCAGAAACGGTGGCCCGACGGAACGGTAACAGGCCCTTACCTTTGTGGCCGAAATTCATGGCTCTGTAGGCCAGTCAGTTAACGGCTGACAGGGTATTTTTCCGCCCCTAGGGCATTCTATGTTGAACACTAGCCTATTTTATTGCCCAGGAGCAAATCTACGCAGCCGCTCTTGTTTCCATCCTGGCAATGTTGAAGAGTACTGATTTTGCGGTATTCTGAGCACTACACCCCAACGTTTTTCTTATAACGATTACTAAAACAAGCCAGTATTTGAGGTTTGAAACAGAAGTGACTACTGCTACTAGTATCATAATGTAAAATCTTATTCAACATCTTATCACTCAGTTTAACTTATATTGAAACAGCTTCCACCGGGCTAATTCGAGACCCGGCCTATTGTGAAGTTGCTGTTCAGATAAGGAGAGAGACGCCAGAAAACCGGGCTGCAAGGCGGGTACTCACCTAGTCATCCGCTCAGTATTGATACTCGGATTTGCCCCCATCTAATGCCGGGCATATTATATCCGTTAATAGAAAATTAAGTGCGATGGGGAAACAACACCGCGCGCCACAAGCATGATGAAAAGTAGAGGCGGAACGATGAGTGGAAGCAAGAGAGACAATTAGGTTCCCGATAAGAAGAGTGAAGTGCACTGTTGTGTATGAGTAATAGGCGTCGGTTTACTCGTAGCGTCTAGTAGAATTTTTAAACTTACCCACGAAGCAACAAGAATAAGGGACCGTAGAAAGTTGGGCAAGCACCTTTGCCTAGTCCATTAGATAATGCCAATTGAGACACCGCCGCCCAAATTTTATAACTGCTTGCGCCTCGCAAGAGTATCCTGGAATGTGGACACTAGGGTGGCACTTTTCCTCCCATAGGATATCTAGAGATTTGATTCCGCGTAGATTAACCCCCATTACCCAAATAGGCTCGTGCTCCCGTATTTTAAACTAGACCGGAATGTCTCGACAACTTACAATATGGGATAAAGTGCCAACCCTAGCGTCTCCATTTCCGGAAACTTTTGCAATTCACGGGTAGACGGTTAGGTCAGATGGGTACAAGGTAGGATCATGTATTCATGGTACAGAGCAGGGGTGGTCATTCCTCCTTCATGACGGCAACTTTGGAACACGCGAAAAAGTATGTGTTCCAACCTAAAGTGGCGGTGAAGATAAGCGATCAGGTTGCGAAACATCTTAAATTCAGGTTGTTGCACATACCCGCTATCAACCACCTTGGCTAACCTTTTTCCTGTGCCGTAGCCCAAGGCATAGTGGAGCACCTGTACATTCTTCCTGAAACCATCATCCGGCTTTCTGATGTCTGCTAAGCCTCATTTTTTTTCCAAAGTGCTTTGATTTGGACAAAATTATGGTACCCGCTTGGAAGCGCTGTACCACTGCTCTCTAACTACTGATCCCTGCTCTGTACCATGAATACAGGGTAGAGCCTTGTAAGTTAGGCTACGCCCATGGCTTGCGCGCGCGCGCGTACTGTACACACGCAGATATCAAACAAGAATTCCAAGCTACTCTCCCGTGAAACAGGAACCACTCGCGCCCGGGATAGACCTCTCTCTGAGCGATAATGGTACCGTCGTTGTCTTGCCATAGCAAACTATCGCGATTACCCCACCAAAACAGCTCCTCCAATTTCGCTTAAATTAAATCTCTGCCAAACGGGTAAATCTAGAACTATAAGCTCGCCCACTCTACCGTACGAAATGTGAATATTAAGCTTAATTTTTCGCCTACAGGTTAAAATAACGAGACTCAAGCTATTGAATAGTACCAAAAAATGGACGCGTTAAATATTACGATTATTATTCAAGCGATATTGTCTGTCTCTACATTGCCTTCTACTTGGGGACAGGCTTGGGTTGGTTGAAACTCTGTTTGTGCATTACCGATATTTTAACCAAAGCAACAGCCGGTAACAGCGGCATCGGCATCACTCACTAGCACTCGGACATCATCTACACTGATATTATTACGCCATTACCGTCCGGTAGGAAGTAGGATAGGCGCAACTCGGACCACACGAAAAATACAGAAACGATATGAATTTAACTAAAGTAATAATTTCAGAACAGGAGGTACAAAGCCCCGGACCGCAGTTAACCCCACTGTTGCAAAATGAATCCATTAAAATTTCGAACTGGCAATTTCTTTTGAAGATAATGGTCTTTGGCTATGAGCACCGAGGAGATACTGACTCGGATATACTTAGTAGAATTTTGACATTGAATTGGTGAGTGCTACCGGAATTGGAGAAGGCTCTACTGGCTAGTATAGAAATCCAAAAGAACCCAAGCGTCGTACTTTAGTTTCCCCTGCAATCAGCAACATTCCCACCACGGCCTCTAAAATGGAGCGGAATAAGGATACCAACCCCGATACTATCACCGCTTTGTTCGGCAGCATACATCCCCTCCCAGATCGCCACCTTTTGGGCAATCAACGCCTTCTCCGTAACTCCCATATTCCTAGCACGCAGCTCGAACTCAACAGTCCTCAACATCTTCCGTGCTTTCGCCTTTCTCGCCTCGTGCTTGCGCTGTGCTGGCGTGACTATATCGAATTTGTTAGTATCCCGGAGTTGTGCATATGGAAAGGGGGGCTATACTACGAGTAGCTAGGAGTCGATCATGCTCTGTCTTGTGAAGATTTAGCCAGATAATTTTCTCGTCACCAGTGCGCCCGTGAATTCCAGGGCGTTTGAGGTGTCTCCAGAGGTACCCGTGGGCGATGTCCCCCTTGAAAACCAAGGAGCAACTTGAGACGGGACATGCAAGTGTCGGAGCCCCGGGATCTGGAGTGGTGTCGTGAAACGCCTTTGAGAGGTTGGGGGGGGTAGGGGTTTGAGAGACAATCTCATTCCCGGAGGAGGAGGGGGTGTAGGTGGGCAAGTAAAGCCCAGAAATGCCTTCATGGGAATTCTGTGACATGACCGGGCGGTTCAAAATCTAGTTGCTTTTAATGAGGGGCGCTTGTTGAATATCGGCGGGAATAGGGGTGGAGTTAGAACTGAGGTTGGTATATAGGTTGCACTATAGAACAGTAGTGAATTTTGTAGGGGTTTTTGACTAAACTATTCGCTTCACACTACTTGTTAGTAAACATAGCAGAGAGGGAGAAGAGAGGTAGGTGTCGACGCACACTGAATGTGAGGTGAGTACTGGCAGAAGCTGGAGGATATTATTCTTAGGTACTCCGGTTTTAGGCAAGCTAACGATAGTGTTGAAAGAGCAGAAGAAGAGCTATATAGTCGGTCCATCTCGTTTTAACTGCAATGGCCCCCGACCGCTCATTATATCTAACTCATTCACTCTAACCCTTTTCATCTGGTGGCGCTGAGGAAATTCTGCATTATCCACTCATGAGAGAACACAACTGAATAAATCCTACGCATGCTCCCTTATCACAGGCATAGTAAACCTCGTCGCAAGCACGATTACCTGTTCTGGATCATGAATCATGATGAACATGATTTGTGGAGGGTGGTGAAATTATCCTGCCTTTACCCGCAAGTTGGATAAGGCAGTTTAAGCACTTGCAAGTAAGATGTTAGGCGGGTGCGTGCTGGAAGGCATGTAAGAGCAGTGAAGGAGTCGGGTCAGGGATCGCTATCAGATAGAAGGACAAGGCAGGAGAAAAACCGTGACTCGAAACTTCTAGCCAATGAGATATCGTCTGGGAGTCTGGGAGGCAGGGTCGATCGCTTCTATTCCCACAACAAGAGGGGCGCATAACTTTAAGGCAAGAATTATTATTTACACTTTTCTTTTTAGGAGAAAAAGCAATATTCGCCCCGGAGATCCTTGGAACGACAAGCCCGAAAAAAGAAAAAGTACTTCTACTACCGTGAAAACTGGAATAATCGGCCCTCACGCTTGTATATTGACTTAAGGTGTGTCTCGCCAAGGTTTATACATTTGTTTAAAAAAATTTCCTCTTTCTACTTCGCCACTTGAACTACTCCAGTAATATCAAGTGCTAGTGTTTAGACTCATAGAAGTGAAACCCAGTTTTCAGTGTTAAGACACACATTTCTCTTAAAATAGGGACTTTCCGTACCCAACCTTATGTCAACATACTAGCGTGAGGGCCAATTATTCCAGTTTTTACGGTATATCGGCTCCCACAGATCCTCCCCACATTCCATTTAGGGCCCGTTAGCCAATCAAATCCCCTTTATTCCCCTCCCACTGTTCAACACGGCATATCGAAAGTACCAGTGCAGTATCCACCTTTCGCTTCTTTGCTTCATGACAGCTGACATACAGAGGCACAGGGCCTAAGTTCTTTAGGTTCAACAAGGGAGGCTTGGAACCCTATGGAACCTACAAAACTTGGGCCTGTACCTCCGTAGATACAATTTCGATTTATTATACCACATCTCCAACCAAAAATTTTGGAATTCCTTTTGGGAAAATTTCCCATATTGCATTAGAACATATTCACAAAAGTAATTTTCCTTTTGATCTTCTCCTCGGAGTCGCACTCGGCAATTTGTATAATATCCTGAAAATAGGTGCCAAGACCCCCGGATTAGGGCGCAATACACTCGCCCTAAAGTCTGCCATACAGCACTAGGTTCCCTCGTCGGAACGCCTTTTCTAGAGTTGTGTGTAATAGTTCGGGCATCCGTTTGAACTCTCGGCATTAATTCCAAATGTTGAAATTGAGATCCTGAATCTTGCACTGAAGAGATTTTTCCCCACTGCTCGGGCTCGGCTGCAAGGGTGTGTGGTACTTGAGTACGGTGCTGGTACTACTGCGATACCACTCCCACTCTTTCATCCCTCCTAGCATTTTATTTGTGAATTCTTGGCGTTGGTTCCCAATGCGTAGAATAGAAGTCTGAGGCTGAGGGGAGGCCATCCACCATTCCACTCTCCGAAACCGGTTATCGTTCACTGTTTGAATTCTTGGCATTAATACCAAACGCGTAAAATAGAAATCCTACTTCGAAATCTAATAAAACATACCAGCATCATATGTAATACATTGAAAAAACTTGCCAAACTCGTTATACAAGGCCACACATTGTCGCACTCTAATTGGCCAGTGCAATAGCTGGCTTCACCAATTTACCCTCTAATTAGCCACAATCCTTGCAAGACGTGGTTAGCTGCATAGCGAGTTTGGCGCGTTTTCGCGGGCATTAGCAGAAGAGCATTACAAGGACGAATCATGACGGAGGTGGATAAAAATCCTGAGCTAATATGAGTGTACATCGGAACCCCGCGAACTGGCATACACCCCGAACAGGATTCGAACCCCAAGCTGAAAAAAATGAAAAAACAGACCCGGGATTCGAAAGGGAATTGGATGGATTGAGAGGAGTGCGAATCGCGCTCCGCCCCGGCATCGCTGCAGCCACCCGCGGAAAGACAACAACTGACACCTACAATGATCTCTGCGATTTATAGAAAAAATAATTATCTCTGGAGGTACGATACAACCACCTAACTAATTCGAAATAAAAAAAACTCTCGTGTAATTCCTCTTAGGTCTTACTCTATCCCTAAAATCGGCCTAACGGTTATGGATGCTATTGAATTTAGAACTAGGGGCTTCTAGTTCGCCTTTTGGACTTCTTGAACAATATTTTTTTCGCTTCACTATTATGGGCTCGTCTACTTATGGGTGGCTGCCTAGCGGCTGGGGGCGGTGCCCGCCGTCAAAGAAAGTCAGTTAGATAAATAGGCTTTAAATACTAGACAGTACACTAGCTAAACATGCAATTATTCTGTTTTGTTTACAGACTTTCAACTGTTTGTCTATTTCTAAAAAATCAATTTTAATTCAATTTGTAATAGGTGGTCGAATAGACGGTGGCGTCTCAACTATTATTTGACAAACGGCCCAAATCTGTTTGACCAATTTTTCACGGCCTTAGATTCTTGTAGCTAGACTATCATAAAATACATTGCCTACTCTAAGGAAACGCCATCTGATTTGCCGTACTCTCCCTACTGTCAAGCGCCGCTTAATGGTCGGCATCGTTTCAGGCTGTTAGAGGGAAGTATTCCAATAAACGCGGCAAAACTGTTTATCAAATTTTCAGCCGTCCCATATTCTGGCTGCTAGACCGTCAAAACAGGGTGCAGCTCAACAGGCCTGGCTGCAACCCCCATCTCTCAACATCACCACAATGTCACTCAACAGTCATATCCACAATTACAAGAATAGCTACCAATATGCTCTATTTTCCTTGTCCACTCTATGATTACCTTTCCCATAATCCTGTGCCAGTTCAAACACACAATTTGAATCTTGGGTTCTTTAGTCGGGATTCAGATATCTCGGTTGCCAACCGCTCTTGCAAGTTGAAAACTACATGGTTGCACACCTTACGTCAATTAGCCCACTAAAGGAAAGTAGACGGTATATTAGGTAAACATGCACCATCCATTCTCCCTACACACCTTCCACCGTCTCCAGTTGCTAGACGGCCGTCTGTAAGTAAACGGGCCCTACTTCCTCAATCCGCACAATCATGGAATAGCAAATTATAGAGTCCAAGTTTTCATTAGTGGTGCCTTCGGGAATGCCAACTCCAGGCTTTCTATTACTGGAAATGATCTGTCTCTGTCTTTGGTGGGGAAAATAAGAAGAGGAATAGAGAAAGAGAGGAATCTAAAAAGAAGACTCTATAAAAAGAGATCTATTTAACCAAATAAAAAAAGAAAGAAAAAAATAGTTGGTATGATACTATAAATAGTGCAAATTAGCGAAGGAAATAGTGACCTACGCCTCACGCAAGAAATGAAAACAGAAATCTATCAGCGTCTACGAAAGAATGTTGCCGGAAGGATTCTATGGTATATCGAAACTAGTTAAACGATGTAGCGACAGGAGCAATATCACCTTAGCCGGGCGCAAATAGGCATAAGAAAGGACGGCCTAGGCAACCAGTGAGGTATAAGCTAAGGACGAAACAGGAAGTATATTTATCGTCCCGAACAGCAAGTGACTCAGAAAACCAAATGAAACTTCACCAACAATATGGAAAGAACAGAATGCAAAGAGGCACCCCTGTAATCATGGGGGTTGGCGGAATGCAGAGAAAGCGAATGAACATTCTGCCATTGTCCCAACTCAAGCCATAGCCATCGAGGCAACCTTCTTTAAACCCAACGATATATAATAAACGTCAGAGAACTGAAAGCCGCAGAAACCAAACTGCCGATGTCTAATATACAATAGTAGCCGTTTTAAACAAAACAAGCTAAGACTGAGAACATATCCCAAGAGAGATAGAATATAAAAGTTCCCCACAATCGGGTACCACGAACCGCGCGCCCCAGAACAACACCCCGACAAACAACCAAACCGGGACCATATCTCTTGGTGGCTTTCCGCGTGCTCCCAGGCCTGTATTAGCTTCGCCGCTTTTCACGGTCCCCAACAGCAGCACACCCGTTACTATTATTATTGCTGTGATTATGTGCCGTTTGGCTGTGGAGGCCGGGGCTATGAAACTAGCTAATTCGTCACGTGACGATGAGGTTTTACTCGCTAGCCGGATACTCCTTCCACTGACCCAACTGGCCTCGGACGAACACCTAGGCACGAAGGTTTACGGCAGCGCCGCATCTTCAACAGTCTCCCATCCTTTCATCCTCTTGCTCTTCCTCTTGCTCTTCCCCTTGCTCGTCCTCAGATTCGCCTCTTTCTTCCTCTTCCTCATTGCTACCTTCCTGCATCTTTCCTACCGATCTTCTGTTATTTTCTTCTCTCACCCGCTTTGCCCTTTCTTCCTCCCATCCCCTCCTCGTGCTTCTCTTTCTCTTCCGGGGCGCGCGCATCGCACCTGCGCCCCAGAATGGCGGTTGGCCGATCATACCTCCACGATCAGGCCCAACATCTCCCCGCTCTAGCAATAGCTTCACCACCCCTTCATGCCCCCTCTCTGTAGGACACACAAGCGGTGTTCGGCCATTGGCATCTGGGCGATTGGGGTCAACATCCTTGTGGTTGAGCAGCAGCTTCATCACTCCTTCGTGCCCACTGTCAGCAGCAAACCACAGTGGAGTTTGATTCCTGATGCCTGGGCGATTGGGGTCGATATCTCCGCGTTTAAGTAGTAGCTTCACTATTCCTACTCGTCCGATCGCAGCAGCCATCAATAGTGGTATGTTACCCTCGTTATCTGGGAAGTTGGGGTCAACATCTTTCCGTTCTAGTAGTATATTCACTATTTCCTCTCGTGCAAACGCAGCAGCAACCCGCAGTGGTGTTTTACCCGCATTACCCGGGAAGTTGGGGTCAACATCTTTCCGTTCCAGTAGTATCTTCACTACTCCCTCTCGTCCGAACGCAACAGCAGCCCACAGTGGTGTATGACCCTCGCTATCTGGGATGTTAGGGTCAATATCTTTCCGCTCTAGTAGTATCTTTATAGCCTCCTCTTGTCCTCCTACGGTAGCTATCCATAGTGGCGTTCGACCCTCGCTATTCGAGACGTTGGGGTCAACGTCTTCACGCTCTAGTAGTATCTTTATTATTTTCTCTATTCCGAAAGTTGTAGCCACCTCCAGTGCGGTCTAACCCTCGTTATCTGCGCGGTTGGGGCTAATATCTTCTCGTTCCAAAAGTAATTTCACCACCCCCTCATGTCCATCCGCAGCAGATCTCTGTAGGGGTGTCATGCCCCATTTGTCTTGACTATCGGCCTCAACATCTCCCTGTTCAAGTAGCAGTCTCACTACTCTCTCGTATCCACCTGATGCAGCCCACCCTAACGGGGTTAGGCCATTTCTGTCACGGCAATCAGGGTCAACATTTTCTTGCTCCAGGAGGAGCATTACTGCTTCCTCATGCCCATTCAACGCTGCCCATAAGAGTGGTGTAGCCCCTGTGCAATCTCGTTGGTTAATCTCACAAACTTTCCCATCGATCAACGCAGCCACTAGTTCAACGATCCCGAAAAAAGATGCACAGTGCAGTCCAGAGAAAAGAGAGGAACCATTAACGCCACCAAAACTGCGATCAGCACCGCCACCACAGCCGTCACCCGAAACATCACCAAAACCACGACCAAAATCGTCGTCGGGATCGCCGTCGAGCTTATAACAAAGACCCAAAAGTGATGCAGCAGATACGTGATTTTCGTACTGATTTAAGAGCTCTAGCGCGAGCGACATCACACTATTAGAAAATTCTCTTCTTGCATGAGTTCCCCAATGTGTCGTAGAATGTTTGAGAAAAGGCATGTTCTGGTCGTCTGGAACTGGGTAGGGCGGGAGCTCCTTGACCTGCTGTGAATTTAGATAGGTTAAACAGGTTTCGGCAATTGTAGAGTGGGCCATGGCAAATAGGTCGGGATAAGCGGAAAGATACTCTTGGAGAGTATGGTGAATTAGTCGCACGGTTGATGCTTCCTTGTCAACCGTAATTAGGCCTTGACAGCAGCCCAGTAGCGTAGCTATTAGGGGGACATTGTCAGGATCGAAATCCGCTGATCCGATCTCCACTGCCAATACATCACAGAGCTCGTTAACCTGTAACGGACGTTCCGGATGACAGACCCACATAAGGGTGGCCAATGCGAGCTTCGCCTTTCCCCCGTCCTGAGCCTTTATCCGTTCCAATGTTGCATCATATACACCCCCCAGCCCTACCCCATTATCCATTGACCTTAGTCTTGTTGTCCTTCGAGCGATGGTTGTTTCCCGCAAGACTCCATCGATATAGAGGGAAACCAGTAGGAATCTATATTCAGATAGGTCAGACTGTGCCTTCAAGTAGCTTCCTCACTGCCCCCTCTCTTACATACGTTTCCGAGCTCGCTTCGGGAATGCTCTTTAAAATATCCACCTCCAATTTGCTGTTCATTATCTCCGGGGTTGTGTCATTCCAGAGTCTCTCGCGTAAATATCTAAGCACATCATCTTCCATAGGCTCTATCGATTTGAAAATTGCTCCTCCACCGAGCCACCTCTCGATCTCACACCGGACATGGGGTCTTCCGGTCATGAAGATGCGAGTATTGGGTGACTCCTACCCAATTTTTCGAAGCCAATTCATATATTAAAGAGAGCTGGGTAAGGAGAAACAAAGTAGACCCATGAGTAACGCCAAAGAAATACAAAAACTATTGTCTCCCGCTTAGTACCGGGTTCGCTTGTTCCACTGCCGGAGGCTTTGGGGTTATGCCGCTACCCTTGCCGGGAGAGATCGTTACCACCGATGTATCCCATGTGGCAATGCGGGTGCATGGAGGTATGGTGAGGGTGGCGGGTGGGAAACAGAGAACGCGAAGTGAGGAAAGCGAGGAAGCATGGTGATCTCGAAGTCCAGGGAGCTGGAAAGGGTATATATACAGGGGGTTCACGGACCCCGCACGCGTGAGCAAGGACCCCGCGCTGGCCGAGTAATCGGCCATACCTTTTTCCGCCGTTCTCCGAGATTCGGCCCCTGTCCTTCGCGGGCTATTCCATACGCTTCCCCCAATTGGCAATGGGTCGTTCCAACCCGCCATCCAATTTTTCGAAGCCAATTCATATATTAAAGAGAGCTGGGTAAGGAGAAACAAAGTAGACCCATGAGTAACGCCAAAGAAATACAAAAACTATTGTCTCCCGCTTAGTACCGGGTTCGCTTGTTCCACTGCCGGAGGATTTGGGGTTATGCCGCTACCCTTGCCGGGAGAGATCGTTACCACCGATGTATCCCAGGTGGAGGCAGGTGGTTCAACTGGTGAGGCTGATAGCCTGCCGTCCGGTGGTAACATCTTGCTCCCATCTCAAGGCAGGCGGATGTGGCTGTTTTTACTGGGTGTGGTGCCGGGGCTGGTTGCATTGGAACCATGTGGAGAGAGCGATTCGTTCGTCCACCGAGTATTCGATATATGCCTTGTAGGCATCGGATCTCCAGCGGCCGAGAGTCTGAATTTCGGCTTCGGACATTCCGGCCTGTGTTGCCCAGGTTGCGGCTCCGCGACGGAAAGAATGGCCATTCCATTTGCCTTGGCCAAGGCCTGCCGTGTTCGCTAGTTGCTGTAGTTTTTCTACTACGTATTCCCGTGTGAAGGGATGTTGATCGTATTTGCCAATGCAAAAAAGCGGGGCTGTGTGAGGGCGGTGGAGGTCAATGCTCAGGAGTAGTCTCATAGCTTGTACCGGGCATCCCTCGTCTTGACTTGAGGCAATTGTAAGCGTAATTCCGGTCCGAAAGGGGTCTGTCTTGGAGGCCGGTAGTGTCAGTTCCATATGTCTACCGTCATCGGCCATCTTAATACTCCTTTTGGTTATGAACCATTTCGCGAAGCTGCTGCCGAGTTGTCTCTCTGCCTCCCGGTATGTGAATTCCCCAACACGGAGAAAGCCTGCGAATGCTAAGGTAAAAGCTGCACGGAGGACAGTGTTGTCATAGGTAGAGGGGGTTAGATGGCTAAGAAGCCGGAGGAGATGAGGACGGGTTAGGGGGCTTCGTTCGCGGCGTGTGGGTTCATTATGTTCCCGCTTGATTCCTTGTATAGTCCTTTCTAGGCGTGCATCTGAGAAGGCCCTGCAGTCAATTCCTAGATCGAGTTGATATGATTTGATACCTGTCAAGTATAGCTTAAGAGTTTTGACTTTAACAGTTCCTGCTAGCGAGCAGAGCCACTCTATCAGCCACGTAACCTGGGCTGGAAAACATCCTCCGTGTGGGTGGTGGTAGTTGGCAAGTTTGCAGAACAGGGTGAAGCGAGCGCGCGGAGTATTGTAGTTGCGCCTTGTGGATGGTGCAAGGCCACGCCACAGATAGTGTGCTGCGACTACTGATAGCCCCGTTTGCTGTATGTTCGTAGTCCATGATTCGGGAGCTTGCATGGTGGGTGTGCCAGCTGCGGTGCTAAGTTCGTAACTCTGTTATGGTCGAAGCGAGAGAGAGCGTCAGCAAGGGCATTGTCATCAGTTGGGATCCACTCCGACTGTATCTCCAAATCGTATTCAGCTGCGAGCAACAGGCAACTCCGCAGTACCTGCATCGATGCGCCTCGTATGGTTCCATTCGCTAGGCCGTAGGCAACTGCCCGGTTGTCGGTATGTAATACTACCCGTTTTCCTTTCCATTCGCCCGCCCAGTAGAGCAGGACCTGTTCGACACCTCGCATTTCCCAAGTGTTGATGTGCTCTCCTGGGTGTACTACGGAGGCTGGGAGTGCTATCGACAATATGGAGTTTGCTTGGGGATAGGGGTTTGAAGGACTAGTATAATAAGCTCCAAGGCCTTTCGTACTTGCAGCATCAGACCAGGCGGAAACTATTTCGCGTACTTGTGACACAATTGACCGTTCTGGGGAATTTGAGAGCGTCTCCGCCCACCAAGCCAAGTCTTTTTGGGCTTCGCTAGAGAAACGTCGCTTATGGTATCCGCTGCCAGGGGGAAAATAGAGCTGCATGTTATAAAGTCGGCGGAGGAAGGTGCGGCCGAGTGGGACGACAGTTGCAACGAAATTCAAATATCCGGTAATTCTTTGGAGTTCTAGGAGAGAGGTAGATCGGCTTGTGGTGCTTGCGGCAATGATCGACTTCGCTTTCAGCAGTTTTTTGGGCGGGAGTCTTATAACCATTTGACTTGTATCTAGCTCTATCCCGGCAAAGCTCGCAGTAGTACCTTCCTCACTCTTCGAATCCTTAATACTGAGGCCTACCTCGGTGCAGAGTTTGGTGAATAATGCTGTATACTTCTCCGGCTTAGACCCTGGTGGAAGGACGATTAGGAAGTCGTCGAGATAGTGTATGATTCTTGCCGGAAGTCCTTGAAGCCTGAGCTGGTCGTGGAGAATCCAGTGAAAAACCTCGGCAAACAGGTTAAATAAGTACGGTGCCGTTCTTAGCCCGAAAGGCAGGAAACGCTCCGAATAATATCTGCTCTGCCACCGGAAACCCAGGAGTGGGGAATCAAGTGGGGAGACGGGTATGTGCCTAAACGCAGATTCAAAGTCTCGCTTCACAAGTATGCAATTCCTGCCCAATTCCTGAACCGCCATAATCGCGTCGTTTATGCTGCTATAGGTAATCGTCCCGTAGTGCTCCGGTATTCCCCCGTTTATTGACTCGTTGCCTGTGCTGGGGTATGATAGGTGGTGAATGCGCCTCTTAGTGCCATCTGCCTTGTCCGCCAATCCTAGAGGAGATGCGGTAAAATGTCTAGGGAGGCTATGCTTGTTTGGGTAAACTTCGAAGCGGTTTTTGTTTAGTTCTGTTGCAATGTCTGACGTAACTAGATGTGTGTCCTCTTCGGCTGATGCTAGGTTCGGGTGAATAGTTGGTTGCTCTCTATTCCCCTCATAGCCGATTCTGGCTCCAAACTGGCAAATTCCCCTAATTGCGGCAGTAACCGTTCTCAGTGGGTATTGCATCATGAGCTTCTCCCAGCCTTCGATCTTCAGTTGCCCTGCTGGCATTGGCAAGTTGTGCGGGGTAAATAGTGGGTAATGGATAGTAGTATTTAGGCGGGGGGGCTGTTCGCTATCAGATAATGGCAGGGGGTTAAGCACTGAGCAGCTGGGGTTATAGGGTCCCTGGGTGGGCTGTGTAGAGGTTTCTTGAGGCACAGAATGCTTAGCAATGAGATTGCATTTATTGTAATACACGGCAAACAGGGAAGTAAGACTAGGAAGGGGGGAACCTGAGAGGTTCTGGGTAGGGGCAGGGCTAGCGTCCGAACTGGCCCTTCCGGGGAGGAAATGACCGACCAGTGTTCCCTACTGTGCATTGAGATGCCCGGTGGCTGCCTCCGCAAGAAATACAAGCGTGTTGGTAGCGGCAAGGGGCGGAGGTGCATTCCCGGTAATTCCAGTTGCGGCAAGGCTGGGCTGTTGGCAGCGGGGAAGACAGACCAGAGTTAGTTATGTTTGTAGGCAGGGGGTACTGGTATCGCCGGTCCATTGGAGGCAGGGCAGGAGTTGTAGTAATATTTGTTTGACCTAGGGTAGGCTTGAGCGTATGGGGCCAAGAGGAGCGAGGAGCTGGGTATGCGAAACACTTAGAGGCGATCAACTGACTATCTAACTGGCGCCACTCAGTCGGGTAATATAAATTTTTCCCGCTAGCAACCTGCTTCCTGTGGAATTGGAAGTGGTAGGACCTCACACCCTCCCATGAGTACTTTTCCAACAAATCATACAGATTCATCGTATAGATGGATAGTGCTGTACCGAGGTCACCTTGTAGACCATGGGGTGCTAGTTTGATGATGATTCCGCAGTAGGCTGCCCAAGCTTTGAAAAACCCGCTCATTCTGTATTCGTTTTCCCTTCCCTCTCGCTCCGCCTGCTCAAACTCGACTCCGCCGATATTGATAGTACGATGGGTCTCTGCACGCTCCTTTTCGTTTGCCAAAAGACGGTAGATATTGGTGGGCTTGAATCTGTTCTCGACAATCTGTACCAATGTGCTCCGTTCCACTCCTGGGAAGAGGGTCTCCACCGAGTTGACAATGCCACTTGCGCTCTCCCCTTCATGTGGTATTGGAGGCTGGGTAGGGTATAACATACCGAGGTGTCCGGGCAATGTATGGGATTGCTCTCGCAGGTTTTCTGCTCTCAATTGGGCTAATTGACTTTCTAGTTCAGCGATTCTGGTGAGTGTGGAGTTGGATGCGGGTGGCTGAGTGCCTAAGGGAAGGGAATGTAGGGCGAGGGTGTTCGAGGAAGGAGTAGTGGGTTGAGGAGGCTGCTGGGCCCGCAGTTGAAGGACTACTCTGTCAACAATATCATGCTCATGCGAGCGAAGAAGTTCCCTCATAGTGGCAAGGTTGATGGATGCGTCAGAGGGGGGAATGGAGGCGTGTCGTGTGCTAGGTGCACTGGGTATTGTCTGCAGCTCCGGTTGCGGTGTAATGGTATTCTCAAGGGCTGGGCTTCGACTAAGTGTTCTGGTATTGCTGAGGGGGGAGTGGCTGTATTCTGGGATACTTGCTGGAGGTTCATCGCTGTCGGTTGCAGAATCGTTGGTGCCTGAATTCTCGCCAGCTCGGGGGGGTTGGCCCTGCTGTTGGCCGTACCGGGTCGGTGGTTGACGGCTCCGGGTGTTTCTTCGTATTCCGCTTGTTGAGCTACGCGTGTTGGATCTGCTAGAGCTTCCCCTACGTGTTGATGACCTCCTGGATGCCATTGTGTTTGTGATTGGGATCGGTAGTAGGCTGGAACCTGATAGAAGGTTGGCTATCGTGTGTCTTTTTGGAAAGGATGGTCAAAGAAACAGAGAACGCGAAGTGAGGAAAGCGAGGAAGCATGGTGATCTCGAAGTCCAGGGAGCTGGAAAGGGTATATATACAGGGGGTTCACGGACCCCGCACGCGTGAGCAAGGACCCCGCGCTGGCCGAGTAATCGGCCATACCTTTTTCCGCCGTTCTCCGAGATTCGGCCCCTGTCCTTCGCGCGCTATTCCATACGCTTCGCCCAATTGGCAATGGGTCGTTCCAACCCGCCATAGAATCTGCCCTAGGGAACCAAGGACCACTACTCGATGCTCGGGTGTGCATTCGTCAAGAGCGTCAATACATACAAATGTACGCATTGTCGTTGCGACGGTCTGGAACATCTTCACAATACCAGAAATCTATGGTCCTCGACCCCCAATGAGCTTTTGCTGATTCTGAAACTCCCACAACAGTGCCTCTGGAATCGTGTTAAATCTGTTAACTACCTGTCTCGGCAGAGAGCCCAGCATAGTGATCGGCGACTGCTCCTTCCGCGCAGCATAGTCGAAGTAAAAACAGGTAACGGCAGTATCCCGCTCCATGGCCTCGTCACATAACTTGTCTATGACTAGTGAACTAAGATCACAGCTAGTCAGTAATACCACCCTCTACTTTCTTCTTAAATACACTTTGCCTTACCTGATATAGCTCTTTCCCACTCCCGGATTCCCGTCGCAGAAAAGGGTCGCATGACCAGATTCATCTCCCCCTCCACTACCATGCCAACTTCTGAATTCTCTAGTTTCCAGTAGCCACGCCCCCACACCCTCCATCCTTTGGGACCTGATGTCTTGATGCCGTACCTGGGGGTCTAAAGGAGATAGCCATGCGTCTATTTCAGATCTATAATCGGGGATACAGTTGATGATAGTAGATAGATTGAAAGAGTCATTGTTGTTGGAGAAGCTTTGAGACATTTTCGGTATTTTGCTGCCCCGGATTCTATAGAGATAAGCGAGAAGGAACAAAGTACGATAGTGATTGACTTCTGGGAGCTGCTGAGTTCGAGCACGGTTGATGAAAAGGGGGGTTGCTTGGAAAGCCTCGTGGCTTGGCTGAGCCCTGTCCAATCACTCGACCGGAAATTCATATCTTATGCTCTCAAGGAGCTGACTATTTGTAAGCGCCTGATAGGATGATTTCCTCCAGCGTAGAAACTATGATATCGTAGAATTATTGAACTGTGTGCTGCCGCGATTGCGCAAGTCGTAGGGCTTCCCTTTCTCATCAGGATTCAGCAATTAGCCACCCCCCGCCTCAGAAGGGGGAAAAGGACCGCGCGCCCGGTCTATTTTCGACCCACTCTACAATGAAGGAAATCACCAACCCCACAACACACTTCTCAATTGTTCAAGTTGCTACTGTAATTCCCCAGTGCAAAGGGCCATACAAGTAAAATCGGTTGCCACTTTGAATCCCAACTATTGCACGATAAAACAAAAAAAATCGATAAAACTATGCTTGAGCCCCTGTGTAGCGGGGAATACTGTCGGAGTATCTATAAAATTAAATTCTTCACGGCTCTTTTGACAAAACGCCATTCAAGAACGATAAAATAAATAGAGAATTGAAGTGTCTTAGGTACTGAAATTGTGATACAAGCGACAACATCCCACAAGGTGTCTTCTGCCTCAGGGCCAAGCCTCGCACAGTAAAACTCAGGTAGTTCCGTATATACAAGGTACAGGCATAAAAAAGTGGTACGGCGCAGGGGTGGGGTAGGTTGATTCCGGAAAAAATTGAGGTACACCGCAACCAAGCCCCCCTCACTCTCTCACCAAAAATATGTTGCAATCTAGCAGTAAAGTACCTCTTAAACCATCACCCTTTACCAGATGGTCTTCAATTTTCAAATGCTAAGTTTTTTCACCATCACAAATAGATAAGAAAAAAAAATACAGAATAATATAGCAGATAGGGAAAATCTCAACCTGTAGATACCAGAAAGCATTAATTTTAAAAATAAGCCATCATACCTTCAAGTCTAGTTAAAATCAGGACACCATTAAATAGCATAACAGTTTAAAGATTTGGGCAACATCCCTAACAAGCACTTGTAATATTTGATTTTATAGCAAATGTGCTAGAAGAGAGGTTGTCTACACCATCCACTAAGATTTTGCTTTATCAGTTGCATAGCATGGGAGGAATAATTTATTCTCTGAATGTTTTTTTCTCAAGTGTACCACTGCCACTGAAACATTAGTTAAGCAGCGTACCACTATTTATTTATTTTTTTTTTTTTTTTTTTGTAAACTTTGCTTTATTCGCTAACTACTCCCCATAGCACACCGTGGCCGACGCCCCGCAAGGACATCACTCCTCTATAGCACGCCGGCTCATGACTAACGGCTTTAATAAACAATCGGCTTTCTGTATCTAATAAAGATATCTGCCGAACACCAATCCCGTCAAATCATAAGGCAAGAACCTCCATCTGCAGCACAATACTCGGAACCGGTACCTACTAGCCCAACCGAGGGTTTAGCATAGCCCCCGTCTTTTCAGTATCCAGCCCTTCTGGCCACTTTCCAGTCCTTTTCCTAGCCTAAGAAAACGTAACCCCCAAAGAAATAAACAACCTCCACCGCTACCACTCTCTTGCTCCGAGACAACCCCTAGGCATCTTTTATGGCCGCGTGTTAAGCCACCTCCACCCCCTCCCCTTCCAACGACTATCGTCTCATCCGCGCCATGGCCTATGATATAGATATGGTATTCCATAAACCATCCCGGAGACTCGAAACCTAAAATATCATGAGCACTAAGGAAATTCTCAAAGATAGTGTTGGCCGAAGTAAAATCCATCGCCTAACCAACAACCGGATCCGATCCCCTGCCATTCTAGCGGCGCGGTTAGATAGACCTCCCCGGTATGGGTGCGACTTCATCCCAACGACCC
Source organism: Tuber borchii (assembly GCA_003070745.1). Classification (NCBI taxonomy): domain Eukaryota; kingdom Fungi; phylum Ascomycota; class Pezizomycetes; order Pezizales; family Tuberaceae; genus Tuber; species Tuber borchii. The sequence continues at coordinate 311,288 of NESQ01000014.1, read as the reverse complement.
TCCTAAACCAATCTCAAACTCCATCACCACCCGACCGAGCACCAACGCCATGAGTTGGACCGCTTGCAATGGGCGACCCCCCCCATCCTTGACACTAATGCAAGCCACTCCTTAACCGTGCCACACTCCCAGCCCCAAAACCAAACGCCACTCCCAAACCAAAACCCAGCCTCAACCAACGCCACACTCCTCAACCAAGCCACATACCTCCCATGCGCCACAACCACATGCGCCGGCCCTAGCCACAAGGCTAAGCCACCCCCTCACGCGCGTCCTACACGCCTGCCAGAATTACCGAAGTAAAATAGGCCCCGTAACCGAATCCGAAGGTGACAAAAAGTCGTGACAGCGTTCGTAAACGATATCCCTAGATGGAAGACGATTAAAAATGATGAAAATGGATACAAGATACCTTGAACACCAAAGATTTCTAAACCATCGTGATGGAAAAGAAGACTTGAAGCCATCGTGAGATAGGAATCAAGGATCCTGAGTCGCCCACTGGAAAGATATGACACCTCACAAGGAGGTGAGATTTCAATCGCTGGGGTTGTAGGAGTGACGGAGGATGTACCACTATTTTAACCCTGTACCTTGTATCAGACGCTTTGCTATATAATCTTGGCCTGTCTAGGAGTGGTCGGGTTGAGATAACGTGATTTACCGGGATGCGGCTCAACACAGGGATGAGTCTCGCCATGGCAACTACCGGAAAACCAAATGTACATTTGATTATCTCCCCAAAGAATACTAATATGGCTTTGTAAAATTGCTAGAAAGTGCTTCAAAATATGGACAATCAAAATATGGAGTTATTAACTCATATTAAGAAAAGTCTCCCTTAGTATACCCGCACTGTTATCAGGAGAATAAAACTAGGTGATGTAGTACCGTAAGAACTCGAATAATTGGACCTCACGCTAGGACGTTGGAGTTGCCTTTGCTGGTAAGGTCTGGCTCTTTTTTCTTTTTCTCTTGTCTTAGGCTCGGGCTGAGGGGGTCAGTTTTTGCTGTGCGCTCCCCCCCCTATCCAAGAGAGGGAATTTCAGACGTCTTAGTCTCAGGTCCAATTATTCGAGTTCTTACGGTATAATAGTCACGTGAAATTTAGATTTAAAGCAGCACGACAGCAACAGACTTACGAGTAACAAGCAGAATATTGTTATTGAGACAGTATACAGTGAGGAAAAAACGACTAAACACCTCCCTCGAGAGCAGAACCGTATACTAACAATTAGGTTCTTTTTTTTTCTTTCTTTTTCTCTTATCGAACTCCTGCACATTGCTTTAGTGATCATTGCCTTGCCTTATCAACATGTTGTGGTGTTGCGTATCCTTGCGGTTGCAACTTGTAGCTTCTGTTTATCTGATCATTAAGTCTTGTGGGTATTTTTTCTAGCGGCTTGGGTGGTAGGTATGATAAATTAGCCATCATCCCAGAGTTCACGCACACCTACTCCCTGAAACCAAGAACCCCAGGAGCGTCTTGGGGGGACTACCATATTCGAGTAGTGCGGTACCGGTAAAGTGCTGACCAGCTGCGGCGGTGCGTCTCTTTAGTTACCGGCCTGCCGGGTTACCGCACCAAAGCAGCGTTCCGAATCTCGCTTAAATTCAACATCTATCTCCGCGGCTTGGGCAAATTTAGCGTTTACACAGCTACGATACCAATCTTCATCTTATGAAATGCGAACATGACTAGCTTAACTAATATGTCATTTATTCTCCGCAGGTATTTTGAACCCAACAAAACTCACATCATAGAATGGTGCTCAGAAAATAGACGCGTGGTAAGTACTAAACTTATAATTAATATGGTACTATTTCGAGTAGCATTCTACATCTGGGCCAGATTAAGCATAAGGAAACTCTAGTTGTGCATTACCAGTATTTGAAACGAAGGAAATGGTTGGGGAAAGGACCTTAGTTATCACCCACTTCCAATCACAAACTAGCACTCGGGCATTCCTGCAATCCCACTCTGTGGTCACCAGGTAGGTAGCAAGACAGACGTAACTCGAACACGAGAAATGCCAAAACATATAAATTTAAATGGGGCAGCTCTTTGAGTACAGGAAGTATAAAGGTTTGGAATGTGGTCAACCACGTGAGACAACAATGAATGCTTCAAACTTCCGAATTGTATTTCCTTTCGGTGTAATACTCTTTGGTCATGATCAGGCGAGGGTATGCCGACTCAGCTGTGTTGGTGGAATTTATAATGGGGAACACGCAGGCACTGGCAGAGCTTACAGGGTAGTGGCGAAATCCAACAGAATCCAAGCATTGTACTTTAATCGATTTAGCTTTCAGTCAGCATCAATTCCATAACAACGTCCAAAATAGAATGGGATAGGGAATACTAACCCCGATACCGTCACCCCTCTGCTCAGCAGCATAAATTCCCTCCCAAATCGCTACCTTCTGGGTAATCAATGCCTTCTCCGTGAACCCCAAATTCCTCGCACGTAGCTCAAACTCAGCGACCCTTAACATCTTCTCTGCTTTCGCCTTGTTCGCCTCCCGCCTGCGCTCTGCCGGTGTGACTGTGCCAGGTTCGTTAGTACCTAGGAGGGCGGTTTATGGGGAGGGGAGGCCATACCGCGTGTAGCTAGGAGCCGATCGTGCTGGATCTTGTGAAGATTTTCCCAGGTAGCTTTCTCGTCATCAGTGCGCCCGCGAACTCCAGGGCGCTTGAGGTGTCTCCAGAGGTACCCGTGGGGCATCTGCCCTTTGAAGACTAAGGGACAGCCCGAGACGGGACATGCAAGTGTTCGTGGTCCGGGGTTTGGGCGGGCGGTGTTGTGTAGGGCCTTCAAAAGGGTAGGAAAGGAAGTAGGGTTTTGAGGTATAGCCTTGCCATCCTCGGAGGGGCAGGAAGTGTAGGCAGGCAAGCAACTGCTCCGGATGTCCTCTTGGGAATCTTCATAGTAATTGCGAGGCATGACCGAAGAGTTTAAAATCTGATTGCTTTCAGGCAGAAATTATTGTTGGCTTTAGCTGGAGATGGGGATGGTATTGGGACTGCGGTTGGTATATGGGCTATAATAGAGGATAACGGAGTAAATCCTGTAGGAGGATTTTAACTAAACTCTAGGTCTCACGCTACTCGTCAGTATATATATAGTGGAGAGCGAGAGGAGTAATGGTTGACCTACCCTGGTTCAATCATGGTAGTCGCTGCTTGGAATATTCCTTCGGTGCACTTTAGGTTTAGGTAGACTGGCTCTGGTATTCCTAGAACTGAAGCGGGGCCACGCAGGAGCTCCATCTCCTTTAGGCTATAGTGTACCCCGACCGCTCACTAGATCTCACTCATTTACCTAACCTTTTCTCCTTCAGTACCCCTATAGCAAGACACAACCCAGAAAAGCCCCTTGCCTCATGCATGGTCGATTTAACTTGGTTATACGCGGTGTAGTAGGATCTATTGGTTTATGAGGCAAAATGGAAATTTAAGTAACTGCACTTTCCTGCATATCCTACCAGGGAGCACATCACACCTTGCGCAGAAGAAAAACGTTAACAACCAAGTTGTCAAGGTGCCTCCGTTTCCGTTAGTTTCCGAAAGTAAAAGCACAGCGGCTCGTACTCTGCTAGGGTGTGAGCAAAAGTACGGCGAAGTCTTGACTGCCACTCACAAAAAATCTGTGTGCCACATCTGCCAGCCTTGCCCATAAGCACAGAACAGTACAGTACCCTACAACTACGACCGCCATCATCTATAAGAGCCTCACATGTTGATCGATTTTCGAAAGTGGGGAATATCTCGTTTCTCTCGGTTAGGCACGAAAATAACAAGACACGATTTTTACTTGAAGTCGGTTGAGCTTTGTCCCACTAATCAAAATTCTGCATGCAACCGCTTTTGGTTTTTCAGCGACCACTCATCCAATCCATGCTCTCTTTTTTTTTTTTTTTGATTAATGAAAAGTTTTGTCAATCTCTCCCCCAGTGACTAGAGGGAATCCCGTTTCCTGAATAGCCGAGAAGCAACCGGGCCAACCAGAGAGATTCGACAGACTTACCCTTCAGCATCCTGGGGCAGCGGCGGTAATGTACTTGAGTATAAAGGCCCATCTAGTCGCAGTCAGTTTTACAAAGTGGTAAAATCATGGGTGTCATGACTTTGCCACTCCCCGAGGAGGCAGCCGACGGCACTCACATGTATCATACCCAAAAGCCTTTCTCTGGCTCTCCAAGCTACTAGGCGAGTGGTGCATGGGGAGTGGTGGGCGCCCCTGGGCTTTTGCTGGCCAATTGAACCAGGGGTTCTCGGTCGTGAAATACTGACTTTTGTATATCCCTGCAGATTTTTCAGGTGGTACAAATACATTTGAAAGACATAACAGGAGAGTATGCGGCTCTAAACACGCTGCGGAATGATATTATAAGCAATATTCAACAGAGCCGAATGAAGATCAAATGGAGATTAGACTCAATTTCAAAAAGGAAACATGAGAGTTTGATCAATATCAATTAATGTATGCACTCGAATGCTAGCACTGTGCTGTCCAACAAAAAGCAAATAAAGTAAAGCAAAAGTGAAGCCCCCGAACTCGGAGGGGGGGAGGTAACATGTCGCGTGTGAATTTTATTCCTAAAACAAGCAGGGCGCATTAAAGCTCTATCACCCCTTCTAGAGGATTATTTATAGTTTGTTTTCTACAGGAAAAAGCAACATTTCCCCCAAACAATCCTTGAGCCCATAGTCAGATATGATATATCAATTACCATCGTCATGACCTCTCTCCAACTCCCAAGCCCTACCTACTCGTAGTACCGATTAGCTAACCAAGCCCCCTTGGTTCTCCCCCAGCTTCCGCTATTCAGGGGACTAGATGACGGGTCAACGAACTAGGGGGGGGCAACGAACGCCAAGCATAAATTGTCTCCAAAGGGTAACTTTCTCTCATATCTCATTAACCCTACCCAATGACCTTGAAGGAAACTTGCCTCATACAGTAGGTTAGTGCTTGGCGCTCGTTGTCCCCCCTCGTTCGTTGACCCGTCATCTAGTCTAGAGCGACGGCGCCCCGCACAGAAGTGAGAGTTGGAAGTTGGAGCTCTTAGCGAATATTTGGGAGGCAGAAAACTTGGCAAGAAGTCTGTGTACCGGTATTCCTTGCTTTTGTCCGGCTTTGCTTCGGGTATGGTTGCCAAGGTTTCTGATACTGTATCTGACTCCGAACTTGGGTTTATGTGTTGGGGCGCCGTTGCTCTGATCAATAGTTCCACAGGGATCACCCGCTTCGCGCTTCCAGAATGTCAGCCACCTACCCGTAGACTCTGGCGGTAGAGAGACCGTTGCCAATGTGGTTACTCGCAAGAACTATCCCATGGGGTGGTGAGACCTGCATTTTCCGGACCTTCCTTTTTTGTCTGAGCTAAGTATGGTGATCTTATCCATTCTCGGAATTTTTGTACGAGTGATATTGTATGATGCCACCTGTGAGAAAAATATGTATTTATCATGGAAAATCATGTCCTCTAAGAGATCATTTAGTAGTAGATAGTAATATTCATCTATATTATGGGGTAATGGTACATAGAGAAGTGAACTAGAAATCAGAGTCGTAGAGGTATTTTTTTATTCTTACTCTCTGAATGACTCAATAGTAGTCTAAGTGGCAAATCTTACTAGCTGGACAACAGACTCGGAGCAACTGGAAGAGATGCAGATAAAAAACCAATATTGAATCCAGAACCGGTCCAGGGATTTAAATACCTCATATAAAGCCAAATGCCGCCGAAACGAAAGCCGTTAGATTGTATTACCGGTACTTCGATAGCCAACAAGGGATCAGACTACATTCCAGCTCCGCAAATCAGTAAAAGAAGACAAGGAAGACCATTAAAGGGAACTCAACCAGATCCAACGCTACAGCTATTTCCTGGTGAAGTAGTTGGTCTATTCGAAATCGGTTCAAGCCAGACCCTAAGCGGGGATCTGGGAAATAGCATTCATGAGAGGGAGGCAGGACGGTGGACTTCTGTGGAGCTGGAGGATGCTAGTTCAAGTTCGGGCCTGGATAGGAGAGAACATTACAACGGTGATAGCTTACGGGAGGATATACCGGCAGGTTTCGACCAGAAAGAGGTGGAAGGGGGAGAAGATAAGGAGGCAGAATGGCGGAAAGAGGAGAAGATAGAGGAGTTAAATGGAATACAAACGAAGACAAAAGGGAGAGGGGCACAGGATAGGAATGGGAAGTTAGCCTCATTAAAACAGCAACAGCGAGGAGTAGAGAAGGCAAGTGAGAAGAAAAAACTTGAGAATCTTCCTCTTCCACCGGTGTTCGAGTATCTTGAGAGCCCATTTCCAGTTCACGAAGCGGAGGTCCGGCTGCCCAATACGATACCAGATTCAATACCTTGGACTCCGGGAAAGATATTTCGTGCCTTCTTCGATGATGGATGCCTGGATATCATAGCTGAGAACACAAATGCATATGCAGAATCTAAGCATGATGTCTTGTTAGAGGAAAAGCGATATATTTTTCTACGCTCCTAAAAGCCAACCAACCCATCAGAACTAAAGATCTTCCTCGCACTTCAAATATATATTGGGATCTTTCGATATCCTGCTCTACCGATGTATTGGGAGTCTGATATTAAGCTCCCCCCCTTCGAGCGTATGTCTCTGATACGGTATCAGCAGATTAAGAGATTTTTCCATCTCTCACCCCCCGGAATGATCTTGAAAAAGGATAATTGGTTTGAGAAATTAGAACCACTGGCATCAACTCTGAGGTGCAGGTTTCGAGATTTCTATTTTCCCTCTACCAATCTTTCCTATGATGAAATGATGGTTTGCTTTGAAGGAAGGAGTGTGCATATTCAAAAGCAACCCAATAAACCTATTGACCAAGGATATAAGATATGGGGTCTCTGTGATGATGGGTATACCTGGAGCTTTCTCTTCCATTCTGGTGCAGTTGGCAATGAAGTTAGTCCTATGACTTTAGAGACGAAGCAATTTGCTGATATTTCACCGGGAATGGCTGAAATAATATTCCGTCCCTCCCGAAAGGCAAAAGATCAGAAAAATCCTACCCTGCCTAAATATATGCAATTTTCTCCTACTTATCATACCGTTTATACTCTTGTTTTCCAGCTGCCATTTGAACACCACCGCTTTAACATTTTCTTTGATAACTTGTTCACCACGATCCCGCTATTTCGATATCTTCGCCACTACGGTATTGGAGCTGCCGGTACTACAAGACCTGGAAGACCAGAATTTCCTGAGGAGATGGAGATTGCAAAGGGGATAGCAAAAACAGTACTGGAGTGGAATCATCTTAGTAGAGTAGTCATAGATGGAGTATGTGCTGTGCTCTGGCAGGACAACAGTACAGTTCTACTTCTAACAACTATTCATGATTTACGGAACATGGTACTGAGTAACCTCCGTAAACCGGTAGTTACAAGTACTAATGCCAAAGCCGCCCGAAAGTCCTTTAAGGATTCTGAGCATCAGAAGCTTTTGCCTATTCCTGAGATCATTATGGATTACAATAACAACATGGGAGGTGTTGATATTGCTGATCAACTTCAAGCCAGCTATACTACACATCGAAAGTATTGGAGAAATTGGCTTTCCTTATGGTTTTGGCTTCTGGATGACACTATGGTAAACTCATATTTGCTGTTCAAAAAGCTTTACCCTGAGCAGTCTCATAATCAAGCTGCCTTTTGAAGAAGCTTGGTCGAGTATTTGATCAATGAAGCTGACAATGAGCTTCACCCGTTTTCCCAACCATGACTACCTCACTACCGCAGCTATCTTACCGGCAATAAGGTTATGCCACCTTTCCAGCTCCGAAATCCTTTTCTATCCACACATACACGCATCACGAAGGCTGAGCGTACTCAGTGCTGGTACTGTCGATATAAACGCATCCATTCTTCTAACCACTCCTCTCCACGGACACTCCATAACTCCAAGTCTCCCGAACCCCCCTATGCATTTCCTATAACACAACCTCCCTCATTGGTATGACTCTTCTCACAATTCTTTACGCAATTTGCCAGCTCATCTTTCTTCTCCCAGGCCTCTGTATTATCTTCGCCCCCCCCCACTGAGCCAGTCCCGCTCCTTATCTCACATTCCTCCAATGCCACCTCCGACTCGGAGTCAGCTACCTCTGGGAAGTCAAACTCCTCCCTGAATCCCCTTCTCCCTTTCCTTTCCTCGTTTAGTACCCGGAGCGATCAAGGTACCTCACGAACGGCTCAGGCTATTATAAAGACAGCCTATTCTAGTACTGGAATACTTAGACTATATGATCAAGATGTTAGCAAGACATGTGTTTGGTGCATAGGATGTAATTTACCTTTATGTGAAAAGCGTGGTTGTTTTCGTGAATTTCATCTTTTATGAAACTGTTGTTATTACTGTTGTTAAATCCTGTATTGATTCTATGCTGACTTAACTCTGCTTTTATCACAATCGGTACCCTTCGCTACTACATGGTGCCATGAAATGTCACTTATCCAATAATTCCAAGAATGGGTAAGATCGCCGTACTTGGCGTAGACAAAAAAGGAAGGTCCGGAAAATGCAGGTCTCACCACCCCATGGGATACCATCTTCGGGGCCAATTCAGATCACCTGGGCAGCACAATCCGTCTCTCTAGCCAATTAACAAGAGAAATCAGGTTTGATTGCCATTCGCTTTGATGTTTTTTCGCTTTTTTCTTCCACATATCTCCTGGACTGCTGAAACCGTGGAAAATGTTGTGCCGCCCCTGTCAGTTTCCAAGACATTGATGACTAAGGTGCCATCACAGTATTCTTTAGTGATGGTGTGAGTAAATATGATCATATCACTAAATTTTGTTAGTTACTACGAATTCGCAGACATGCAAACCTCAGACCATACCCAAATTTAGCTATATGATCGCATCTACTCACACCATACTGAAGAATACTCTGATGGCGCCTTAGTCATCAGTGTCTTAGAAACTGACAGGGGCGGCACAACATTTTCCACGGTTTCAGCAGTCCAGGAGATACCTCCCACTTGGCAACGGTCTCTCTACCGCCAGAGTCTACGGTACTCGGCTGTTGCCGGTCGATGGTGATCCTGCGACAACCCCCACAAACAGAAAATTTAAAATTCTTTCTGTAAAGCTTTCCCAATTCGCTACTGGTATCGGAACACATTTTTATTCCGCAGTAATGTTTTCTTTAGCCTTCTAGCTAAGGAATTTAAGGCTAATCCACTCATAAGGACTCATGCATCTTTACCGAGGGTGCTCAGTGAGCCTAATATTCGGTGAGGACTTCAGCAAAATGTCGGTTGGGGTGACCATTCTCGGCAACGGCTTGTGGATACCGGTACAATATTGGGAAAAGGTTGCCTATGCTTTGCCCGACTAGACTCCAGGTCTTAGGGTTTTTATCTCCGACGCTCTGAGTACCGGCCTTCAGAATTCGTGCCTCATAGCCATTACCGGATTATCTTGAATAAGAGAGAATTGTCTCAGGACGTCTGAGTTTCCTATTTGGATGAGACGGGAGAAAATGCCAGCAAAACCAAACGCCGCCTTACTAAGAAGGGGTGTTTAGACGACCTAAGACATTCTCTCTTATTCAAGATAATACGGTAGAATACTGCCGTGTGGTACTCGGGTATGGACGTGGGTGACCGGACGAACGGGGATTAGGAAATCTATGCTGATACATACATTTTCTAACCCTGTCTGTACGATCACCCACCCCCATACCCAAGTACCCGCACTAGCGATCACTCGCCATCCGCGTCTCGCATCGCCCGGTTTCCACAACACACACTTGTACCGGCACGGTAAGAACTCGAATCAGCGATCCTCCTGCTAGGCAGTCCGAATTCCCCCCTGGAAAAGGGGTGAAAAACACAAGAATCTCCCCCCCCCGAGACGAAAAAAAGAAAACACCTGACCGTACTAAGAGGCAACTCCAACGTCCTAGAACAAAGATCGTTCGAGCTCTTACGGTCCCGGCAGTGCGGGTAACCGTTATTCCATTAACAATACCACTGTTCGCTGAAACCCCTCTTCGCTGATCATCCACTCTGTTAGAGTACCGGTACACTCTCAAGAGACTTTCTCGTTCCCAAAGCCAAGCACACAGGTAACCCAGTCCAGCTCCGGTACTAGCCTTCTACCGCAGGAGCCCCCAAAATCTTCTTCCAGATACGGGTGGAAATTAGTCTGCTATAACATGCTAGTTTAGTTTGATAAGTTGATTGAATAGCCAATACGCGCAGACTAAACTCAACAAATTTTACTAACTAATCCCCGACTGTGTGAGGAAAGGCTAATCCTTCTTGACAGTTTTGTCTCAACACAGGGATCCTAGGGCTGGCAAAGAAAGTGCATCTCAAGAGCCTCTACCGCTGTTGATTAGCTGAATGGCCAGAATAACAAGAGCATCCTTACTCGTCAATTTGTAAAATATCCCGATATACAGAAACCCATTTAGCGCCCAGAGTGCTTTATTATTATCCGGTAGAGTTAACACACTCTATGGCCACCAAGAGTCCTCGTTGCGGGGAAGCTCTCAAAGTACTACCAAATTTCAAAAGTATCCGGATGGCCTGGCGCCAAGATTTTTAACCGACTCCCCCAGAGGAAGCCTTAAACCTGTACCCAAACTCCAGCTACCAGAGCCTTACATCCTATAACCTACTCAAAAGTTAATTAAAATATCACTCTACACTCCTAATCTCCAGCTTATCCTCTATCTAATAATAGAGAGAAATTAAATGCCAATGTGGTTTAGGAGGATCCTTAGCATTATGAAGTTTGGAATTTTTGGGGTAGAGCCCTGGTTAAAGGTTTCTTTGAACATCACCCGATTAGGCCTCATAGTGCCAAGGCATCCGGATACTTTTGAAATTTGGTAGTATATGACCTTCTGGCTTGGCGTCAAGAGACTTTCTATATAATGTTATCCAGAAAATTTACGAATTGGCGAGTACCTCACTTATGGCCTGCTTGGTTCATGGGTCTCTTTTCCATGGATTACACTAGCTGCGATTCTAGAAGTATAACTCTAATCCATGGATTGCGAAAAAATCAGAGTGTTTGGTTGTGTGATCCACGGATTTTTTTAATCCTTGCGATTATCCCTGCAATCCAAAAGGCTTCAGAGCTACATTTTTCCTGGAAAAAAGTGCCCCACCACACGTGCTCGTCGAACAACCTAACTACCTACTGTAGAACTGTATTAAAGCTGGATTTGATAGGAAGAACAACAAATCGAAATATAACATAGCCTGATATGTTGGCTGGCGGGCAGGGGGTTTTGCGGCCATTCCTTCTACGAGTATGATAATGTAATATAACCCTTAACCTCTTATACCTCCCTTTGGCACACGCCCGAACAACTCCCACCACCAATTCAGGAATCCAATGCATGATGAAATCACTTTCCATGCATAAGAAACCAGGCTGCAAGATGGGTGTTCAGTCATTCACTGAGTGCTGGTACTCGGATTTGTCTCTGTCTGATGCCGAGTGTGCGAATGGAAAAGTAAGTTGATGTGGGGCAATTAGTAAAGCCGCCACTAAATTTTTTCAAATGAAAAAGGTTGAAGCGGGATGATCTACTAGTACCGTAAATACTTTTGCGATTCGCCATCTCAGGATTCATGTAAAACCGAGTCATTAGCACCAGATAGGCTTAGTTTGGCAAGTTGAAAAGATCAAACAAGGCCAAAGCACTCAGGCTATACCAGATCAGGCAAGTACTAGGCCTTCTCAGGAAGCTTTGTCTGTTGATCCGGAGATTTGTCACCTAACTGAGACGGCGAATCGCAAAAGTTTTTACGGTATGGCAGCAAGAGAGGGCTCGTTTGTATCGACTAAAAAACATGTACTAAACTCATTGCGCATGCATGTGCACACCCCCCACGAATCCCCCACTTTCGCGAACCAGGGGCTCAGCGGGCCGGGCGCCACCGTCGCTTCTTCTGGCCAGTTGGCACTGTTCTGGTTTTACTGTGCACGACTAGGGTGTAAAGAAGCTTCCCGTAATCTCGCTTAGCTTAAATCTTGTCTAACACGAAATGAGTAAATTTGGTACCGGGTACTAATACCGTAACAACTCTAGTGATAGAGACCGTTGCTAAGGGAGTGATTCGCAGGAATACCGTATTTACTCGTATAATCCACTATCTCCGTATGCAAGACTATCTCCCTCAATCCCTACCTCACCCCTCCTCTAGGTTTAGCTTGACAGGTTAACAGAATTGCGAATACCATTTAGCGAGATCCAGCACTCTCAGCACACTCAGGCTTGACCGTGTGAGGAAAACACTAATCCTTCTTGGGGGTTTTGTCTCTGATGATGGAGATAGTCTTGCATACGGAGATAGTGGATTATACGAGTAAATACGGTATACCACTTTTAGACCCAATTCGGATCATCTAGGCAGACAACTCGGCTCTCTAGCCAATTAGCAAGTGAAATCAGGTTTGATTTCCCGTCCGCTTTGATGTTTTTTCGTCTTTTTCTTCCGCACAGAGTATAGCTCAACGCAAGAAATTTCCGCCTCCCTTTGGCAACGGTCTCTATCACCAGAGTTGTTACGGTAGGGTAATGCCTCTTCTCTCGCCTATCTAAAACACTGGAATTCGTTACTAGCCAGATTAGGTAACCAACCGCTCAACTTGGTCAGGAGAGAGGCGTTTTCAATCATCTTAAGCTCAAATGACTTAGCAATTGTGGCCAGCCTAAATATTCCCTTCACTCAAATCGCTCCAAAATAACCCTAGCGTGCTAGTAACGAATTATAGTGTTTCAGATCGCCCTACGGAGGTACAGGGCATAAGTTTTGTAGGTTCCACAAGAGAGGTCTGCCGCTCTCGCCCCCTGTATAACCTACAAAACTTATGCCCTGTACTTCCGTAGGGATGCAAAATGCGAATATTGGCAACCCACTGCACTAGGAGCCCACTTAATTCTTCAGGGCCATTTTGAACGCAATGGGACTCAGTTGTCAAACGGTGGTCAGAAAATAGAGGCGTGTTAAATATTAAAATTAGAACAGGGTATAGTAGAATGGGGGTAGCAAGAGGTCGAGCGCACCATTACATTTACGTGTAGACTAAACCGGATTAGGAAATTCGAGTGATAACTAGTGAGTATTTTTTCTTGGTGGAAAAAAGTTGGGCGCGGTAACACGGAGAAGCAGCTTGTGTTACTGCGCCTGAAATACCCTTACACCCGTGTACACCTACGAGTTGCCTTCTGCTTCGGAGGGCGAGGTTGAGCAAAGTGAAACTCCGCTGTGCCTTCCGGGTGCTTGAGCCAAGGCAACGGTCGACAACAGCAATAAGGTCATCACAGACTAGCACTCGGGCACTTCTAGCATTTTATTCCAGGACCAACAGAGTAGAGAGCAAGACAGAACTAGCTTGGGCAACAGGAGAAACTCAAAAAAAACAAAACAAGAATTTGAATCGGGAAACGATTTTAAAACAAGAAAATATAAATTGCTGAGTAGACTTCGATATCACTGGGACAAAAATGAACGCACTAAATTTTCTAAGCACTTTCAGTATATTGTTCTTTGGCCGTGAAGAGGTGAGAGTGTACCCACTATGGTGTATTAGTAGAATTTTTGAGACGGAATATGCGAGTACTCACGGAATTTGGGGGAGTTCCTAAGCGGTTGTACAAAAATCCAAGAGCATCCAAGCATCATACTTTTGCCCGTTCCCCTTCAATCAGCACCGATCGTACAATAGCCTCCTAAATGGAACGGAATAGGGAATACTAACCCCAATACTGTCACCGCTCTGTTCGGCCTCATACATTCCCTCCCAAATCACCACCTTCTGCACAATCAATGACTTCTCCATGATCCCCATGTTCCTTGCACGCAGCTCAAAATCAGCAGCCCTCAACAGTTTCTGAGCTTTCGCCTTTCTCGCCCCATGCTTGCGTTGTGCGGGTGTGACTATTTTTAAAGTCGTCAGTACCTATTTAGAGATGAATTTAGGGGAAGGGTGGCTATACTGCGCGTAGCCAGAAGCCGGTCATGCTCAACCTTGTGGAGATTTAACCAATCGATTTTCTCGGTACCAGTGCGCCCGCTAAGCCCGGGACGCTTGAGGTGTCTCCACAAGTACCCATGGGCGATCTCCCCCTTGAAAACCAAGGAACAACCAGAGACCGGACATGCTAGTGTTGGTTGCCGGAGATTGAGAGTGGTGTAGTGGAGCGGTTGCGAGAAATTGGGAGAGGAAGTAAGGTTTTGATGGATAACCTTTCCATTCTCAGAGCAGAAAACGTAAGTGGCCGAGCAGCTTCTAGACATGCCTGCGTAGGAATTTTGAGGCATTATGTAGGGTTAGAAGTCCAGCTTCCTTTAAGTATCATAGAAAGTCTTACTAGCTTTGTGTGGAGAGAGGGGTCGAGCTGGGACGGCGGTAAGGGTTATAGCGCAAGATTGCGGAGGGTTTCTGTGCGAGGGCTTTGACCAAACTCTAGGTCTCACACTATCCGTTAGTATATATAGCGGAGAGGGTACGGGGAAGTAAGTGTGGACGTGCCCTGAGCGAGAGGCCTGTGATGGTACTGTAGTTCTTGCTTGGGAATATTCCTTTACAGGACTTCAAGTTCAGGTAGGCTAGCTGTGGCATTCTTTGGGTAGAAGAAGAGTTATATAACTGCTGAATTCTGCTCTGGCTGTAGTGAATTCCGACCGCTCAATAGATTCTATATACTAGCTTACTTAGGAATTCTCCTCCAGTGACGCCAGTGGGGGTTCGCAGCCTGCACTCACAGGAGATCACAGCCGAGCAAATCCTGTGCTGCCTTACCAAGGACCGTTTTAATGTACATCTGTCGTAACTGGACTGCGCCGTGCTATAATGAGATAAAGATGATTTTTGTGGGTTGAGTGCCCCTTCTATCCTTACTCGTGATAAGAGTATATTCAGGTTGAGCTGTGAACGGTGGATTGTGAGCTGCAATGTAGACCGTTGATTAAGTGTTACTACGCCCAGTAACGTACTTAGGCGAAAAGACTAAAAACATAGGTGGGGGGCATTGGTGTCCGTGCTGCTGCCACTGCTTTTAGTTGTCACACCGCCCCAATCATTAGTTTTCCCCGCGGATATGAAGTGAGTGAAGGCAATAAGTTAGTCGATAGGCGTGGGTAGATGCTGAGAGGGATTGCTGGTGGAAATGTCTTAAACGGGTAGGAGAAAACAGACGAAGCGAAGCCTTCAAACCGTGAGCCAATGGAATAGCTCTGCAGAGCCCATGACTTTCATTACAAAGGTGGAGCCAGCCACGGCCCTCATCACAGCCACTGGAAGATTTACCCACAGGCGACTCACAGGATAGGAGGGTTCTGATCATTTGCGCGTTCCTGAGTCCCCGCACGCCTGGTGCTCGGGTGTTAGGGCGGTTGAAGCCTACTGGTATCACTTCCACTTAGAATTATTTTTTTAACCGAAAGAGCAAGACCGTCCCCAAACTATCTTTGAGTGCATAAATGACGAGAGGTTCAAGGATGACTTCGCTCTCCCAGCCTCATCAATTATTATATATATATGTTAAGCCTAGCTCCGTCCAATGCCAATCACCTAATCAAGTCCCGTCTATTCTCCTCCGACTGTTTAATCTAAGGCTTAATCTGGATCGCCTACCCTTTTGTTATCAGCCGGGTTCGTTCGTTAGTACATGTTTTCTGGCGTTGTGTGGTTGGCAGTTTTTTTTACGTCCTAATTTCGGTAATTCCTATCTCCTAGACCTGCATGACATTGAAAAATTTGATATTAGTTGTGTTCTGAAATCTGGCATCTGCCAAATTTTGTTCGCCTACAAAAAGTCGCTTATTAGCGGCTGCTCAAAAACTGACAGGGGTGGCCTCAAATTTTTCACTTCTGTGCAGGTCCAGAAGACGCCTACCGGTATGTCCCCGCATGTGGAGTAGCGGCTGAACCTCACTTAAGCAGGAATACTGCTGTTTTTTCGCCCTCCCTTTGTGGGGTGATTTTCCCTGTTGCCTGGATCCCGCGAGGTGGCAGAATGAAAGCCGGTGTATCCAAGATTGCGCAATCGGCAGCCACTACAGCCTCCCGTGATAAAAAGTCTAGAAACGAGGATCACACTTCGGGATGTGTGATCAGAGCATTCGCGTGCTCGAGCCTATTGAGCAACCGTGTTTCTGACTTTTGGTTTCCACATTCGGCGATTATTATTTTTTAACCGCGGTCTCCCGTATTACTGGTATCTTGAACAAGAGAAAATTGTCTCAGGTCCCCTGAGTTTCATATTTTGATGGGGGCGGGGAAAAATGCCAGCAAAACGAAGCCCCCCCTTACTTAGAAGGGATAATTAGACGACACGAGACTTTTCTCCTATTCAAGATAATACTGTATGTCATAGGTGGCGAGGTGACTACAGATTAGCTAATTCC
Source organism: Tuber borchii (assembly GCA_003070745.1). NCBI lineage: Eukaryota > Fungi > Ascomycota > Pezizomycetes > Pezizales > Tuberaceae > Tuber > Tuber borchii. The sequence continues at coordinate 294,861 of NESQ01000014.1, read as the reverse complement.
CGGCCCCGTATTTCATTGTTTCCCCTCTCCAAGAGATACAAGTGACCCAATGCACTACCAGCATTTCACCACACCCCCAAAATCTGCTCCCAGATTACCGGCAGAAATTAGTAGGCTAGAGGAGGATAGGTTAGTTTGAGAAGTCAACAATCGCGAATGCCTGGTAACTAGGCCCAACACTGCCATAGAAACTTCAATAATCGTTCCATGTGCTATGTCGTCGAAAATTTTCTATTCTGAATAAAGGGCGAAAAACACAGCAAAAGGCAAGCTACTCAGCGCCTCTAAGAGACATAAAAGCCAAAAAGCATGCCAGATCTTACCGGAGGAGGCAACTCCAACGATATATCACAAGGGCTTATTCGAGTTTCTACAGTATCAGGGGACCAACCCATAGAGTATCAAGAGCCTTTAATTCTTCCGAAGCACTTTTGTCTCTGAATCTGGGGATCACAAAGCTTGCAAAAGAAGTAGATTCGAAGAGCCTCTAGGAAATTCAATTAGCTAATTAGCCAGAAGCCGGCAAGAGCAGGGTCTTTTTTTATCACTTGAAGGCTGTGTGCTTCATGGTTTTTTTCTTCTTTTTTTCTGCAGATGGCACCGGCAGTTGCAACGTGAAATCCTAAGATGGCCCTCAATCTATAGGCTGTAAAAAGAGGGGTTGCGCGGCCCAATCTCGGTGGATCTTATTAATAGTGTCGCTAGAGGTTGTCGCTCGCCTCCCTGAGCCCATGAAACTCGACAAATGTTGCGCTTCTTAAACCCAGTCTTTTTAGGAGCTCATAGAGTGTCCGATTCTCAAGCATCTTGAAGTCGCTCTTAAGATTATACCAGTAGGAGCCCGGCTTCATAGTGCCTGGCGGCGCCGGTAGGCTTTTGGTATATTCCTTATGACAGGCCATTTTTTGCTAAGGGGTGGATCACATCTACAGATATCTGAAGATGCGACCAGATATCTGTTTGTTTTTCAGGCTTGGGCTATACCATCTAAAACTAATAATATTCTGATAGGGTTTAGATATCCGGATAGACAGAGAGGAGGGAGTTTCTAGTTTTCTCTTATTACTCGATTTATTGCTATGGTACGGCAACGGAACCCTCCCTATCACCACGCCCTTTCAACACCACATAAAGAAATCCCCCTAGATCAAATATTAGTTTCTACTAGGTATTGTTCAACGCATTTACATTTTAATTTATTCTTTGGTTTTTATAATAGTCGGGTTGGTGGGGGAGCGTTATTGTCATGACCGAAATTTCCTCCTTGGTTGCGGGTTAGTGATCTGTAACTCTCGACGTTTCACCTGCTTATCTTATCTTAATCACTTCCTATCACTCGAAAGCCAGCAGGATATTCGTTGTCCGCCAGGCCCGGCCGACCGCAAAAAAAGCCCATGCCGCCCGCCTTAGACCCCAAGCCTAACCGGACTAGCCGCTTGCGAACGCTATACACCACACAAGTTGCCTTGCACTTCGGAGCACTGGTAAATTTTATAATTTTTTAAAGTCAGAGGACAACTATTTAGATGGCTTGTGTTGCTTAATATTAGCAATAAATCTCCTTTTTGGGATCCCAGGGCAGCCACCCTGCCAAGCTATGTTTGTTACTTTGTTTGACATCGCAAGGAAATTTATGGGTGAGACGTTGTGTTTTCGCTGGGCAAACCTTTTTAATACCAGCGACCCTCAGACTTTCCCTCCCGAATACGATCAAGGTTTTAACCTTTATCTCTCACCCCAATACAATAATAAGCGATAAGACTAGCTAACTCTCTAGAATTACTTAGTCAAAAAAAATTGAATAATTTATGAAAAATTAATGAAAGCAAACCAGAAACACTGGTAAAGTCATAAATTAGGCCCTGTTCAGCACGCCACCATAAAAAAAATGCCATTTTTCTGAAAACAGCATATTTCCTGATTTTCAAGCAATAACTACCTCAAACAGAATATTTAAATGATAGGGTGATAGCGGATACCTCTCTGCATATTCTCAGTGAATATGAAGTCAAGCGGAGACCTGACCATTGCAGAGTAGCAGAAAGGAAGATGTTACAAAAGATAAGAGGTCATGTCCTGCAATATTTTGCAACATTACCATTTTTGGTACTACTCAATAGTCAGGCCTTCAATTTATTCCATTCTTTCACAGAATATGCAGAAGGATTTCTGCTATCCTTCTACGATTAAATTCTTGTCATTTACCCACTCTTACATTAGGCATTAGGAAATACGGTGTTTTCAGAAAAATGGCGTTTTTTTTTATGGTGGAGTGCCGAACAGGGCCTTATTTTAATTTTTTAAAAGGAATTATTCATATAGCCTGTGTTGCTTAAAATTCATTAGCAAATCTCTATCTTGGAAAATTCAGAGGGGTTTTGCCTGCCAAGAATGCCCCTGGAGTTCAGATTTTATACAAATCGTGTTTTTCTGTGTCTAATATTTCTCCAAAAATTAAAATTAAGATATTCATAAATTCGCCTAATTCCAGTTTATTTTCTAGTTTTAAGTTCTACAACACATAGGTTTTTTTTTACTTTCAACAATCACCTCTGCGATTCATGGCAAAAGGGATCACCCACCCGAGTTATGGTACAAACTCCGAACTAATTCAACATAAAAGCCACAAGCACTGTCATTCTCCTTCTCTTTACCACCTAACTTATAGTTTTTTTTTGGCGGTTATAGATTCTACCGAATTCAAAAGCGAGGGAATCTCTAATACACGTTTTGGACCGCTCGCACCGTACACTTTTTTGCTTTCCTAAGTCCTTGGATTTTTCGGCAAGGTAGGGGAAAATACCAGCAAGCACGACAAAGCATCGGTGTTGGCTCTATCTCACAAGCCCGCCGAGAGCGAGAAGCTTGAGAAACTAATTCCCTAATCTACACAACCACAAAACAGCATATCTTAGAGCAGTGTTCCCAAGCGTCCAGTCCGTCCGTCTTTTCCCTAGGACGGAACGGACGCCGCATTCTCTGCCACTGCCCGGGACGGACGGCCGGGCCCTATAGGCTTTTCGAGTGATAATATGTGATGGGGGCGGCAAAATGAAACGAAACGCCAAGCGCAAAAGACTGATCGCCAACAACGGTGACGAACTTTTTCTCATTCTACTGCTCACTGTTACGCTCACGACTTGGGAGATAGACCGAGTCAGCCCTAGCTCCTATGCGGGGAATGTGATAATGCTTCAGACTATTACCTGTAGTTAAATAACACGGTTTGGATAGTGCAAAGGATAAGAAAATAGTGAAAATGAGACACGGTTTCTTGCCGAGATGAGTTATCGGATGTGGGATATTCTCCTATCCCTCTGGTATAAAAACGGGCCACACACTTATTTTGTCAATAAACCACGTATATCACACTACGACGCAATTCAGGGGGTGACTTATCTATTATAGGTTAGTGTGAAAAATACCTATAGGGCCCGGCCGTCCTTACCCAGCCTGCCCGGGACGGACGGGACTATAGGACGCCAGGGCCCTGCCGTCCGGACGGGACGGTTGGGAACACTGTCTTAGAGTCCATTGTCATTCTAGCGGTGCCTTAGAAAAATGCCAGGACTAAGTTTTCTATTACTAAAAATAATCTATCCCTCGCAGGGAAAACAAGATGAATAACTTAGAGAAAAATGAAGAATGAAAAATGGTGACCCACGCCTCTACGCAAGCAATGTAAACAGAAATCTATTACTATCTATGAAAGAACAAAAAGCAAAGAGGGGAAGATTCCACGAGGTGTATCGGAACCGGGTAAGCGATGAAAGGGCGGAAGCGGGATCACTTTAGCCGGACGCAACCAGACATGAATGAAGGGGATCTAGACAACCAATAAGGTACGATATTAGCTGAGGACGCAACTGGAGGTATATATCATCCCGAACAGCGGGTAACTCTGAAAACCAATGGAAGCTCCACAAACCACAAGGAAGTAACAGAATATGGAGAACGACAGGTCTCGGGGGAATGTAGGGAAAGCAAATGAATAATCTACCATCGTCCTAACTCAACCATATAACCGTCGTGGCAGCCGGTCCGTGAACCTAATTATATATGTTGAACGGCAGAATTAAAAACAACGTAAATCCAACCTCCGATACGCAATCCACAACAGTAGCCGCCATAAATGGGAAAAAACTAAGGTAGATAACATTTACCAAGCGATATAGGATATAAAAAAATGGTCCAAAACCTCATGCCTCAAACCCCAAAACAACAACTTGACGAACAACCCAACCTGGACAATTCCTCCCGTGATGGTAAAGTTTACTCGCTGGCCGGATGTTCCATCCCCCACGGGCCCAACCGGACTCCGGACCAACGCCCGGGTACGGAGGTTTACTGGAGCGTTGCATCTTTAACAGTCCTCCATCCTTTCGTCATCTAGCTCTTCCTGAGATTTGCCGCTTTCCTCCTCTTCTTCAAATTCGCTGCTTTCTTCGTCTTCCTCATATTCCCTGGTTTCCTCGCCTTCCTCATATTTGCTGGTTTCCTCGCCTTCCTCGTATTCGCTGATTTCCTCGCCTTCCTCATATTCCCTGGTTTCCTCGTCTTCCTCATATTCCCTGGTTTCCTCGCCTTCCTCAGATTCGCTGGTTTCCTCGTCTTCCTCATATTCTCTGGTTTCCTCGCCTTCCTCATATTCCCTGGTTTCCTCGTCTTCCTCATATTCCCTGGTTTCCTCGTCTTCCTCATATTTGCTGGTTTCCTCGCCTTCCTCGTATTCGCTGGTTTCCTCGCCTTCCTCATATTCCCTGGTTTCCTCGTCTTCCTCATATTCCCTGGTTTCCTCGCCTTCCTCAGATTCGCTGGTTTCCTCGTCTTCCTCATATTCTCTGGTTTCCTCGCCTTCCTCATATTCCCTGGTTTCCTCGTCTTCCTCATATTCCCTGGTTTCCTCGCCTTCCTCAGATTCGCTGGTTTCCTCGTCTTCCTCATATTCCCTGGTTTCCTCGTCTTCCTCATATTCCCTGGTTTCCTCGCCTTCCTCAGATTCGCTGGTTTCCTCGCCTTCCTCAGATTCGCTGGTTTCCTCGTCTTCCTCATTGCTCCCTTCCTGCATCCTGCTTACCGATCTTCTGCTCCTTTCGTCTTGCCTCACCCGCTTTGCCCTTTTTTCCTCCCGTCCCCTTCTCGCGCTTCTCTTTCTCTTCAAGGGTGCGCTCATCCTACTAGCACATGCGAGGAGTCGATCAATTTCGCCTCGACGATCTGAGTCGACATTCACCCGCTTTAGCAATAGTCCTACCACCCCTCCATGTCCCTTCTCTGCAGCACACACAAGTAGTGTTTGACCATTGACATCCGAGTGATTGGGGTCGACATCTCCGCACTCGAGTAGTAGCTTCACCACTTCCTCATATCCATCAAAAGCAGCGACTATTAGTGGAGTGGCGCCTATTGTGTCGGGAATATCGGGATCAACATTTTCTTGCTCCAATAGGAGCCCGACTATTTCTGCATGTCCATTCTCCGCCGCCCATAAGAGAGGCGTAGCACCTGTGCAGTCTTGTTGATTGATCTCACAAACTCCGCAACACATAAACGTAGTCACTAGTTCAGCAATCCCGAAGAAAGATGCACAGTGCAGTGCAGAGAAGAGCGAGGAACCACTAGAATCATAGTCATCCCGGGATTGCTGCAAAAGTGATGCAGCGGATATGTGATTTTCGTACCCACTTAAGAGTTCCAGTGCGAGCGAGATCGCACGATCAGAGGATTCTCTTTTTGCATGGGTTCCCCAATGTCGCGAAGAGTATTTGAGAAAAGGCCTAGTTTGTTCATCTGGAAGGGGGTGAGGCGGGAGCTCCTTGACCTGCCGTGAATTTAAATAAGTTAAGCAAGTTTCCGCAATTGTAGAGTGGGCCCTGGCAAATAGATCTGTATAAGCTGAAAGATACTCTTGGAGAGTATGGTGAATCAATCGCACAGTCGATGCTTCTTTGTCTACAGTAATCAGGCCCTGGCAGCAGCCTAGCAGCGTAGCTATCGGAGGAACATTGTTAAGATCGAAATCGGCTGATCCAATCTCCACTGCCAATGCATGGCAGAGCTCAACGGGTTGTAACGGACGTTCCGAATGACAGACCCACATAAGGGTGGTCATCGCGAGTTTCGCCTTTTCTCCACCCTGAGCCCTTATCCGCCCCAATGTTGCATCATATGCATCTCCTAACCCTACACCATTATCCATCGACCTCAGCCTGTATGTCCTTCGAGCAATAGTTGTTTCTCGCAGGATTCCATCGATATGGAGGGAAACTAGAAGGAATCTATATTGAAACAGGTCAGAATGTGCCTTTAAGTGGCTTCTTCAGTGTCCTCTCTTCTACATACGTTTCCGAGCTAGCTTCGGGAATGCTCTTCAGAATGTCCTCCTTCAATGCGCTGCTCATTATCTCCGGTGTTGTGTCATTCTTGAGTCTCTCGCGTAGATATCGAAGCAAATCATCTTCCTTAGGCTCAATCGATATGAAAATCGCTCCCCCACCAATTCTCCTTTCTATCTCGCTCCAGATGTGGGGTCTTCCGGTCATGAAGATGCGAGTATTCGGTGACTCCCGCAGAATTTGTCCTAGCGAATCAAGAACCACCACTCGATGCTCCGGCGCACATTCGTCAAGAGCATCAATACATATAAACGTACGCAACCGCGCTGCGATGGCTTGGAACAAATTCAAAATACTAGCAATCCGTGGCCCCCGACCCCCAATCACCATTTTTTGATTGCGAAACTCCTGCGCTATTGCATCTGGAATCGGGTTGAATCTGCTAACTAGCTGTTTTAGCAGAGAGCCTAGCATGTTGATCGGCGACTGCTCCTTCCGCCCAGCAAAGTCGAAATAAAAGCAGGTAACGGCAGAGTCTTGCTCCATGGCCTCGTCACATAACTTGTCTATGACTAGCGAACTAAGATCACAACTTGTCAACAATACTATTCCCCGTTTTCTCCTCTGTGAGATATTGTCTTACGTGATGTAACTCTTCCCTACCCCCGGATTCCCTTCACAGAATAAGGTCGAACGATCACATCCATCGCCTCCACCACCACCATACCAGCTTCTGAATTCTCTAGTTTCGAGTACCCAGGCCCCCACACTATCCATCCGTTGAGAGCTAACGTCTTGATGCCGTACCCGCGGGTCTAAGGGAGACAGCCATGCGAGTATTGTTGACTCATCATCGGAAATATTGTTGATGGTAGTAGAGTGATTGAAAGAGTGATTGAAAGAGTAATCGTTATTGGCAAAAAGCTGGGCCATTTTTCGTATTTCGCTATCCGGAATTCTGTAGAAATATCAATACTAGAGAAGAAAAGAAACCGGTAATTAATTTTTTTCTGGTGACTGACGATATTACTGTGGTCGAGAACGCTGTTGATGAAAAGCGGGGTTGGTTGCCTAGCGTTGTTTTTCAGCCTGGTCCTGTTTAATCACCTGATCCGAAATTCACAACGAAGGCTCTCGCCACTTGGTTGTTAGGCCGGATACCCGAATGTTTACAGAAGGCTAGCCTGGCAGATTCTCGACTTTCCTAATCCAGAATACAAGATGGAAATACAGAAAACAAAAAAGAAAAGGTAAAAAATGCGGAGGGCGGTAAAAAGAAAAAAACCCTTCCAGCACAGGTGATAGGACTTAATAAATCTGGATACTCATGTGGCCGAGGCGGTGTTGGACATAGAGTGGCAATCGCCGGGCGGATGACAAGCTCATGCCCCGCAACACCATTGATAATCATACAGGATACAAAAAACCGGCGGCTCAAAAATGGTTATGGATGAGGAGGGACCATCACGCGCACACATAATTTTCTGCAGTATATCAAATTCCTTGGCACCATCGGATTGCCCCTTTATTGGTTCATCAATCACTGCCCCATGTGAGCGTCTAACAGCAACTATGCCGCAGGAATCCATTCACGGCGTTGCATCTGGTTGTAGGCCAAGTTGAACGCAGCGAATCCGTGTGTGCTCTCGGATTGATCGGACGACTTGATTATGTAAGATTAGATAGGAGCTGGGTGGTGTGGGAGACAATATCAATTGCTTAATAGAGCGACGGCCCCGCGCACAGAAGTGGGAGCTGGGAATTCAAAGCCGGAGCTCTGGGCGAATATTTGGGAGGGAATAAAATTTCTTCTGACTTCTGAATTCTGACTTCTGCCTGGGGGCGCTGTCGCTCTAATGACATAATCAGAGTAGAGAGGGAGGGCTGTGTCGGTAAGCTATCAGGGGATCCTGGTGCCAAGGCTGTGGCTGGAACGCCACAACTCCCTCCCTCTTGCAAGGGTCGTTTTTCCAGGGCACCCAGTACGGAGGTACAGCCGGTAAGTTTTGTATGTTACACAGGCAGCTCACGCATAACCCTCTGCCTGTGTAACATACAAAACTTACCGGCTGCACCTCCGTAAAGTTGGCTGACGTAGGGCGGTATTTAAGGACAAAAGTACCAGCCTGGAGCAAAAAGTGATCGGAAAACTGCTGGTTGCAACCAACCACTTTTTTCCGATCACTTACCCTCACACCTAAGTACAGAATAAAAAAAATCGACATGGCAACGGTTGCACCCGGTCAACCCATCTTCCTCACACCAAGTAAATTATAGCCATAACTGCTATAAGAAGAGACTTTCTCATCCAAAATAAATTATCGCTTCCACAGCTTTAAGCGATATTGCCCTTGGCCGCCCGTACAAATAAATTATCACTGGTAAAGGCCAATCTCACTTAAAGTTGTGGAAGTGATAATTTACTTTGTGCAGTCAAGGCCAATATCTCTTAAAGCTGTGGAAGTGATAATTTACTTCCTTTGAGGAAGGTGTTTGAAATAGGGTTCAGCATGCTAGGGTTTGCTTTTGTTTCATGAAAGTGCAGAGGTTAAGATGTTTCATTGATAGACGGGTGGGGGTATAGATAGCATGAAGCCTACAGAAATGAAGGAAGAACAAGAGTTGGATGTTGGGATCAAAGGCTGGAGGGAAGAAGTCGTTGTGATGGATTTCTTTCGTTCAGAGATAGTGCAGAATTTTTCTCTACTTTGTTTTAGACAAGGTGAGGGGAGATAGGTATGGAAGGAAGTAGATACAAGTGGTGATCGTTGGAGGGCTCAGAATAGCATTTCGTTTTCCGTATATGCTCCTGTCATTACCGTCAGTTTAGCAAGCAAGGAAGTGCAACGAATAAGCCTAAATTGCCCGCTATCATTATTCTCTTTCCCTCCGTTGCCCTTCTTTGGTGCCAATTGCAGTAATACTTGTAATTTACTTGGTTTGGGGAAGATGGGTTGACCGGCTGCAACCGTTGCCATGTCGATTTTTTTATTCTGTACTTTTGTCTTTGAATACCGCCGTACTGACGAGAGCGAGGATTTCATCGTGATTGCCCTTCTGAATTTTTAAGTTGCACAACACATAGATTTTTTTTACCTTCAACAACCACCTCTGCGATTTATGGCAAAAGGATCACCCACCCCTATGTATGATATACAAACTCCGAACTAATTCAAAATAAAAGCCACAAGCACTGTCATTCTCTTTCGCTTTATCACCTAACTTATGGGGGGGTTTTTTTTTTGGCAGTTATAGATGCTACCGAATTCAAAAGCGAGGCAATCTCTAATGCACGTTTTGGACCGTTCGCACCGTACACTTTTTTGCTTTCCTAAGTCCTTGGATTTGTTGGCAAGGTAGGGGAAAATACCAGCAAGCACGATAAAGCATCGGTATTAACTCTATCTTGCAAGCCAGCCGAGAGCGAGAAGCTTGAGAAACTAATTCCCTAATCTACACAACCACAAAACAGCACATCTTAGAGTCCATCTTCATTCTAGCGGTGCCTTCGAAAATGCCAACACTAGGTTTTCTATTACCGGAAATAATCTATCTCTCGCAGGGAAAACAAGAAGATGAATAGAGAAAGAAAGAAATCTAAAAAGATCATTATCTATTAAATTAAAAAAATTAAAAAGAAAAATAGTGGCCGGATGTTCCTCCCCCCGGGCCCAACTGGACTCCGGACCAACGCCCGGGTACGGAGGTTTGCTGGAGCGTTGTGCGATATCTTTAATAGTCCTCCATCCATTCGTCCTCTAGCTCTTCCTGAGATTTGCCGCTTTCCTCCTCTTCTCTAGATTCGCTGCTTTCCTCATCCTCCGGGTTGCTCCCTTCCTGCATCCTTCCTACCGATCTTCTGCTCCTTTCGTCTTGTATCACCCACTTTGCCCCTTCTTCCTCCCGTCCCCTTCCCGCGCTTTGTTCTCCCTTCGAGGGGGCGCTCATCGTACCAGCACATGCGAGTAGTCGATTAATTTCGCCTCAACGATCGAGGTTGACATCCACCCGCTTTAGCAATAGTTCTACCACCCCTCCATGTCCCTTCTCTGTAGCACACGCAAGTGGTGTTCGACCATTGACATCCGAGTGATCGGGGTTGACCTCTCCGCGCTCGAGCAGTAGCTTCACCACACCTGCATTTCCTCTCGCCGGAGCATGCCAGAGTGGGGTTCGACCATCGCCATCTGAATAATTGGGGTTGATATCACTACGTCTCAACAGCAGCTTCACCATCCCCTGATGGCCACACGCCGCGGCAAGGCTGAGTGCTTCGTTGTGCTCGTTTTCTAGCAGATTGGGGCGGGCATCTATCCACTCGAGCAGTGCTTTTACTACTCCCTTTAACCCGAGCGTAACAGCCAACCACAATGCCGTGTAACCCCCTACATCTGGTAAATTTGGGTTAATATCTTCGCGTTGCAGTAGTAACCTTGCCACCCCTTCACTCCCCTTCATAGTAGCATATCCAAGTGGCCGTATATTCTTGTTATTCAGTCGATTGAGGTCAACATCTTTTCGGTCTAGTAAAAGCTTTACGACTCCTTCGTGTCCAACAAAGGCAGCGCGGTGCAGTGGTGTTTCGCCCCCCTTCGATAGCCTGTTAGGGTTTACATCGCTGGGTTGCAGCAGTAGTTTCACCACTTCTTCACACCCTTTTTCAGCAGCCAAGTGGAGCGGATCGTTACCCTCATTATCCAAACAACTAGGATTGATATTTTCTTGTCCGAGAAGTACCTTTACTACTCCCTCGTTTCCCCTCGCGGCAGCCCACAGTAGTGGACTTCGACCCATATTATCCGGATAGTTGGGATCAATCTCTTTCCACTCCAATAGTGTCTTTACTACCCCCTCGTTCCCGCCCGCTGCAGCCAACAGCAGTGGTGTCTGGCCTTTTTTATTTAGGCGGATGGGGCTAACGTCTTCGCGTCCCATTAGTAATTTCACCACCCGTTCATGCCCATTTCTGGCTGCACCGTGTAGGGGTGTTTCGCCTTCCTTGGTTTGACTATCGGCGTCAATATCTCCCTTTTCTAGTAGTAGTCTCACCGCCCCCTCGCGCCCCACCAAAGCAGCATGCCATAATGGTGTTCTTCCTTGCTCATTAGGCTTGTCGCGGCTAACATTATTCTGCTGTAGTAACAGCTTCACCACTCCTTCCTTTCCAAACCCGGCAGCATAGAAAAGTGGTGTACTACCATCTTCATCTGGAATATTAGGGTCGACATCTTCATATTCTAGTAGTAACTTGACCATCTCCTCCGTTCCCAAAGCAGCAGCATACAAGAATGGTGTTCCCCCTCGGGTATCTGGGCAATTAGGGATAATATCTTCCTGGTCTAAGAGAAACTTTACCACTCCGACATAATCCGCTCCGACAGCATAAAAAAGTGCTGTTGAGCCGTCAATGCCACGACTGTTGATGTCCACCTTTTCTTGCTTTAGAAGCAGCTTCACCAGGTCTTCGCGTCCGTTACGAGCGGCAAGCTGTAGTGGAGTTGTGCCTCTCGCGTCACGATTATCGGGGTCAATATTTTTTTGCTCCAATAAGAGCCTCGCTACTTCTTCATGACCATTCCTCACTGCCCATGAGAGCGGCGTAGCGCCTGTCAAATCTCGCTGATTGACACCATAATTCCCGGTACTTATCAACGAAGTCGCTAGTTCAACAAGCCCGAAGAAAGATGCACAATGCAGTCCAGGGAAGACCTTGAGACCATCAACGTCACAAACACCATTGCCACTCCAAGATTGCACTAAAAGCGACGCAGCAAATACGTGGTCTCCGCTCTGACTCAGGAGTTCCAGCGCGAGCGACATCGCGCGATCGGAGAATTCTCTTCTTGCGTGAGTTCCCCAATGTCTCGAAGAATATCTAAGAAAGGGCGACTTTTGGAAGTCTGGAAGGACACAGAGCTCATTGACCTGCCGTGAATTTAAATAAGTTAAGCAGGCTTCCGCAATCGTGGCGTGAGGAGTGGAAGGTAGGTCTGAATAAGCGGAAAGATACTCCTGGAGAGTATGGTGAATCAATCGCATAGTCGATGCTTCCTCGTCAACTGTGATCAGGCCCTGGCAGCAGCCTAGCAGCGTAGTAATCGGAGGAACATTGTTAGGATCGAAATCCGCTGATCCTATCTCCACTGCCAATGCATGGCAAAGCTCAACGGGTTGTAGCGGACGTTCCGAATGACAAACCCACATTAGGGTGGCCATCGCTAATTTCGCTTTTTCTCCATCTTGAGCCCTTATCCGCCCCAATGTTGCATCATATGCATCCCCTAACCCTACACCATTATTCATCGACCTCAGCCTGCCTGTCCTTCGAGCAATAGTTGTTTCTCGCATGATTCCATCGATATGGAGGGAAACTAGAAGGAATCTGTATTGAAATTGGTCAGAATCTGCAGTTAAGTTGCTTCTTAATTGTCTTCTCTTCTACTTACGTTTCCGAGCTCGCTTCGGAAATGCTCCTCAGAATGTCCTCCTCCAAGGCGCTGTTCATTACTTCCGGTGTTGTGTCATTCCTGAGTCTCTCGCGTAGATATTGAAGCACATCATCTTCCTTAGGCTCAATCGATATGAAAATCGCTCCCCCACCAATTCTCCTCTCGATCTCACTCCGGACCAATTTTCCAAAGCCGATCGATAGTATTTAGTCTAGATAACATAGGGAAAAGAAACAAGAAACAGCCCAAGGAAAACGCCAAAGGAAATGCCCGCTCTCCGGTCCGCTCTTCTTTAGACTCTGATGTTGGTGACGTTGCCGCTGCCCTTGCCATGGGAGAGTGTTACCACCGATAAGTCCCAATGATGCAATGAGGGCGCAGGGATCCGGTAGGGGTGGCGGGTGGGCGATAAAGAACGCGAGCTGCAGCTGTAGGAAACGCGGTGGTCTGTAGGAAGCGTGGTGGTCTGCAGAACAGGGAGAGACGGTGGGTGCTATAAGTCCCATGGAGTACACGGACCCCGCCCTTGGGAGCTATGGCCCCCCCCACTGCCCCAGCAACCGGCGATACCTTTTTCCGCCATCCCCCAGGAACCCAATGATTCTTCCTTGCCGGCTCCGGTGTGCTTTGCCCAATTGGCAACGGGTTTCTCCAACCCAACATTATAGGGTCTTCGGGTCATGAAGATGCGGATATTCGGTGACCGCAGAAACTTTCCTAGCGAATCGAGAACCACCACTCGATGCTCTGGCGCACATTCGTCAAGAGCATCAATACATACAAACGTATGCACCCGCGCTGCTATGGCTTGGAACATATTCAAAATACCAGGAATCCGTGGCCCCCGTCCCCCAATCACCATTTTTTGATTCCGAAACTCCTGCGCTATTGCATCTGGGATCGGGTCAAATTTGCTAGCTAGCTGTTTTAGCAGAGAACCTAGCATGTTGATCGGCGACTGCTCTTTCCGCGCGGCAAAGTCGAAATAAAAACACCCAACAGCAATATCTCGCTCCAAGGCCTCGTCACATAACTTGTCTATGACTAGCGAACTAAGATCAAAACTTGTCAATAATACTATTCCCCGTGTTTTCCTCAATGATATATTGTCTTACGTGATGCAGCTCTTCCCTACCCCCGGATTCCCTTCACAGAATAAGGTCGAACGATCACATCCGCCGCCTCCACCACCACCACCATACCAACTTCTGAATTCTCTAGTTTCCAGCAGCCATTTCCCTACACCATCCAATCGTTGAGACCTAACGTCTTGATGCCGCACGCGCGGCTCTAAGGGAGACAGCCATGCGAGTATTGTTGACTCATAATCGGAAATATTGTTGATGGTAGTAGACTGATTGAAAGAGTTACTGTTGTTGAATGAGTCCTTGTTGTTGGAGAAAATGCGAAACATTTTCCGTATTTCGCTATCCGTAATTCTGTAGAGATACTAGAGAATAAGCAAAGTGGTGATTGACTTTTTTTTCCGGTGATTGACGATATTGCTGCGGTCTTAAATGAAAAGAGGGGTTGCCTAACGTTGTTTCTTAGCCTAGTCCTATTTAACCCCCTGATCCGAAATTCACAACTAAGGCTCTCGCCCCCCGATTATTAAACCGAATACCCGAATGCTTACAGAGGGGTAGCCTGGGGGAATACAATGTTACTCTAAGTTATATCATGAACGGGTAGGACACGCAGATACCCGACCTTCCGCATATGGTAGCTCTATCCTGGGGTTAAACAACTTTTCTGCAGAAACTCTTGGTATTGTATGGTTTTTGCTAGGCAAAATCACTGGGCCACACCCAGATTAGGAAGGTCGGGAATCTGCATGTCTCGTCCCTCTATGGGATAACAAAGTGAAGGGCCCATTCGGATATGGCCGTTCAGTTGCCCAAGCAACCTCAAGTTTGTAGGGACAACAGGTCTTATCCAAACAGACTCCCAGCTGCCCTCAGGCAGGTACAGTACTACTGTACTACCGACCATGAAAAATTGTGAGAGGGGAGGGTGGGTTCACTTTTCCGAAGCTCCTAGCTCAAACTTAAATTTTCTTAGCCTTCAGCAAATAAAAAATAGAGACTGGTAATCCCAACATCCGGCATTTGATTCTGATTTTTCGCAAGCGGAATGCAAGAAGATGGAAATACAGAGAACAGAAAAGAGAAAGGGTGGAAAATGCGGATGGCGGAAAAAGAAAAAAACCTTCCAGTTCCGCGAAACCAGCACAGGTGATGTATAGGGCTTAAGAATTCTGAATAATACTAGCGCGGCCGAGTTGCTGTTGGACACCCACATAGATTGGCAATCGACAGGCGAATAGAAAGTTCATGCCCGGCAACACCAATGATGATCATGCACGATACAAAATAACCGGTGGTTCAAGGATGCTTACGGATGAGCAGGCTGCTATCATGCACACACATAATTTTCTGCCGTATGTTAAATTACTTGGCACCATCAGATTGCCCCTTTATTAGTTCACCGATTACTGCTCCATGTGGGTGTCTAATAGCAACTAGGTTGCATGAGCAGATTCAGGGTGTAGCATCTGGCTGGGGCGGCGGGGTGGGGCAGCTTTTCTTAGTTTATCCTCATCCGTTTTTCCGACACACAAGGCGATACCAGTGCTAGCAGTAGCCGATGTGGTTAAAATACTGGTACGGTTGCAGTTGCTACAACCCCTAATTAATCTTACCTGATCCTCTTCTAAACACAAGACCCCAATTATTGAACTCCAAAGTCGATAGAAAAAAATTGAACTGTCATAAAGACTGAAGTTGCGGTGCCTCTAATAACATCCAGATCGGGGTACAATGTTGAACTAAATGAGCGTCGATCAGCCGATCAAGTGCCCCTCCCGTCTTTCAACCAGGCTGCAACACCGATCACCCACCCCCTTGTCCTCGGGTGGCACAACAGTTCCTCCCCTGTCATCCCTCACAACAACCGACGTCAACAGTTATTTCAAATTGTCACAGTACCGTGCCCATGCTGCTGAGAACCAAGTAAATCACGTGATATTCTATTGAGATTTGCTAACGATTTCCATGGGTAATTTAGTATTTCTCTTTTTTCCTCCTCTTAGGCCTAGATGGGCGGAGGGTCAAGGCTTCCCTTTGAACATCCCCCCACTTGCAGTGTTGAGGAATTGAAGGTCACGTGATTTACCCAGCGCTCGCCAGCTTGAGTACATACATTTCCTGCAAAGAGGAGCTTTAAACCTCCTCTCGTAAATCCTTCCCGATCCGTTACGGCATTAGAGCATATCCACCGAATGATTTTCTCTTCAGTCCTCTGGTTGGGACTGCACTCAGAAATTCGTAAAGTATAGTATCAGGAAAAAGAGGCACTGGGGGTTCCATATCAGCGGAAGAGTCCCAGCCACCGTGGCTGAGAATCCACGGTTGCACCTTGCCTCTGCACCAGCCCAAAACCAAGTATTACGCCTTGACAAAATTAACCTCGCACCGACGAACAGGAAAAACTCCGGCCATGACAAGAGCGCACCCACAAACCCCACTATTATGAAAACCGAAAAAGAAAAAAAAGTAAATGCATAGTATAATACATAGTAGAAATTAAATATTTGATCTAGAGAAATTTCTTTAGGTGTAGGAGGACTGCATTGCCACCGACCGCTGAATGCGCAGCTACTGCCCTGTTTTGGCATACAAGAAAAATGGTATTTTTCTCACTTTTATAGCACTTTTGTTGTGAATGAAATATTGCAACATTGCACCTTTTCGACTCACAAGTCTCCTACTAGATATTTCTTCTCATTACTGTAGTCGGAATGGCAGCCACCATTTTACTATCTATGTTTTTACCCATATTAGTCAAAGGAGTTTGCACTTTGGCAAAAAAGGCATTTTTTATATGGCCTACTGCACTAAGCAGGCCGAAATTTGGTTAACAGATAATGCCATATTGAAAGTCTGTAGGATACCCGCAGCCGTGTTTCCCCAACCCTCTTTGAAACCTCAGTGTTACTGTTTAAATATAAAGAAGCACTCAATCTTTATTCCTAAAACAAGGATTCTTTGCATGTGGAGTCGGTTTGGGGAAGTGCCGGTGTAGGTATTGTGTTCTGACAAAATTAGCCGAACGGTAGCGAAGAGGAAAAACCTGGGTTATGGCACCACCCCCCCCTATAATACTGATAACCAAAATAAAAATAATAAAGGAGAGTTTTGGCCTAACTATAGAGAACAGGAAGCCTAAGATCTTAAACAAAAAGAGGCTGACTAAATGGTTTGATTTTGTTCAAGCTAGAGTAATTTCTTTAGGTGGGGTTGAAGGGCAGGGCGCTAGGGAGTATTTGGTTTGCAATGCGTCTTTTGTGCTGAGTTAATTTTGCCCATGCACAATACCAGCCATTCCGCTTGAGGTTTTTGTGTTAATTTCACCGCTCTACTCGCGGAGCATTGAGGTAACTTGCCAACTAGGCAGGGTGGGGATAGCAAGAAGGTAGCTTCGAGAATGCTAACGCTAAGTTTTCAATTATTGGAAATAATCTATCGTTTGGGGGGGGACGAGAAGGAGATGGAGAGAGAAAGAAACTTTTTATAAAATACACAATAACGAAGGATCTATTAAACTAAAGAAATTGTAAACACGGTAAATAGTGCGGGTTAGCAAAGAAAACAGTGCCCTAAGTCTTGATACAAGCAATGTAAACAGAAATCTAGAAGCGCCCATGGAGTAAATTTAACAGGAGGATTTCGTTGAGTGCATCGAAACTAAATAAACGATGAAGCAGGGGGAGCTGACCAGCAAGTCTGGCGTATCTCAACATAAGGAAGGGCGAGCTAGGCGATCAATCAAGATGTAGCCAAAGGCGGGAGAGGAGGTATATATGTCGTCTTGAACAGCCGACAACTCTGACCAAAGGAAGATCCGCGAATCATAAGGAATAAACAGGATGAGGAAAACATCCCAGTTGTGACAGAGCTTGATGGAATGTTGGGAAAGCAAATTGAGAGTCCACCGTATTTCTGGCTCAATCCGTAACCATCATGGCGGCTCTTTCGAACCTAATGATATATGGCGAATGGCAGTGAACTTAAGCCAACATAAACCAAACGCCCCACGCCCAATGGCCTCCATCATGATTGGAACAAATCCAGAATCAATGACGTCGATTTGTCTTAAGCGAAGTTTATAGTACTATAAGCTCGTTGCTTTATTCTCATATTCTAAGTGACGGTGAAAATCTTACAGGCTGTTCACAGGTATCTGCAGGTTACCTGGGCATGTGTGATACAGGTAATACGGTCTAAATTTAAATTTGAATGATCGGGCAGCTTTGCCCGGCTATCTGGCGGTTTTGGCCTGGGTTGCTTCAAGACTGTACCCAACAGTTTCCTGGGCACCGGCCGGCTTTGCGGGCCACCCATAAAATCCACCGGACTGATCCAGGCTTCTTGAAACAACGGCCGGACTGGCCGCTTAGGCTCACTGACTTCCATCTTCCATCTTCCATCTCGCCTACCCATCTTCTGCTCTTTTCCTCCCCTTTCACCCTCTTTGCCTTTTCTTCTTCTTCCCTTCCTTCTTGCTTCCTTTTCTTTTCAGAGGTGCGCTCATAGTACCAGCACATCTGAGTGGCGTTCGATCGATCCTATCCCCAGGATCGGAGTCGTCCTCTCCCCGCTTTAGCGATGGTTTCATTACCCCTTCATGTCCCCCCTCTGTATCACACACAAGTGGTGTCCGACCATTGACATCTCGGCAATTGGAATCGACATCTCGGCGCTCCAGTAGCTGCTTCACAACATCTGCATGCCCGCTCGCTGAGGCATGCCAAAGTGGAGTTTCACCATAGTTATCTGGGTAATTAGGGTCGATATCTCTATGCTCTAGCAACAGTTCCACCACTCTTCCATGCCCATACGCAGCAGCACAGCAGAGTGGAGTGTGATTCTGGTCGTCAGGGCGATTAAGGTCGACGGCTTCGCGTTCTAGTAAAAGCTTTACAACTCCTGAGTTTCCTTCTGAGGTGGCGCAGTACAGTGGCGCTCTGGCCTCTTTGCACGGCCTGTCAGGGTCGACATCGCTCCGTTGCAGCAGTAGTTTCACCATTTCTTCACACCCCTGTCCAGCAGCCCAGTGGAGCGGACTGTGCCCCTTGTTATCCACAAAATTAGGATCGATATTTTCTCGCTCAAGGAGTATTTTTACTACTCCCTCTTTTCCATTCTTGGTGGCGAACAGCAATGGTGTCTGGCCTTTGCTATCTGGGCAGTTAGGGTCAATATCTTTTCCGTTGCATAAATATCCTTACTACCCCTCTCTTCCGAGCGCCGCAGCTAGTGATGGGCACGATCAGATCATGATCGATCATTGATCGACTATACCATGATCGGTCAGCTCGATCATAGGGTCCCCTCGATCAGATCATGATCTGATCGATTTCGTCGATCATGGTACTGCTCGATCATAGTCGATCATGATCGATCACTCTCCCAAATTTAATGCTAAATATATTCAACATAACCTATGTAGGTCAAGAATACTCTATAAGGGGACAGGAATAATAGTCATAGCAAAGGCACAATAATTAGCCAGCCTTAATCATGTGCGTAGAGTTGCTGTAATCAATTACTCGATAATGCTCAAGTAGTAATCATGATCGATCACTAGATCATGCTCGAGCAGTTACTATGATCGACTATGATCGATCATGCTCGATCAGGGTCACCAATTTGATCGATCATTCGATCATAGGGTCCCCTCGATCAGATCATGATCGATCATGATCGTGCCCATCACTACTCACTACTCCCTCATGTCCGCCCGAAGCAGCACCCCATAGCGGTGTTCTCCCTTGCTCGTGAGGCTCGTCGCAATTAACACTATTCCGCTGGAGCAATAGCTTCACCACTCGTTCATGTCCAAATCTGGCAGCATGGTAAAGCGGTGTACCGCCCTCTTCATCTGGAAGATTGGTATCGACATCACCACACTCCAGTAGTAGCTTGACAACCTCCTCCATTCCCAACGTGGCGGCATACCAAAATGCTGTTCTTCCTTGATTATCTCTCCAATTGGAGTTAATATCTTCATATTCTAGCAGAAGCTTCACTATCCCACCATGTCCTCGTCTAGTAGCAAACGTAAGTGGTGTTAGGCCTCTCGTCTCGTGGTTATTGATGTTCACGTTTCCTTCCTTCAGAAGCAGCTTTACCACACCTTCATGTCCATTGCTAGCAGCAAGCTGTAGTGGGGTTGTGCCTTCTACTTCACGACCATCTGGGTCAATATTTTCTTGCTCCAGGAGAAGTCTCACTACTTCTTCATGTCCATTCTCCGCGGCCCACGAGAGTGGCGTAACACCTGTACAATCTTGTTGATTGATCTCACAAACCTTTTTATCTATCAACGTAGTCGCTAGTTCAATGAGCCCGAAGAAAGATGCACAGTGCAGTCCAGAGAAGAGCGAATGGGAAGCAGTGCCACCAAAATCGCCGGCAGAATCATCGTTGGAATCATCGTTGGAATCATCGTTGGAATCGTCGTTGGAATCGTCGTTGGAATCGCTGTTAGAACAATGAGAAGCAAGACAGTTACCCCAGAATTGCCCTAAAAGTATTCCGGCGGATATGTGATTTTCGTACTGATTTAAGAGGCCCAGCGCGAGCGACATCGCACGATCAGAAAACTGTCTTTTGGCGTGAGTCCCCCAATGTCTCGAAGAATATTTGAGAAATGGCATGCTTTCGTAATCTGGAAAGGGAAAGGGTGGGCGTTTCCTGACCCGCTGCGAATTTAAATAGGTTAAGCAGGTTTCCGCAATTGTAGAGTGGGCCGTGGTAAATAGGTCTGGATAAGCAGAAAGATACTCTTGGAGAGTATAGTGAATCAGTCGCACAGTAGATGCTTCCTTGTCTACAGTGATCAGACTTTGGCAGCAGCCTAGCAGCGTAGCTATCAGAGGGACATTGTCAGGATCGAAATCCGCTGATCCGATCTCCACTGCCAATGCGTGACAGAGCTCATCCGCATGTAATGGGCGTTCCGAATGACAGACCCACATAATGGTAGCCAAAGCGAGCTTCACCTTTTCCCCATCCTGAGCCTTTATACGCTCCAATGTTGCACCATATACACCGCCTAATCTGCTCCACCATTCATCGACCTCAGCTTTGTTGTCCTTCGAGCGATGGTTGTTTCTCGTAGGACCCCATCGATATGGAGGGAAACAAGTAAGAATCTATATTCAAATAGGTTAGAATATATCTCCAAGTAGCTTGCTCCCGCTCCTACATACGTTTCCGAGCTCGCTTCGGGAATGCTCTTTAATATATCCGCCTCTAATGCGCTGCTCATTATCACCGGCATTGTGTCCTCCTCAAGCCTCTTGCGTAGATATCTAAGCACATCATCATCCTTAGGCTCTATTGATATGAATATCGCCCCTTCACCAAGCCTCCTCTCGATCTCACACCGGACATGAGATCTTCCGGTCATAAATATGCGAGTATTGGGTGACCCCCGCAGAATCTGTCTTAGGGAATCAAGAACCACCACCCGATGCTCTGGTGCGCATTCGTCAAGAGCATCAACACATATGAATGTACGCATTGTGGCTGCGATGTTCTGGAACATCTTCAAAATCCCCGAAATCTTTAACCCTCGGCCCCCAATGAGCTTTTCTTGAGTCTGAAACTCCCGGACTATTACGTCGGGAGTCTGTTCAAATCTGCCAGCCAGCTGTCTCAGCGGAGATCCCAGCATATTGATCGGCGACTGTTCCTTCCGTGCGGCATAGTCGAAATAAAAACAAGTAACAGCAATATCTCGCTCTCGCTCCATGGCCTCGTCACATAACTTGTCTACGACTAGTGAACTAAGGCCACCGATTGTCAGCAATGCCATTCTCTACCTTCCCCTTAAATATGCTCTGCCTCACGTAATGTAGCTCTTTCCTACCCCCGGATCGCCATCGCAGAATAAGGTCGCATAATTAGATTCATTTCCTCCACTACCACCATACCATCTTCGGAATTCTCTGGCTTCCAGTAGCCAGCCCCCCACACTATCCATCCGTTGAGACCTGATATCTCGATGCCGTACCCGGGGGTCTAAAGGAGATAGCCATGAGTGTATTTTAGACTCATCATCGAGAATATTGTTGATGATATTGAAACAGTTATTGTTATCGGCAAAGATCCGTGACATTTTCCGTATTTCGCTATCCGGGATTCTGTAGAGCTGCTCGGGAAGAAACAAAGCGGTAATTGACTGCGGTGATAGATGAAATTCTTGCACACGAACATGTAGCTGATGAAAAGCGGGGTTAGTCGCACACCCCGGTGGCTCGGCTGAACCCTATCCAATCGCATGGTCTGAACTCAAAAGAATAGGCTATGATGGGTAGAGGGGAGATTGTCTTGCGGTCCTTATTCTTTTCTGTGCTGCCAGCAGCGTACTATATATACAAGATTCCTAACTACAGAACAAAGTCCTTCTTTTTCTTCGCCAGACTCTTCTTCCATTTTCCTCACGCTCCTTTCTCTTCCACCCACACCACAGTCCTGACTTCCTCCAAGACATATCATCCCTCAATCCCTTTCCCTCGTCTCATCCTCTTACACGCTTCTCCTTCCTTCTCCTTCCTTCTCATACAATCCTTAACCCTAGCTGAACCGTCCTGCGTTTCCCAATCGTTGTAGTGTAACAATCTCCGTATTTCATCTCTTAGACCCAAACAGCTAACACCTCCTAGCGCCGCTTCTCAAGCCTTCCAAACATCTCCGCTGCAATTAACCAGTAGTGCAACCACCACCACTTCAACTAACATCTTCCACCACGCTTTCCAAAACATAACTTCCTTTCGTAAAACATCTATTGTCGTAGGTGACCTGGGGTCATGGGCATGGTTGTGGTAAGAGTAAGGGCAAGGGATATGGAATCTTCGCGAATATTCTAACATGAACCACGTCTGAGGCTCTGGAAGTTCACAACTTGTAGCTGCCGGATCGGACCACTTTCCCCAGTATCTCCTCATGCACCGTAGCGTTTTTCCTCAAGTAGTAAAAGTAGCCATCGTACGACCGATTGGGCCCCGTTATGGCCTGGCATATGGTAGGAGTATCTGCCGCACTTGAATCTTCACAGCTTGCTCGAACACAACACACCCGTTATTGGACTCTAAAAAAAAATTGAAAATTGAACCGGCCTGGATATTGAAACTATTGCATTGATGATCGCCCCCTCCGAGGCGCCTTCTACTCCACAGCCAAGCTGAACACAGGGAAACTCGCGTATCGTACTTGACGATTTATGAGACCGCTTGATTACATAAGATTATCTTGGAGGTGGGGCACGGTGTAGGATCGGCTCACGGATAGGATTTCACTGCAATTGCTTCTATCATAGTTCCTTGGTGGCCTAAGTACTGTACCGATGAAAACACATTAGAGCGACCTAACTTGGAGCCTCCGAAATCCCAATTTGCACCCCCCACTCTGTAAAATAAAAGATACATTATGTAAATAGAGAGCTAAAAATGCAGCAAATCTGAGATTTCCATTTATAACAAACCCCTTCGTTATAAATGGCAGCGCTCATCTGTTAGCGCGGCCGTCCTAATACCGGTGGCTTGGCTGAGCTCTGTTCCAACATCTGAGGCTCTCTGGATGTTAATTAACCGTGCCAAGTTTGTGGCCCTGTTTTGGGAAAGTGCGTGGGGGCAGACTGCAGAAAGTGGTCGAGTCAGGAGACTACAGATAACCATGCCAAGGTTGTGGCGGAGCCACAACCTTCGATTGCTCGCTTGCACCTCTTCAAAGTGCCGCACAGCTCAACGTCAGATTCGGCTCAACGTCAGATTCAATTTTGTATGTAAATCCCAGAATTACATGCCACCACCAAATCCTCTGTGATGCCTGAAATGTTCTTTTGGCTTTCTTACAAATTCTTTTAAGTCTTCGCCAGTAAGTCTTCCTTTTCTTTTCCCTCTCTTTTACAACTTTTATTTTCCCTTGGTGGCACTTTGGTTTGAATTAAGCGTGAATATGACGTTGAGCCGAATCTGATGTTGAGCTGTGCGGCAATTTGAAGAGGCGCCAGAAGATTGTGAGTACGGCGGTATTTAAGGACAAAAGTACAGAATAAAAAAATCCATGGCAACGGTTGCTCCCGGCCAACCCATCTTCCTCACACCAAGTAAATGCTGCAACGGCTATAAGAGACTTCCTCGTCCAAAGTAAATTATCGCTTCCACAGCTTTAAGCGATATTGCCCTTTGCCGCACAAAGTAAATTATCACTGGTAAAGGCCAATCTCACCTAAAGTTGTGGAAGTGATAATTTACTTTGCGCGGTCAAGGCCAATATCTCTTAAAGCCGTGGAAGCGATAATTTCCTTTCCGCGAGGAAGGTGTTGGAAATACGGCTCAGCATGCTAGAGTTTACTATTGTTTTACGAAAGCATAGAGATTAAGATGTTTCATTGGTAGAAGGGTGAGGGTATGGATATCACGAAGGCTACGGAAATGAAGAAAGAATAAGAGTTGGATGTTGGGATTGAAGGCTGGAGGGAACAGGAAGTCTTTATGATGGATTTCTTTTGTTCAGCGATAGTGCAGAATTTTTCTCTCCTTTCTTTTAGACAAAGTGAGGAGGAGATAGGTGTTGAAGTAGATACAAGTAGTGATCGTTGGAAGGCTCGGGATAGCCTTTTGTTTTCCCTATATGCTCCTGTCATTACTATCAGTTTAGCAAGCAAGGAAGTGCAATGAATAAGCTTAAATTGCGCGCTATAGTTATTCTCTCTCCCTCCGTTACCCTTCTTTGGTGCCAGTTGCAGCAATAAATTACTTGGTCTGAGGAAGATGAGTTCACCGGAAGCAACTGTTGCTATGTGGATTTTTTTATTCTGTACTTTTGTCCTTAAATACCGCCGTAGTGAGCAAGCGAGCAATCGAGGGTTGTGGCGGAGCCACAACCTTGGCATGGTTATCTGTAGTCTCCTGACTCGACCACTTTCTGCAGTCTGCCCCCATGCACTTTCCCAAAACAGGGCCTACTACAGTAATTAACAGAGCCACACTTCGAATCCCAGCTCGAGTGTATTGACAAGTTGCTCCATCAAATTCTGCCTTAGCCCCGCTGTGGAATAGAATAGGGCAGGCTCATTAATTCTTCTACTCGAGTAGGCTCCGTTTAATACAACAAAATCCATGTCGTTCAACTCTAAAATAAATAGAAAATTGAACTGTCCTGAATATTGATATTGCGGTACCAGTAATAATATTCTTACGAGGCCTCTTCTACGCCAGGATCAAGTTGAGCAAAGCGAAACTCGGTAGTGGTATTTCAGCGCTCGTCATACGCCTTGATTACATAAGATTATCTGAGAGCTGGGAGCTGGGAGCTAGGTCAAGTAAAGAGATAATCGATTTCTTAATGACATAATCAGAGCAGAGAAGGGAGGTCGTATCGGCAAGGGATAGGGCTGCTAGCGATAGGGGGGATTCCTCTACAATTGCCGTAAAAACCAAAATAATTGAGGATGGCGCTAGGACGTCCAGAATTTCCGACAAAATTCCAGAGTGAGAAAGACCCTTCAGCCCTCGGGTGAGACAGCAGACCTTACTAGGAGAGGCAAGTCCAACGTCAAAGTGGCGTTCTCAATTATTTCGGTTTTTACGGTGCTTCTACAAGTAAGTTATGGTAATGCAAAGCCCCAGTTAGCTCATGTTGAAACTACTCCACCAAACCAATTTTAGGAACCCAGCCCATCCCGAAGTGGCTTTCCAGGGAGAGCCAAGAAACAGATTGGGTGTTCATTTGGCCATCCGCCGAGCGCTGATACCGGGATCTGTCCCTAGCCCAATGCCGGGTATGTGCTTGAATGAAAGCCGGGGATACGTACTCGAGTACAAAGAAGAAAGCTAAGGCGAAATGATCTATGGTAGCAGGGGTAAGAAGCCAAGGGTGTCTGATCAGCCTCGGTCGCACACCCCTACGAGTTCCCACAATCCGGTGAAACAAGGAACCCCGCCCCCGGCAGTCGGCGACTCTTGTACAAGTACCCAGCAAGAGGTACCTGAACATTGGGTGGGGTAAACGCCATTTTAAGGAATTCTCACCAAAATTGCCCCTGTTAAACAGTGTTCACAGACCTCGAAGAGGTGTCTTACCTCTGAAATATCCCCGAAATATCCCTGAAATATCCTTGTATTATCCCTGTATTATCCCTGTATTATCCCTGTTTTCCGTCCAAATGTTCAGGTACTTCTTGAGGGGGACTTGTAGTGTTGGTCGTTTTTGAATCGTGCTCGTTTTCCGGTACCGGCAGCACTCTGCCAAAGCTACAAGCTCAAAATATCAAAGCAACCCAGGGAGCAAAAAAGAAAAAGAAAGGAGCGTGAAAACAGCAATACCGCTAGCAGAGAGTCCGTAAAGCGGATCTTGCCCAAATTGCTGCTTCGAATTGGGATGCTCTGTTAATCCCTTCCCGCATGTCGTGTTACCAGGACTTGCTTTTCCTACCTGCAACGTTTACATCCGGCTCTCTACGAGTAACCGATTCCGCTTTTGACCCAAGCGACGTGTTTTTCTCTCATTTTCATCATTAGCCTTCAGCCTCACAAGAGGTTACCTAATTGGTGGCATGGTGACACAAAGGATATGATTGAAGATAACATGGAGGATAACGTGAAGGATAGTAGATTTTCGCTTACTATCACGAGATTGGGAAAATTGAGTTGAGGTTCCTTTTGTGTCATAATCGAGCTCCTAAATAAGTATAGCTTATCATGCAACCCCCTTGGCAACGGTCTCTCTCAGGCCAGAGCCTACGGTACCAGTACAGTTGCCTACTCTATCATAGGCATTGTGGGAGAGGGTGAGCGGCGTACTGTACCAATACAACACTTAGTTCTTCGAGGCTTTTTTTGGACTCGACGCAACTCTGGTTATTGAATGGTAATTAGAACGGAAACGCGTTAAATATTGAAGTTATCTATAATACGGTACTATCATCAACAGAGTGGAAGGTGTAACTTACAGTAGTAACTTACACTCTTCTACGGCGACATGAGGTGTGACCAAGAATCAGTAGCATTTTTTCTATCCCCCTTTGACACAATCGCTTTTTTGCCCGGTTTGTCACCGGCCGGTTTTCATTGTGCCGCGGTCTCCACAAAGAGAAAAGTCGTCGATAAGGAAAAGGGAAGCCAGCATTATTTTTTTGGCAGGGGGTGGAGATAGCCGGTATTGTTACACCGGAGAAAAAGATCTTCAACAAAAGAAGGATATTAATAGGATAGATCAAGTTGCAATTGTCAGCTACTCGTACCCAGCTCCCGGAGACCGGAATGATTTTTTTGTCTTTTGTGATACCACCCCACGTACACGTCCCAGGCATATTGAACTCGAACATTTGAGTCCGAATTTAGTATGGGGTCACAGATGTGCACAGACAATTCGCCATGCAAATTTTTACCCCCTGTGTTCGGGTTCAATATGCCTGGGACGTGTACACCCAGATACTCCACGGTGGGAGGTGCCTGCCGTTACAAGTACAGTACAATATTAATTGGGCTGTGATTCCTACTCGCTTATGCAGCACAACGGCTTACACAAGGGCCCCAAGCCGTATTCCCCTTGCTCCTAGAAAAACAAAAAAAAAAAAAGCAAGAAATAAATATTGATTCAATCCTATATTCTTATTTTGATTTCGCACCTTTCCCACGTTCACCCCCGAGAAGTCCAGGGAAGGTCGGGAACGGCCATCACCCACGAGCACTCGGTTCTGCGACCCCCCCTGTGAGCCAACACCGGATAAGAAGCAAGACAGGGCTAACTCAGGAGCACGAGAACTGTCAAAGCGGTATAAATTAATTTAAATTGGGCAACGACTTCCGAACAAGAATAAAAAAAACGTATCTGGACAGCGGCCAACCGCCCGACGACAAAAACCAATGCACCAATTGTTGGAGCCGGGAACTCCTTTCAGTATAATGTTCCTTTGTCTTGAACAGATGAGGAGATGCCGACTGGGATGTGTTAGAGAATTCATGACACGGGACCGGAAAGCACTTACGGAATTTAGAGAATGTCCTACAAGCCGGTAGATAAATCCAAGAGCGCCCAAGCATAGTACTTTAGTTTCGCTTTCAATCAGCAACAATCCCACAACAGCTTCCAAAATGGGGGGGAATAAGGAATACTAACCTCGATACTATGGCCACTCTGCTCGGCGGCACACATACCTTGCCAAATAGCTACCTTCTGGGCAACCAACCCCTCCTCCGCAATTCCCATGCTCCTAGCGCGCCGCTCAAACTCAGCAGTCCTCAACATCTTCTGCGCTTTCACCTTTCTCGCGTCACGCTTGCGCTGTGCCGGTGTGACTATATCAAACCTGTTAGCGCCCCAGAGGTGGGTTCATGGAAAGGAGGTTGTACTGCGTGTAGCTAGGAGTCGGTCATGCTCGATCCTGTGAAGATCTAGCCAAGCATTTTTCTCATCACCGGTACGCCCGCGAATCCCGGGGTGTTTCAGGTGTCTCCAGAGGTACCCATAGGGCATCTTCCCGCTGAAAACCAAGGAGCAACCAAAGACCGGGCATTCAAGCGTTGGCAGCCCAAGATTGGGAGTGGTTTCGTGAAGAGGTTGCGAGAGGTTGAGGGACGGAGTCGGGTTTTGAGGGATAGCATTTGCGTTCCCGTCGGGGGAGGGGGAATCGTAAGTTGGCAGGCAACGTCCAGACATGCCTTCATGAGAATTGCGAGGCATAACTGTAGGGTTGGATATCTAGTTGCTTTTGACCAGAAATGCTTTGTATATATATGTTGAGATAGGGGCGGAGTTGGAGCGGAGATCGGTATGTGTTGCGGTAGAAGGTAGTCGAGGAAATTCTCTGCGAGGGTTTTGATCAACTATTGGCCTTGCACTACCGGTTAGTACACATAGCGAAGGGCGAGAGGACATGTAAGTATTGACAATACCCAAAGTGTGCCGGGGACGGCAGTAGTTAAAGCTGGGGATATTCCTCCCGAGCACTATGGGTTCAGGCAAGCCAGCAATGGGAAGAGCTATATAACGTCTCCATCGGCTTTTGACTGCGATGGCTTCTGGCCGCTCATCAGGTCACAGGCACTCACTCAGCTTTCGTCCACTGGTGGCCCCAGCGGAAGTTTGCGTATCTACTAAGTTAATATGTAAACACAACTGAATAAAGCTTGTGCTTACTCCCTTATAGGAGTTTTACTTGTTCCCAAATCGATCTCATATCGTGGAGATAGATCTAAACCACAAACGGCGAGGCTGGTACTTTTCTTCCTACTCTCATTCAATTTTTGCTTTTTCTTATCCCCCCTCAAATTCCACATCCCTTCGTTCGTATGCCGAAATTCACGTACTCGTAATGTCCTGACGTTTGTGAACACAACTGCTATTGCATAACGCCAAAATTCAGCTTTTTTGCCCGGGTCTTGGCATCATGCAATAGTGGTCGTTTTCAAAAACGTCAGGACATTACGAGTACGTGAATTTCGGCATACGAACGAAGGGATAGTTCCCCCGCCCTAGCGCCACTTACTGCCGTTGCTCTTCCGGCCCTATCCCCCAGCCCGACAAGGCGGCGCGGCCTTGGCGTCTAAAAAATACCATCCCCTACTGCTGTTTCTTGCCTAATCTGTGCGCACCACAAACTCACCACTCACACAATTTCTGGCCAAACCGCCAAAAAGTGAAAAAATCCCGCTCTTCAAACGGTACTTGGACTGCAGAAAAAATCACTGCAAATTTAACATAAAATTGACTGATTTTTTTGTTCTACTGGCCACTAGCAACAAGTAAGTGAAGCTAGCCAACAGGGTTGCCATATAAATATTCCATACATTTTAGGTGCCTAGGTTGCGCTTCCTGGCTCTTGTATACTTGCAGACAGGATTTCAAAAGGAAAAAATAGAGGACTTTGAAGTTTATTCTCATAAGTCTGGGCTGTCCGAAAAAACAAAGAAAAAGAGACCCCATGGGAGGCTTTTCTTCTCGCAACGAGCGGAGCTCATTGAGGCTCTTACTACAATTTTTAGAAGATTACTCTGTGAATTTGCTAATCTCCGGATTTAGAGACCGCGTCTCATTAACCGGCTTTCACCATTCAATTAATTCGCTAAACTAAACTTACTTGGGCTAATGTCGCAATTTCAGGGATATTCGAAGCTAGTGAATTCACAGAGCAAGCAAATACACGCCATATAATTTCTTTTTTAAGGAGAAAACCGTTATTTGTTCCAAACTGTGAGCCGGCGAAAGGAGGATCTTGGGGAAAAATTCATGAGAGGAGCTGAGTGCATTGAATCTCCCGCCGTAGCCTCTTGCAGATTCCTTACTAATAATTGCTTTCTTAAGGGGAAAAGCGATATTTCCCTAATATTTTTCTTTAGTATTTGTACAAGTACTTGTACCGTAACTTACTCGAGTACGGTAAGCTCACCACAAAAAAAAAACAAATATTAAACTACTCGTACGAGTACCAAAAGAGTCCCTCCACCCAGTGCTGATCAGCCAATCAAGTTTCCTTTCGGCCGTTCAGCCAGGATACAAGCAAACTCGGGGGTGGAAGTACTCGTAAGCGATGAGATAGACAAGGGCTTGAGGTCCCCTTGCTCATGATTGAGGGAAAAATGGTTTGGTTTGGTGGGAGTGTCTCGGAAACTGTAATGCTGAGAGGGGTAAAAAAGCTTTAATACCGCGAACCCCTGTCCATCCCATCACTAACCTTTATACCCGAGTATCTTCGATCGCTCGCCGCTCTGCTCTCTGGTGGCGCGACACTCCCGGTGGCTCTCCTGTCTTATCTCACCACGCCACAACCAACGTCAACGGTTATTTCCAACCCTGACAACCCCTCCAATAGAGACATTAAACCCCCTTTCGTAAAGCTTTCCTGTAAGAACTCGAAAAATTCAAATTTGCGCTAGGACGTTGGGTTGGCCTTTGCTAGAATGGCCCAGTACCCTTTTGTTTTTGCCTCATGTTGGGATTGGCGATTGCACAGCCAGTGTTCCCAAGCGTCCCGTCCGCCCCGTAGGCACCTACAGGACTCCAGTCCCGTCCGTCCCGGGCGTCTGTCTCAAGCAGTAGGGCAAGGGCGTCCGTCCTTGGAGAAAGACTACCGTCTAAGAGGTGACTGTAGGTCCCTACAGTCCTCTACGGATCGGTAACACCCGAATGATACACGCAGTCCTCACCCGTCATCCGCAGTCCTCACCCGTCTTCTGCAGTCCTTGTTAATTACCTATAGGGCCCGCCCATTACCTGGAGTCCTCACCCGTTATCTGCAGTCCTCACCCGTCTTATGCAGTCCTCGCCAATTACCTGCAGGGCCCGCCCGTCACCCGTAGGTCCCGCCCATCATCCGGAGTTAACCGGGAAATTGCGCCACCTGAGACACCTGCAGGGCCCGCTCGTCTGTCCCGGGCAGTCATCCGGACGGACGCTAAGATACCCGTCCGTCCCGGGCGCCCTTCCAGGATCTGCCGTCCGTCCCGTCCGGACCCGAAGACGGACGGACTGGACGCTTGGGTTCACTGTGCACAGCAACTAGTAAAGTTTCTGGAAAGAAGTCGGGGGTCCTCATTAGAGAAAGTGTCCTAGCCACTGTGGTCGTGAATGCACACAGTAACAACACCACAAACCCCCTCCTCCACCTCCCATCCACCTTCGCTTCTCTACTTCAGCTCACAGCCAAGGAGTATGATATATGCCAAGTCTGTGGGATATTTGCAGCCCCGCTTTCCGAACCATCCTTGAAATTATTCAGTTACTGGTGAATATAGAAAACAAAGCTATATTTACAACCTAGATTTTCTATGCATAGGCAGGTTTAGAATAGTGTTAGTGCAATTATTATACCTATCTCTACCAGGTCGATGTTTTGCGCCAATTTCATCACTCTACTTGGGCGCTGCGGAGCATGGAGGTAACTTGCCAACCAGACACAGTAGGGAAATTAATGTACCTTCGGAAATTCTAACCTCTCTATTATTGGAAATAATCTATCGCTCATAGGGGGGAAACAAAAGCAGATAAATAGAGAAAGAATGAGCTTTTTTTGATACTTTGGTAGGATCAATGGTGGATAGGGTGGAAGCAATTATAAGGCTGATGGATGGTATATCATACTAAATATTAATTCTACTATTTATTTACATTTTTTAGTTTTCATGATGGTGGGGTTGGTGGGGTAGTGGGGTTGCCATGGGCGAGTTTTTCCATCCGTTGATGTATTTGTATTCTCATCCTGTATTCGGAATGCGGTTCCTACAAAAAGTGTCAGAAGGTGCATCAGAATTATAAGAAATATCGAATATATGATAGGTCTAATACAAAGAGAGCAATATAACCGATGGTATTGTCAATTGACAAAATTAACCGTGCACCAACGATCGATGACAACGTAACCCTCCTCACCACCCGGCATTTTCAACAGCACCCAAAGAACTTTCCCTAGCTCAAATATTAATATCTATGTGTTCTATTCTGAACTTATGATTTTGATTTTTTTTCCTGGTTTTAACAATAGTGGAGTTGGTGGAGGAGTATTGTTGCCATGGTCAAAGTTCTTCCTTTTGAATTGATGCGGAGTTAATTTTGTCCACAGACAATAGTGAAAATAATCATGACTATGGAATTGTGACAATAAGTTGAATGAAGAGAGGTGTTGATTCACTCTCAATTCTAGAACCTCCTTTCTCCCTCGCATAATATTCCAAACTGCCCTTTCATATCACTCTTACCCACAAGGTGAAACCTTTTGCTTATGGGAATTAATAGCTGGTTACCCTCCTATTCGCTTCGCTCATAGTCGGGATAAGCAAGTGTGACGGATAAGCATGTGTGACACTTCGGTTTTTTTTTTTTTTTGTAGACCAAGCACGGCAACTCGCTCCCTCCAACCACCCAAACAGCCCAGCGAGACCAATTCAGCACAATAGAGATGTCGGAAGCTATGGAAAGGCTTGAAATGAAGAAGCGCTTGAATGCAGCAATGGAATGGCTAGCAGAGGAGCCAGGTGAAAAGGCAAGTACAGCAGGCAAAATCTTTAATGTCAAACAGTCATCTATTCGTATGCGCCAACACCGAGAACGCCATCAAGAGAGAAATAGTTACGGTACTTTCAACCAGCATGGGGGAAATAACCTTATTCTTACAGAAGCTCAGGAGGAAGCAGTTTTCCGGTTCTGTCATGACCAATTAGAGATGGGACTAGGAGCGACCCCCTCGATTATCTATATAGCCATCTGCCATCTTCATCAGCAAGAGCAATGCAACCCTCCCTCTCAGATCTGGTTTCGGAAATGGCTCAAGAAGAATCCTACGCTTCATACTATTAAAACTAAGCCAATCGCCCAGGCACGAGTCGCCACCCATAGTGAAGAGGATCTCAAGAGCTTTTTTATTGAGTATCAGAATACTCTCACCAAGTATGGAATCAAACGCGCCAAATATATCTACAATATGGATGAGTCCGGAGTTCGTGTTGGATGTCCTACTGGTGAAATAGTTATTGTCCCAACTCACGTGAAGGAGTTGTACACAGCCAGCCCTGAGAATCGAAAGTCGATTACTATTATTGAAACTATCTGTACTGATGGTAGCCCTCCTCCACCTCCGGTTGAGATTTGCCCTGGCGAAAAGATTATGGAAAGTTGGGTAACTGATAATCTCTTAGGAGCTGAGGTAATTGCAGTCTCTCAAACTGGATATACAAATGAGGAAATCGCCCTTGCATGGCTTGATCACTTCATCAAGCATGTTGATGCTGGGCCTGACAAGCATTGGCGCCTTCTTTTGCTTGATGGACATATTACCCACCACAAAGCCGACTTTGTTCTCAAATGCGATGAGAACCACATTGTTCCCTTCGGATTTCCATTACATCTTACGCATGTACTCCAGCCCCTTGATGTTGGTGTCTTCCGCCCCTGGAAACATTACCACAACAAAGCAATTCACAATGCCCTACACTCACTCTATATGGAATACACAATTTCCTCCTTCTTCAGAGATCTCAGTTCTATTCGGGAACAAACGTTTCAAGTCCATACGATTAAAAATGCCTTTAGAGACTCTGGGATGTATCCTGTTTCATTTAAGGGAGCTTTAAAGAAAATATGGCATTATAATGCTAGGAGGAATTCCAAAGCTATTTCTCATACCAATACATCATTCCCCTCTGAGCCAGGTCCAAGCGCATCAGCAAACTCCAGTCAAACTGAAGTCCCCATTGAGGAAGGCGGCGAGCTTGAGCTTCCAGTACTTCCTAGCACTTATTTTGAGTGCCAAAAGGGCATGGGTGAATGGATTGACAAAGCTGAAACCTTTAGTCCATCCTCTAAAGCCCGCTTCCAACAATGGGCCAAGGGTACACAGATTTGCCTTGCTGAGGGACAGTTGCAAGAGGAATCGTATCGTGCCATTCAATCAATACTCCAAGAGCAACAGAAGCGCAAAACCAAATCACGACGAAGCATTCAGAAAGGTGGCATTATTACGGTTGAAGAAGCGAGACAGAAGATAGCAGAAAAGGAACTGAAAGAAAAGTCTGTGGCGATTAAGAAAGCTCGAAAGGACATTCAGGTTGCAGTAAATAAGGCCAAGATAGCCTTCCACCGCCGCAGTATTGATGCTCGTAAAGCAGAAAAAGAAAGAAAGAAGCAGGTCCAGATTATTCTAGCTCAAGGTGGGATTCCACAACCAGAGCTGATGATTCCTATCCCTGATCCGGAGAAAAATCCGAGTTCAGAGGACCTTGAGAACCTTCAACCACCTCCAGATCTATTGCAGGCTTTATTAATCCTTGAGCCAATAGCTCTTAGTACTACAGATACAACTGAGGTTGAGATTATTACTGGAAGTAGTAGTCAAGTTCTGCAAAGGAACATTGAAATTGGGAGAAGTCAAGGGGGGACAGGAAGTGATTGTGAAGATCTGGGCAGTGAATCAGATTCTGATTCATCATGTACTTCTTCTGACTCAATTATGAGGAATGCAGACTTTGTAACCTTTAATTAAAGTCATGTAAGTTATACTGAAGTAATAATATCAGATGGATAGCTAGTGTTTTGTCAACCTATCTACAAAAAAAAAAAAAAAACCGAAGTGTCACACTTGCTTATCCGTCACACTTGCTTATCCCGACTATGAGCGAAGCGAATAGGAGGGTAACCGGCTATTACCTCTGTTCATGGCGTTTTGTATGTCGGGTTGGAACAACCCATTGCCAATTGGGCAAAGCGTGCTGGAGTGTGCCCAGGGGTCGAGAGCCGCACCTCGGACGATGGCGGAAAAAGGTATAGCCGGTTCCTTGGCCAGCGCGGGGTCTTAGCTCACACGTGGGGTCCGTGAACCCCCCGTACTTATACCTCTCGCAGTCCCGTAGACTCTGAGACCACCATGCTTCCTTGCTTCCTTGCTTTCCACATCTCGCGTTCTTCGTTGCCCACCCGCCCCCCAGACACTGATGCGCCCTTGCCATACGGGATACAGCGGTAGTAAGAACCTCCCCCGGCAAGGGCAGCGGCACCTACACCAAAGCCTCCGACAGTGGAACGAGCGAGCCTAGCATTAGGAGGGACACTGGTTTCTGTATTTCCTTTGGCGTTGCTTATCATGGGTTTCTCTTGTTTCTCCTTTCCTTCCCTAGCTAGCTATCTTTAATCTATATCTCTTCGGCTTTGGAAAATTGGATTAGATTGCGAAGGCGAGGGGCCTCATCGCTGATAGTAGATCTAGCAAGTAAATGCGGTACTAGTGGTAAAGGGATAAGTTGTTGAAAACTAGTATTATATAAGCCGACATAGTGAAAAAGAAAAAAAAGAAACCGGCGCGTCACACGTGCTTGAGCGTCACACTTGCTTTTCCCGACTATGAGCGACAGCGAAATGGGAGGAGAGCCGGCTATTAAACCCCTACAAGAAATTATTTCCTTCGACAAAGTAAAAATTTGGTCCAAACAGCGCGGGTTAAGTCGGGTAAGCCCGCTCTGATTGGTTTCTGGCCATTCAGCCGATTAGATGCCGTATCATTGACGCCCTTGAAATCCACGGTCTTTGCCGCCCGTGATCTACTGTTCAAGACCAAAGGTCGTAACGAGGGTTAGGGTTTCCTGGCACGGAATGGGATGCGATTTTGAGCTATTTTAAGCCAAGCTATGTCACTTTCAGCCACGGCGTGGGGGTATTTTCTGAGAGTCGCTGCGAGTGAGTTGGCATGACTGGCGGCGTGGCTAGGGATAAACTACTGCGGAAACTCGAATAAACGGACCATAAGCTATGTAGTCCGAAATTTCCTCCTCGGGAAAAGGGGGGGAAAACACACCAAAAAACACGTCCCCCGAGACAAAAAAAAAAGTAAAACACGGACCTTACTAGGAGAGGCAAGTCCAACGCCCTAGCACATGGTCCGTTTATTCCAGTTCTTACGGTAGTAAACACTCGGCTCCAGTTTGATGGTGATGCACCAACAGAAATCTTATAACTGAGGTATTTCTTTCTCTCTTTTTTTGGGGGGGGAGGCGGAGGGTATTCTATGAGATTTTTGTTTTTTTGATGACGTTTGGCCTTTGGTTTTGGAGAACGCTCTAGGTATCACGTTTGGAGAGGGCGGATATTCCGTCCTCATGCACTTCCTCCTGCCCCTTCCCCTCCTCCCTCTATCCCCTTCACTCAATCATCTCTAATGTGTTTCCCTCTCAGCCAATTGTTCTCTAACTTCTATTGGTTCTTCCCAAGTGCCGTCCCCCCCATTTCCTCTTAAGTAGCTGTGTCCGTTTAAAAACTAGTTGGTCAGTACGAAATGTCGGCCCTCCACTCCTCCTCATACACTCCCTGAATGTTTGATACACCCCTCCCCCTTTATGCATGGATATGATATACTAGCACTTATGAGTTGTAAGTGCTTGTACACGAGGGACAAAGGCCCTATCACGCCCTACCTGTCTCTCCATCCGGAAGAATTCGTAAGCTGGTCGATCGGGAATCATCTCCCCCCTTCTTGTCGTATTTATTTTGCTCGACCTGTTTTCGGTGACAAGTGGGAGAGGAGGCGGAGGGAATGCGTGTATAGGCATTGGCTGTGGCTGTCCGGCTATTTCATTTCTTTTGCGTCTTCGCATGGGAATGTCATTCTTTTCTGTTTATCTGTCGAGAGTGGTGTAGTGATAACTCGCGGTATGTGCCGTACTGAGCTGTGTTACACTGTGGGAAACGCTGCCGTCCAATACTAGCACAATTAGGGGATGAGTTAGCATAGGTTACAACTTCCACTTTTGCAATGAACGGATGGATAGATTTATAGGCATAACTTGATTGTTACATATTATAATGTCGGAAAGCACCCCCATTGACCCATTCAGTCAATTCGCTCTTGCATCGATTTAGGCACGCTCACTCACGTATTCTCGATCAGTATGGTTTGATATTCGAGCGCCCGAAAAATTTCTTCCCTGGAGTCGTTTCTTTTTTCTTTTTTCACTTTCTTGTTCGGAGACGCCTTCTTGCTCTCTTGTCATTTGTAGGCCTGTTGGTCCGACAGACTAACTATGATACTAGGTAAGGTGCAATGTCCGGGTTAAATACAATGATACTAATACACTTTCTCTCCCTATCTCGGTTCTTTTATTTTATTTCACTTGTATTGTGCTGGATTGCACTGGGTTGTGCATCAGCGAGGTCGAGAACGCCCAATGTGTTTTGAGAGGGTATAATAAATGTTCTATCGGTGTGTTGGCGGATTAGGTTTGATTTGGTGTGTTGTAACTTAGGTTATTGCTTCCGTTTTTCTTCATGCTTGGTCACCCGGGCAGGGATGAGGTAGAGGAGGTAGGAGGGGAGGGAAGCACGGGGTAAAAACAAGGTTGTAATGATAAGTCTAGCCATATCTAGGGAATCGTGATCTAAACGTTGTTCTTCTTTTTTTTCTTTGTTCTTTCTCTTCCGTCTCTTAACTCCGAAGGGTCGGCACGAAGGCCCGGGAGAAGCCTGAGAATGGTGGATAGGTGGGGGTTATCGTGGGTCCGATATCGATCCTAGCTTTTCGTGGCGCAACTTCGTTTTCCTTTCCTTTCCTTTCCTTTCCTTTCTTTTTTTCTTCTCCCCCCTTTGTCTTTCATGAGACGGCGGGCTGGCTGATGAAAGTAGGAGTGCATACGGGACGCGAGCAATAGAGCTCGACGGAGCTATCGTATATTGTGATCACTCGGACCACCCTAGCCCTCTAATCCTGGTTCATACCCTGAATTGTGGCGCCTAAGTTCACCGATTTTGAGTGTTGAGATGGATGATCACTCATAGGAGTTTCTACTGGCTTAGCTTGCATAAGCGAGCATCTACTGACCTGGCCATGTTCACAGGTCGTTCAATTACGAGTAGTTGCCGGAAGGCAAGGGGGTACAGTCACCACCGGGGGCATGACGAAACTGGGCGGGTGGCGAACAGGGATACTTCATGGGCAAAAACGGTTTCTTTAAGGTTAGGGTTATAAAAATTACTAATAATTAGTCCTTATTCGCCGGCCGCCCAGGTTCGCCATGCCCCGGTGGTGACTGTAATGCTATTTATATGCGATTCATTATCATCACCCCGCCATCGCCATTTCTTCTTCAGAAATTTGGTGTTTGACTTGGTTGAACCGAACGCCGGATAGTTCAACGCTCGGAAAAGCTATTCAATTCGCCTCTTAGCCAACCGAGTGTTCTTTCCTTTTGTTCACCAGAAGCCTGGGTGTCATGTGACCAAAATCAGGAAGTCACAAACAACGGCTTTCTAGGAAATAGCTGAAATTAAACATCAGGTCACAGGGGACATGGTGGGGCGGGTTCTTGGTGACATAGAAGAGCCTAAAAGCACTGCCTTCAGGCCCAATTTGCATGGGGTTTCTACATGGCAGCCACGCCGGCTGGAGTCACTCGCTAACTGCTATTGGCTGGCAGAACGAAAACTGGCATCAATTTTATGTTAAATTCCCTGTGATTCTATCCGGCCGAGTTTTTGTTTGAAAGACAGGGTTTGTTGCTCACCGCTGGGTGGTTTGACACCTAGCAAGCTTTGTGCTGAAAACCTGGGTGGGGTCGATATGTTTTGGATGCCAAGCCCATGTCGCTTTATCGAACTGGGGGGCAAGGTAGGGGAAGGGATGTACTGTCCCGGTTGGCACGGCTTCGAAATGAAGAAACCGGGAGAAAAAAATGCACACGAGAGAAAAAGAAGAACCCATTAGCGCCGTTGGTCGCTGACATCTCACCCCGCGACATGAGATCGACTTACGAACGAGGTACTGTATATTAAAACTGTCATAAGGGAGCAAGCACCTTGCACAGCTGTGTTCCCTACGAGTGGATCATGTAAACTCCCGGTGGGGCCATAAGCGGAAAAGAGTTGGGTGAGTGAGTGAGCGCGATCGGATGAGCGGTCAGAAGTCATTGAAAACGAAAGGAGATGGAGCGGTTATATAGCTCTTCCCCTCCATCAATGCCATCGCTGGCTTGCCTGAACCTGGAGTGCCCAAGAGGAATATTCTCAACCTCAGCTACAGCTATCGACCTCAGGCTCAGGGTATGTCAATAATTACTTCTCATCTCCCCCCGTTTTGTACCTACTGGCGGTGCAAGACCGATAATTTGATCATAGAATTTCCTCTGCCATCATCTTCTGGAACCCATATACTGACATCCGTTCAACTCCACCCTTATCTCAACACAAATCTAACAAGCATTTCTGGTTTCTGGGTTAAAAGCAACTGGATTTCCAACCCTATGGTCATGCTTCACAATTACCAAGGGGGTATGTCTGGAAGTTACTTGCCAACCTACACTTCCTCCTCCCCCGAAAACGAAAATGCTATCCCTCAAAGCCCTACTTCCTCTTCCAACCTCTCGAATGCTCTACGCGACATTATTCCGCCCAACCCCGGGCCACCAACCCTCTCATGCCCCGTCTCGGGCTGCTCCTTAGTTTTTAAGGGGGAGACTGCCCATGGATACCTCTGGAGACACCTCAAGCGGCCCGGAATCCACAGGCGCGCGGGCGACGAGAAAACTGCTTGGCTAAATCTTCACAAGGTTGAGCATGACCGACTCCTAGCTACACGCAGTATAACCTCCCCCCCCCCTTTCCACAAACTCATCTCTGGGGTTCTAACGAATTTGATATAGTCACACGGGCACAGCGCAGGCGCGAGGCCAATAGGGTGAGAGCACAGAAGATTTTGAGGACTGCTGAGCTTCAGCAGCGTGCTAGGAACATGGGGATTACGGAGAAGGCGTTGGTTGCCCAAAAAGTGACTATTTGGGAGGGGATGCGTAGCGCTGAGCAAAGTGGTGACAGCATCGGGGTTGGTATTCTTTACTCCGCTCCATTTCCGAAGTTGCTGTGAGATTGTTGCTGATTGAAAGGGAAAACCAAAGCATTATGCATGGGTTCTCTTGGATTTCTCTACCGGCCCGTAGGACTTTCTCCAAATTCTGTAAGTGCTCTCAGGTTCCGTGTTATGAATTCTACTAATACATCGGACAGGTATCTCCTCGTCCCTCACGACTAAAGAACATTATACTCAAAGGAATTACGGTTTCAAAATTTTAATGAATCTATTTTTGTCATTGTGTGGTTGGCCGCTGTCCAGATCTTTTTACAGTAATATGTGTTGAAATTGTCTCCTAATTTAAATTTAAGCGGTTTTGAGTGCCTGTGCCCCCCGATTAGCTATATCTTGCTTTCTGCTTGGTGCTGGCTCACGGGCGGGGATCGCAGAACCGAGTGCAAGTGGGTGATGAAAGCAGGACTGTTTCCGGCCGTTCCTAGACTGAAATAAGCCAATGCAACCTGAGTTCACTGCTCAACCTTGCTCCGGGATGGAAGGCGGCCTGTAGGAGCGTCACCTTAATTCCGGAGAATGAACGTGCGAAGGGGGCGTTTTGGGGCGTTTTGGGCAGCAAATCAAGCCTTGATTCAAACTATCTTTCCGAACGTGGTTTATTTTTTATTTTTTATTTTTTGAATACTTGCACAATCTAACTAGAAGCCTTTGTCAAGCCGTTGTGCTGCATAAGCAAGCGGGAACCACCGTCCCCAATCAAAAAACGGCAGACCCCTCCCACCCAGTGGTTTCACAAGCATACACCGAGCTGCACTTCGAAAAAAACAAAAACATCCCAGTCCCCAAGAGCACCCTGGCTGCCACCTACTCACTACTACGGTAGTACGGTACAAGGGTAGCAAAAAGTCGGGCGCACCACCATTACAGTTAAGTGTAGACTAAACCGGATTAGGAAATTCGAGTGACGGCTGGTGAGGATTTTTTGGTGATGGGGCGCGGTATCACAGAGAAGTAGCTTGTGTTACCGCGCCCGAAATAACCTTACTCGAGCACACCCGTGAACACCTGATCCACCCCATTCATGCTCCTCTCTTGCAGCAAGTCTTTTCCTCCTCCTACGCTTCCACTTTTCTCCACACCCCCCTCCCAGACAACGTTAGCCTCCCTGCTTGTCGACGACGCCTATCTTTGACAGCGGCAGGACAAAAGCCGGTGGCCGAGAACAGGGATAAGTTGTTTGCAAAGCCAAGCAACAAGTTCGTCAAGGTAGGGTAACAAAAAATAATAATAGTCGCTACTGATCCCTTAATTCTGGTCGTGCCTTGGGCCATTGAGGACTGTACTGCTTCTACTAGTTGCCTTCTACTTGAGTGATGACCCTCCCGTATTACACGTAATTTTAATATTTAACACGCCCCCACCCCCTAACCACCTTCCAACAATCCGAGTCGCTTATCTGCCTGTCTTTTAGTCGAGAGCGATCGAGATTATCAGACACACCCTCCACTTCTTACCTACGATTTTCTCCCTTGCTACTCTCTCTTGGGCTGGGAAGACATTGAAAATTTCGTGCTACCCCTGCTAGTTTTTGGGGCCGCGGTTAATAAGGACTAAAGTTTTACAGATGTGCAAACTTCAGAACAGGAGCTAATATTAGCCACATGACGACACTTACCCTGATATCACTAGGGAATACTGAGGTTGGGGTCTCAACGTCCCTTTAGTAATCTATGTCTCGAAGTCTGACAGGGATGGCGCAAAATTTTCAATGTCTTGCTAGCCCAGGAGACAGATTATTTCGCCTCAACTTTTTTCACCGCACTTAAAGTACTAGGCCAAAAGGATCCGTACGATCGGTGGTTACCGCGCGACACCTCAAAACACCCGACTCCTACAATCAACCACCCCTCAACCACAATGCCTCCACACAAGACAGGCTACCTTACAGAGTTTGAGAAAGGGCAAATAGTTGCTCTGAGAAAAAAAAAAATCTCTTTTGGAGAGATTAGAGAGCTCTTAAACCGTCCAAAGAGTACTGTTCAAACTTTCCATGACCGCTTCCAAAAGAGGGGTGATGCAAAAAACCTCCTTATACCTGGAAGACCCAAAATTATCGATTCCAGAACCCACCGCTGCCTAGTCAGAGAGTCTAAGAAGGCACGCCGCCAGACTTTATCAGAATTGCGCAATGATGTTGCACCACATTCCTCCCTCCAAACAGTCAAGAGAGCTTTAGTCTCAGTTAACATAAAGAAATGGAGAGCTAGGAAAAGAGCTCTTCTAAAGGATGAGCATGCTGTTAAGAGGTTAGCTTGGGCAATGAAGTATAAGGATTGGACAAAGGAAGACTTTGAAGGAGTTATCTTTAGTGATGAATCCTTGGTTGAAAAGTCTAAGGATTCTAAGAGTATATGGGTGTTCAGAACACCTAAAGAAAAGTGGCACAAAGACTGTATTCATGGGGTTACCAAGGGGCCAGGAGTAAAGCTGATGGTGTGGGCTTATATTTGGGGCAGAAATAAGGGTCCTCTCATTCCTATTTTTGACAAGAGTGTGGATAGATTTGTATATATTGGAGTTTTGGAGGAT
This sequence comes from Tuber borchii, assembly GCA_003070745.1. NCBI lineage: Eukaryota > Fungi > Ascomycota > Pezizomycetes > Pezizales > Tuberaceae > Tuber > Tuber borchii. The sequence continues at coordinate 252,146 of NESQ01000014.1, read as the reverse complement.
AGTTTAGTTGATGTCTGGCAGGAGGTAGAGGATACAGTTGGGGATCCTATCTTTCAGCAGGATGGTGCAAGGATACATACTGCAAGAGATACCATGGCTTGGTTTGAGGAAAACAACATACAGGTTATGGAATGGCCAGCCAATTCTCCTGACCTCAATCCTATTGAGCACTGTTGGAAGAGGATGAAGGAAAAGCTACACCAGCACTTTCCCAACATCCACAAGACCAAGGGGGGCCCAGAAACTGTTAGAAAGCATCTAGCAGTAGCTCTAAATCAGGTTTGGACTCAGGATATTGAAGGGGATTTTCTGGAAAGGTTGTGGGAGTCTATGCCTAGTAGAGTTGCTGCTGTCATAGATGCAAGGGGATGGTATACCAAGTATTGATTTTTTTGTTTTCTAATTTTACATATAGCTTTTCTTATATTTATTGTATGTCTACACATATTTTCAGTTTATTTCAAGTAGTTGTGGTTGTAGGGGTAGTAAATTTATAGTGGTAGTGGGGTTGCCATTGCGTTGCCGGACGGTTCTTTTTGTACCCGTACTTTATAAGGCGCTTTTTTCCTTAACTCTACATCCACTTACTCTATCCATGCATATATCTGGCATCGGACTGGGACAAATCCAAGTACCAACACTCAGGAAATGGTCAAATGAGCACCCATCTCGCAGCCCGGTTTCCTTCGGCACTCCCTGTCTTTCTGTCTAGAAAGTAACTTCACAATGGACTGGGTCCCCTGAATTGGTGTGGTGGGAGCTGTTTCAACATGAGCTGATTGGGATTTTTCATTATCATACGTCTAGAAGCAATGCAGAAAAATCCCTTCTCGTTAGCCAATCCTATCCCTCGCCAACACGATCTACTCTCTCTACTCTGATTATGTCATCAAACAGTTGTTTGTTGGCTCTCCGGCCCAGCTCATAAATTAGATTATCTTATGTAATCAGCCATGTGATAAATGCTGAGTTTCGCTGTACTCAACTTGGCCATGAAGTACTAGTAGAAGAGGCCTTGTACGAGCATTATTGCCTATATCGTAATTTAAAACAGTTGGACTTTCTATTTGCTTAAGCGTTCAATAATTGGAGTTTTGTTGTGCTTAAAAGAGCTGTGAAGAATTAAGAATGGTAGATGCTCCTGCCGCATTTCATAGGTGCTCTGTGGGCAAAGGGGATCATCGAGGTTAGGGTTGCAAGAGATTGCTTGTAACTGATCCCTGTTGGTCATCCGAGGGTGCTTCTCGAAGAAAGGTGGGTGTGTGGGGAACTCACGGGCGTTGTGCCGCTGATGGTGGGGTGGTGATGGTGTGTGCTGGCAATGAGCAGGGGGTTGTAGGTGAGTACGGCGAAGCTGCTGTGATTGGCTCGTAGGGTAGTTAGCTAACCATGGGTCGAGTACGGTGAATTGTTTCATGCTAAGAACTCTCTAGACTTTTCCCCCTCCCAAATCACGCCAAGATTGGCTGCCTTTATGGTCACACACACCTAATTTTTGGGTGGAACGAGGTTCGCCGTGCCCCCTGAACAAGGCCCACTGATCAGGAAATTATTATGGAAGCCGGATTATTGGTTGCTCGACACAAGGTCCACCAAGAAGATAACAGTTGTTTAAGGTTAACCAGCCAAATATATCCCTGTCTGTTTCGGTTAATGGGTTCCTACCCTTATATAAATCTGTCCAACGCGCAAATTTCGACTTCTAGAATTTGTCAGCGCTTCTGATAAAGTTCCTGCTGCGTGATCACTTCAGATCGGCAGCGCAAGCTGTGATGATTCTTCATTCCCATCTAGAGCCTACCTATCCTCTGAGGTTTAGGCAACCGATGACAATTGATTATATACGTACTTGTGTGCGGTTCGTATTAAATCCATTGATGATTTTTTCCTTTTATCTCCTTTACTTTACGGATACCGGTAATCTACTCTGTAGGTGGCTGGTTGCCGGCAACAGAGCTGACCGAGCTTGTTCCCTATCTGCCACCACCACCTATGTTACACCAAATTCACCGTGGATACCGTGCGGTACGTAAGGCGGAAGCCGTGGATTGAAAAGTCTGAGGGGGACAGAGGGCAATTTGCTGGCTGATTGGCACTGGAGGAGGTGGAGAGGGGAATGTTTTTATCCCTCTTTACTTTTTCCTTTCACATATCAACATCCTTGCAGGACCCGGACTTTAGTGTATTTTTCCGTTGATCAACTTAGCACCTAACTTAGGTTTCACGAGGTAAGAGCCTCAATGCAGTTGGTTTTTTTTGTTTTTTTTCTCTTGACGGGCCACTACCAAAAGGGGGGCGTCTCACATCCGGCAATAAAAGTTGAGGAATGAAAGCCATTGGTTCCCTATGACCCGATTCCGCAGGCTCGCGGTTTGGGGACTTCTGTTTTTTTTCGCCCCGCCTGCCCCTCCCGAAATCCTGTCTACTGGTAATTAATGTTTCCCGTTTACATCTACGATTTGTTGCATATTGCTTGCGTGACGCTCTCTCAGGAGTGCCCTAGTATAATAATTCTCAAATTCTCACTCCTGATATCATGTATTGCCCAATCAGACTTGCAAATGAGCGCAGGAAGAGAGGTTCCACGCACCCCATTAATAATTTATATTATATCGTCCTTTGCGGTATGCGACCGAGCTGCGAACAAGGTAATTAGGGCTGTCTGGAGGGAGACAACCCAGGTTCTGGTTGGTTGGGTTCTTCTACCCCTGCAATAGGTAAACTAGTATCTCGAGCTCCATCGGGATACGTCAAAACTTACTTCTCCTCTCCACCTTTGCTGTATATAAATGGATAGTGTAAGGCCATTAATTTCGTCAAACCCATTTTAGAGAATTTCCTCTGCTATCTGCCACTATACCTCGTATACCAACCTCTTCTCCAACCCCACCTCCACACATACACAAAGCCAACAAGCATTTCTTGTTAAAAGCCACCAAGCCTCTAGTCCTACAGTTATGGCTAATAATTCCTATGAAGGAGTCCCCGGACGTTACTTGTCCAGGTACACATCCTCTTCCTCCGAGGATGAAAATGGTATCCCTCAAAACCCCACTCCCTCTCTCAACGGCTCAAGAACTCTGCACGACACTAGTCCTTCCAATCCCGGACCACCTACACTCGCATGTCCCGTCTTGGGTTGCTCTTTAGTTTTCAAGGGGGAGATGCCCCATGGGTACCTCTGGAGGCACCTCAAGCGCCCTGGAGCTCATGGGCGCACTGGGGAAGAGAAGGCTATCTGGGAAAATCTTCACAAGATCGAGCACAACCGCCTCTTGGCTATACGTGGTATGACCTTCCTTTCCACAAACTCACCTCTAGGGTACTAACGAATTTAATATAGTCACGCCGGCACAGCGCAGGCGTGAGGCGAACAAAGCGAGATCACGGAAGATGTTGAGGAGTGCTGGGTTTGAGCAGCGTGCTCGGAACATGGGGATTACGGAGAAGGCATTGGTGGCTCAGAAGGTGGCCATTTGGGAGGGGATTTGGGCTACCAAACAGAACGGTGACAATATCAGGGTTAGTATTCTTTATCCCACTCTATTTTAAGACTGTGGTAGGAATGTTGCTGATTGAAGGGGAAACCAAAGTACCACGCTTGGGTTCTCTTGGATTTCTGTACTAGCACGTAGGACCTACCCCAAAATTCAGTAAGTATCATAGGTTCCGTGCCATGGATTCTAATAATACGTACGAGTGGGCTTCTCTCCGCCTGTTCACCACCAAAGAACATTCTACTCCAAGGAGTTACCGATTCGAAAGTTTAGTTCATTCATTTTTGTCGTCGTGCGGTTGACCGTTGTCTAAGACTTTATACTTGTTCTAAAGTGGTTAGCTCATTTAAATTTATCTCGCTTTGGCGTTCATCGCGTCGTCTAACTTACGTCTGTCTCGCTTGCTGTCTAATACCGATTAAGGAATCAGATCTCAGAAAGATGATTAGATCCGAGTGCTAGTGTGTGATTGTTAGTGGGTGATGGCCATAGCGCTGTTCCCGACTGTTGCCTTGGCTGAAATGTCGGTAACTTAAAGGACAACTTGAGTTCTACCGTGCTCAACCTTGCCCCAAAGTATAATAGAAGGCAGCTGGCAGAAGCGGTGCCGTATTTGTAATTTTAATATTTAACACGCTTCTGGTTTCTAACTACCGTTCAATAACCTAAGTTACGCTGGATCGGGAAATGCCGCGGGGAACTAATTGTGGTATTGGTACCATACGCAGCTCACCCCCATCCATGGTGCTTATGATAGAGTAGGTAGCTGTATTGGCCTAGAATTCATCCATTTTGCACGGATAGAGATTGAATTTAAGCGAGATCGGGGGAAGCTGATTTGACACGTTAGAGTGATCTTAGTGGAATATTACCGGCACCGGAAAACCTGCCCCAGACTAGACGGTCAACACTTGGACCGTCGCCGAAAGACTCGGGCGGGGTTCCTTGTTTCGCCAGGTTGTGGGAATTCATGGTGTGCGTGCATGAATTTATAGTCTAATACCGGCCTGTGGTTCCTCCTCTGTTACCATAGATCGCCTCGCCTCAACTTTCTTTATCGTAGTAATCGTACTCAAGTATTTATCGCGCGCTTCTATCCACGCACGTGCCCTTCACCAGATAAGCGCGAATCCAAGTACCAACACTTAGCGAATAGCCAACTGAACACCCCATCTTGCAACCAAGTTTCTTGGCTCTCTTTCTCTATCTGGGAAGCGACTTCAGAACGGACTGGGGTGGGGGCAGTTTCAACTTGTGCTAAATGGGATCTTGTATCACACGGGTATGGCAGAGGCAATTGAGGCAAGTTCCCCTCTCGCTAACCAACCCTATCCCTCACTGGCACGACCTGCCTTCTCCGCTCTGATTATGTCATTAAGATTTTCATTGTTGTCCCTTTGCCCTAACTAGTTCCGCGATGGTCTTATCTAATCCAGGAGAAGTGGAAGGGACCTTGTAGGAGTATTATTGTCCGTTAACAAAAATAACCGTACTTGTAATTTCATCGCGTATTCGGAATCAAGTATTTATTAAAGATTTAGGTCCCAGTACTATGACCAAACGCTACTAGTAGTAGTTGGATTAACCGCATCTACTAGGCAAATTTGACCCGGGGCTAGCGGCAGCTATCTCTGATTGGGGCTAGCTTAAAGGACACTTAGACCTGGTGCCCATGCTGAATTCGCAATAACAAAAGTAAAAAGAGTCTAATAGCCGGTTACCCTCCTATTCGCTTCGCTCATAGTCGGGATAAGCAAGTGTGACGGATAAGCAAGTGTGACACTTCGGTTTTTTTTTTTTTTTTGTAGATAGGTTGACAAAACACTAGCTATCCATCTGATATTATTACTTCAGTATAACTTACATGACTTTAATTAAAGGTTACAAAGTCTGCATTCCTCATAATTGAGTCAGAAGAAGTACATGATGAATCAGAATCTGATTCACTGCCCAGATCTTCACAATCACTTCCTGTCCCCCCTTGACTTCTCCCAATTTCAATATTCCTTTGCAGAACTTGACTACTACTTCCAGTAATAATCTCAACCTCAGTTGTATCTGTAGTACTAAGAGCTATTGGCTCAAGGATTAATAAAGCCTGCAATAGATCTGGAGGTGGTTGAAGGTTCTCAAGGTCCTCTGAACTCGGATTTTTCTCCGGATCAGGGATAGGAATCATCAGCTCTGGTTGTGGAATCCCACCTTGAGCTAGAATAATCTGGACCTGCTTCTTTCTTTCTTTTTCTGCTTTACGAGCATCAATACTGCGGCGGTGGAAGGCTATCTTGGCCTTATTTACTGCAACCTGAATGTCCTTTCGAGCTTTCTTAATCGCCACAGACTTTTCTTTCAGTTCCTTTTCTGCTATCTTCTGTCTCGCTTCTTCAACCGTAATAATGCCACCTTTGTGAATGCTTCGTCGTGATTTGGTTTTGCGCTTCTGTTGCTCTTGGAGTATTGATTGAACGGCACGATACGATTCCTCTTGCAACTGTCCCTCAGCAAGGCAAATCTGTGTACCCTTGGCCCATTGTTGGAAGCGGGCTTTAGAGGATGGACTAAAGGTTTCAGCTTTGTCCATCCATTCACCCATGCCCTTTTGGCACTGAAAATAAGTGCTAGGAAGTACTGGAAGCTCAAGCTCGCCACCTTCCTCAATGGGGACTTCAGTTTGACTAGAGTTTGCTGATGCGCTTGGACCTGGCTCAGAGGGGAATGATGTATTGGTATGAGAAATAGCTTTGGAATTCCTCCTGGCATTATAATGCCGCATTTTCTTTAAAGCTCCCTTAAATGAAACAGGATACATCCCAGAGTCTCTAAAGGCATTTTTAATCGTATGGACTTGAAACGTTTGTTCACGAATAGAACTGAGATCTCTGAAGAAGGAGGAAATTGTGTATTCCATATCGAGTGAGTGTAGGGCATTGTGAATTGCTTTGTTGTGGTAATGTTTCCAGGGGCGGAAGACACCAACATCAAGGGGCTGGAGTACATGCGTAAGATGTAATGGAAATCCGAAGGGAACAATGTGGTTCTCATCGCATTTGAGAACAAAGTCAGCTTTGTGGTGGGTAATATGTCCATCAAGCAAAAGAAGGCGCCAATGCTTGTCAGGCCCAGCATCAACATGCTTGATGAAGTGATCAAGCCATGCAAGGGCGATTTCCTCATTTGTATATCCAGTTTGAGAGACTGCAATTACCTCAGCTTCTAAGAGATTATCAGTTACCCAACTTTCCATAATCTTTTCACCAGGGCAAATCTCAACCGGAGGTGGAGGAGGGCTACCATCAGTACAGATAGTTTCAATAATAGTAATCGACTTTCGATTCTCAGGGCTGGCTGTGTACAACTCCTTCACGTGAGTTGGGACAATAACTATTTCACCAGTAGGACATCCAACACGAACTCCGGACTCATCCATATTGTAGATATATTTGGCGCGTTTGATTCCATACTTGGTGAGAGTATTCTGATACTCAATAAAAAAGCTCTTGAGATCCTCTTCACTATGGGTGGCGACTCGTGCCTGGGCGATTGGCTTAGTTTTAATAGTATGAAGCGTAGGATTCTTCTTGAGCCATTTCCGAAACCAGATCTGAGAGGGAGGGTTGCATTGCTCTTGCTGATGAAGATAGCAGATGGCTACATAGATAATCGAGGGGGTCGCTCCTAGTCCCATCTCTAATTGGTCATGACAGAACCGGAAAACTGCTTCCTCCTGAGCTTCTGTAAGAATAAGGTTATTTCCCCCATACTGGTTGAAAGTACCGCGACTGTTTCTCTCTTGATAGCGTTCTCGGTGTTGGCGCATACGAATCGATGACTGTTTGACATTAAAGATTTTGGCTGCTGTACCTGCCTTTTCACCTGGCTCCTCTACTAGCCATTCCATTGCTACATTCAAGCGCTTCTTCATTTCAAGCTTTTCCATAGCTTCCGACATCTCTATTGTGCTGAATTGGTCTCGCTGGGCTGTTTGGGTGGTTGGAGGGAGCGAGTTGCCGTGCTTGGTCTACAAAAAAACAAAAAAACCGAAGTGTCACACTTGCTTATCCGTCACACTTGCTTATCCCGACTATGAGCGAAGCGAATAGGAGGGTAACCGGCTATTAGTGTTTTCTAGATACAGTATAGCCCATTTAACCTGAGCCTGTTGGATCCCATCAACTTGTATTTGTAACTTTGTTAACCTGCTCTTCTAAGCCAACTGTAGCTTAGACAATAATTTCTATTGAGACGGTGGATCTGGTGAGTAAATACAGTACCGGTATACTGCGACACCGAAATAGGAGGGCAACCGGCTATTACTCTCTCTCGCCTATTGAGCCACACTTTATTTGACTGCTCTAGCGCCATCTCCAGTTTAACCAAATAATGCACCATGATATCGCTACCGTAGTGAACTTACCCGCACAAAGTTAGGATAAGAGCTAAATATTTTGAGCACTCTTAGGAATATTTGTGTTCCCCCCCCCGCTGCGACATATAGTATAATACCTCTCGGCATAATTTTGCTCGAGCACTCAAATTCCTCTTGACTGGTACCGAGGGAAACTACCATTCCCGAAGTTTATTAACCCGATTCTTTTTCCTCTAGTTTAAACATTTCCCATAGACGCGGGACCATAGCAAGAAAAATGAAAAAAAAAAAGTCTTCACAAAATTCCAAACATTCAAAGCTGTCCCCCACTCCCCGAATTCTCCAAGAAAAGTATTCGGACAAGCAAGAGTAGCAGAGGCTGGTGCATATACCGCGCGGTGTCAAAATAACGCGAACCCCTTTAGGTAACAACGGAGTACCCCACCATAATACCAGGAATAATATGTCCGGGAACCTCAACAGGAACAAAAAATAAAATACGCCTAAAATCTTGTATACCATCCTTCAGCATCAATGACCGCCTTTATCCTCTCTGGCATGCCCTTTGCCAGATTCTCAAAATATTCTGAGTCTGGTAACTCCCAGCAATGTTCTACTGTTCGTCTGGTTGCGATGGAAGGAAATATTTTCATCGATTTTTAGCAGGGGTATGATACTTGGTTGTTACCTAAAAGGGTTCGCGTTATTTTAACACCGCACGGTACCTTAGAATGGGTATCAAAGAACTGAAAAAGTAAGGCAACTACTAATTCGAATACTTTCACGACTCCCTGCCTGTCCCAATATCTTTCCCCCTCCGAGTAACAGTTACAACTCTAGCAAAACATCATCAGAATTGAACCCTAGTGGACAATTTTCTCTCTCTGGCAAATTTCGCTCGCGTATTGTGGCAAGCTCTGTTCGGCTGCTCTAGCGCCAAATAATGCGATACTATCATACCAGCAATAGTTGCGTGCACTCCACAGCACTAGCTTCATACCAGACTTTCTGACATTCCTGCCTGAACGACATACCCCCCTGTCACAAATGGGGAAACCAAATCTTGGAGGAGAGAGCACGAGTATACCTGGGTGGCGCTTACTCAGGTTATCTAATCAAATAATTGAATTCATAGGCATGACACGGTCAAACCTGCACTCCTGTAGATTCTGGGTAAATTCGACCTGCCACCATTCTCTGTACGGTAGTTACTATCCCCAGGAAAGCAAATTTGCCACGGGGTTAGTCTTTAAGAGGAATAGCTGCTGCCTTAAAAAGTATGGCGGCAGGTCGAGTTTACCCAGAATTTACGGTACCGTGACTTTTGGAACCGGGGGTGTCATAACTCTTACCAAAAACAAGGCCCCTCCCAGCTTCTCACAAGATGGGTACGGGATAAAGACCAGCAATACAGTGCTTCTATTAACGCTAAAACCTACGAAGTGTGATACTTGCACATTACGTGCATCATACCTGATATTCTATTCTGATTTGCTAACGCTTTTCCATAGGTAATTTAGTGTTTCTCTTTTTTCTTCCTCTCAGGCCGTTTTTCTGAAATAATGCTGGTTGGCGAAGTAGTTAAATAATCCTGCCCTTCCAATTATGTAGAGAGACCTGAGAATAAATCAGTGTTAAAGCCATCCCAGCCGCTGTGAAATCAGCCATAGGCGCAATGGGTATGTTGAGTTCTGAACGAACCCTAACCCCAAGGCCGGGTAATGTTTGTTGCAAGCGAATGACTTTTCTCCTCTATCATAATATTATATTCGTTAAGAGTTCCAACTTCCAACTTTGAACTCTCACTTCTGTGTGGGACACCCCTCACTGCATTGTGAAAATAAGCTAAGGAGCTCTGCCATGGCCTGACAAAGAGCAGAGGTCCACATCCAGGAATATTCTATGTAGAAAGTAGGCAAGGTCCACTCGAGTAGTTACCTTAGCTCGCTGGGTTCGGGTTTGTCGTTACCAACTCCCTCTTTGCTCGGTAAGGGGCTAGTTCGGTAATAGAGTGATGGCGCCCGGCGCAGAAGTGCGGGTTGGAAGTTGAAAGTTGGTGTCATTGTGTATTTCTTGCCTTTGTCCGGCGTTGCTTCGGGGATAGTTGCCAAGGTTTCTGACTTCTGACCTCAAACTTGGGTTTATGGGCGGGGGTGCCGTTACTCTAATGCCCTAGAAGCTAGCCTTGAAACTAAAAATCTAATCGTCAAAGTGAAAAAAAAGAACCAGTCACCCGCCGCAAACACACGAGCACTCGCCCATCTCTTACTTTGCCGCCCTGGGCTCACCGGGCCACTCTCGCCCGCAGCTTTGTGCCCCCTTTGTTCTCCCTTTACCTCAGTTATCACTACTCCCCCACAATTATCTCTCAACTCACACAACACATACAAACACTCCCCTCGGACATCCGCTGAAAAAGCTCCTTATATACTTGAGCCCCTAGAAGATGTCACTATATAAAAAAATTCTTCCATCCTCCTATCAACCATCAACACATCTCATGTCTCTCTTTCAAAACCCAGACGAATTCTCACACGTCCTGATCAACAAACATGATCGGTACATTACCTCGAGCAGTAGATGTATCCAGTTTGAGATTCAAGCTGCCTTAATCCCTGACCAGAACAAATTCGAATATCAATCTGCGCCCGAGCTGGTCAGGACCGTCCAGGAGTTTGTCGATTCGAGTTTGCTGAAGAATATTCCGTATATTTCCACGGTATCTCCGATACCGAGTACCAGGTGATCGAACGAGAACTACCAGCAGCTGAGTTAATGTCTACGGTACGCTTCACATTCGAGCATGCGTTGGATGCATCAATCCTACGCATAAGGCCCGGTTCGGACCACCATATGATCGCCGCCATGTTCTCCCTTCTGTTCACCAAGAAGATGGCTTCAATTCCGAGCCACAGCAGGGACTCAGTTACGTGCTGTGGTGTAACGCTATTCCGGATTCCCGGCTTGCGCAGCAAGGAAGGCGATCAGTGCTTTCGGCCGCGTACTCGGAGTGGAAGGGAAGCGTGGCCTTCAGTGATGGTTGAAATTGGGTATTCCGAAGAAATGGACTTCCTTCGCTTGGATGCAGAGTGGTGGCTCATCAAATCTAAGGATAGAACTTGATTTGTGATTCTTGTCAAGATGGAAAGGGATCCATTTGCCTTACGAATTGAATGCCTGATGATGGTTGAGACAGGCCATCGTCAAACTAGGCGGATACCCGGCAGGTTCCCTCGCTGTCTTCAGGATTTCGAGATTGACGAAACGGGGGCAGTGGTATCAACCATGGGATCCACTGAGCTGGAAATTCCCTATGACACTATCTTTGACAATTACCACCCCGAGTCGCTCCTACTCCCCCCACCGCCAGCAAGATTCTGCTTTCTTGAACTCTCAAGATTCGCCGTCAGGATGTTCCAAGATCTGAAGTAATAGGTATTTCCCACCCTAGTGTTGTTTTCTACGAGTATTCTAACCGATACATTACCAGAAATTTGATCGCAATCAAGTACATGCGGGAGGGTGTGGTGTTTGCATATGAGGTGATTCAAGGGTCTTTGCACGCCTTGTATATTATTTATACTTCATTTGCTGCTCTTGTTTCCGTGGATCTGCTTTGAGGGGCTGCGCTGACTTTCCCAATTTGTTATGAGGAGCCAAACGAGAAAGGATTAGCGAGTAGGCAAGGGAAGAAAGTGAGAAAGAAACAGGAAGATTGAAGTCAAGAAGGAAACATGGTTGTATGTTCTTCGGATTTGTATCCTACTTGCTTGTCTATCTAGCTATGGCGGAACATAGGGTTATATTGGCAATACAAATAAGTTTCCACACCATGTTCTCTCCCGGAAAACCTTCCGGAGATGCCTGTACAACACAACAATGGAGTTCCAGTCCCTTTCTCATCGAGCATTGGGATCCACCTCACGGTTTTCTCTCGGTCGCCCCCAGCCCTGTATGCGGATTCTCGTATATACCAGCAAGCAGTGTTCTCAACGGGGCAGTCCATCCGTCCTGAAGGCCGACGGCGGTGGACGGCAGTGGACAGCTTTTAGCGGTCCTGTCCGGTCTTTTTCAATACTTGCCCGCAACCGGATGCGAAGGACTCCCCCACAATCCCCCATGCTAAAATGTCTTACCTTGCAGGGCCCGCCGTCCTCCACCATGACGGCCGTCCTGAGGTTTCCAGGAAGGGTGTAGACCGCATTTTGCCGTCCCGTCCGGCCCAGGGCTCTTGGCAGTCCCCTCATCGGGCCCTATGGGGGCCCCGGACCGTTGAGAACACTGCGAGCAAGGTATATCCGTTTCTCCTCTTGATTGATAACGAGTGACATTGTGACAAAGGAAACCAATAACTAATGAGTGACATAACAGGAAAAGGTACAAAGGAAAAATACTTCAGCATAGAGTGATCGCCGGTGATTTTCAACACAATTCACGTGTGGACAAATCACTTTCTCTGTCCCAAACACCGAACGATTGGGATGAGGATCTGAATCAACCGAGTGCAACTCCTTGGACACGTGAAACCTCTCGCTTTATTCCTTGGCAAATAAATTCCGTCAAGAGGGTATATTAAGAGGGAAATCAGCAGGAATCTATATTCAAATAGGTCAGAATGCGTTCTAAGTAGCTTTCTCATGGTCTCCTCTACACATGTTTCCGAACCGTCTTTAAAATTTCCGCCGCCAATGTGCTGCTCATTATCGCCGGGGTTGTGTCGTCCTCAAGTCTCTTGCGTAGATATCTAAGCCCATCATCGCCCTTAGGCTCTATCAACATAAAAGTTGCCCCTTCGCCAAGTCTCCTCTCAATCTCACACCTGACATGATGCCTTCCGGTAGAGATGCGAGTATTCGGTGACCCCCGTAGATTCACCAATAGCATCGACACATGAATTTGCGCATTGTAGCCTCGATGACCGGGAACATCTTCACAATTCCAGAAATCTGTAGTCCTCGACCCCCCGATGAGCTTTTTTTGGTCCTGAAACTCCTGGACTATCACGTCTGGAATCCGTTCAAATCTACTAGCCAGCTGTCTCAGCAGAGAGCCTAGCATATTGATCGGCGACTGGTCCTTCCACCCAGCGTAGTCAAAGTAAAGACAAGTACCGCCAGTATCTCGGCCTATGGCTTCGTCACATAATTTATCTACGACTAGTGAGCTAATATAGCAAGTTGTTAGCAGCACCACCCTCTCCTTTTTCCCTATACTCTGCCTTATGTGATGTAGCTCTTCCCCACCCCCGGACTCTCGTCACAGTACAAGGTCGCACGATCAGATCCATCTCCCCCTCCATACCAGCTTCTGAATTCTCTAGTTTTGAGTAGCCAGGACCCCACACTATCCATTCGTTGGGACCTGATGTCTTGATGCCGTACCCGGGGGTCTAAGGGAGATAGCCAATGCTTGTATTTTGGACTCATCATCGGAGATATTGTTGATGATCGTAGAATGATTGAAAGAGTGATTGTTGTGGGCGATAAGATGAGACATTTTCCGTATTTTGCTATCTAGAATTCTGTAGAGATACTTGAAAAGGAACAGAGTAGTGATGGACTTTTAGTGACTGTTGAAACTCCTTCGCTAAGCGAAGTGTTGGTGGAGAGGGGGTTAAATTCACAGCCCTGTGGCTTGGCTGGACTCTGTCGAGTCATCCGAAGCTCTTGGAAAGTTGATTATTTGTAGCCGGCTGACTGGACCACTTTCTCCAGTCGGCCCCCACGCACTTTCTCTAAGGAGGTGCCGGTATATATTCCACAAACAAGGACTGCCACCCTCATCCCCTGTGTAACCTACAAAACTTACACGCCGTATCTCATTATGTACCGGACCATACCAGTACTAATATGTAAGTAGTCCACGCTTCGAACCGCAACTTGAATGTAACCAATTTTTCCATCAAATGTTGCTTCAGCCTCGCTGTTGTATAGAATACGGTAAGCGCATTTAATTCTTCGCGGCTATTTTCAACACAGCAGAACCCTAGTCATTGAGCTCTAAAATAAATAGAAAATTAGGTTATCGTAAATATCGAAATTACGACACTGGTGATGATACTCCTACAAGGCCCCTTCCACTTCGCCCCGATTAGGTAGGGCTATCGCGGAGCTAGATAGGGTGGGGAGGCAACAATAATTGGTTAATGACATAATCAGAGCGGAGAGGGCAGGTCGTACCAGTGAGGGATAGGGTTTGGCTAGCAAGAAGGGATTTTGTCTCAGTTGTCTCTACCGTACCATACCCGTATGATAATACAAAATCCCATTTAGCACATGTTGAAACAGCCCCCATCCCAGCAAGTCAAGAACCCAGTCCGTTCTAAAGTCGTTTTCGAGATAGAGAAAGAGAGCCAAGAAACCGGACTGCAAGATGTGGTCTTCGTTTGGCCATTCGCTGGGTGTTGATACTTGAATTTGCCCTTGCCTGTTGCAGGGCACGTGCGCGGATAAAAGCGAGCGATAAATACCGGTACTTGAGTACGATAAAGAAAGTTGAGGTGATGCGATCTATGGCAACAGGGGAGAAATAAGTCTGCGGGTAAAAAGTAGAGGATGTGTGTGTGATCAGTCTCGGACCCTCGGTTGCCATCCAGGCAGGCATTATAATTATGTTCATGCACTCACGCCCCCACGAATTCCCACAACCCGGCGAAACAAGGAGTCCCGCCCGCGTCTGCTTCCCTGGCAACGGTGCCACCACATCACGTTCACGCCCCGACTCGTCACCAGCAGTGAGTGACTATCGCAGTCATCCATCATACATACCCTCTCTCCTCTCACTACCACCACCACTACCGTACCTCTATCCCTCTCCTCTCCCCCATTTCTACCACTCATAATTTATCTGTTCAAAACCTAACACCAAGCTGTCGTTGTCGTCGCGAGCAAGCGAGTAATCGAGGGTTGTGGCTCCGCCACAACCTTGGCACGGTTAGGCATTGTGAGTGGGGTGAGCGGAGTATGGTACCAACACCACAACTAGTTCCTCCCAGCTTTTCCGGACTTAGCGCAACTCTAGTTATTGAATGGTAGTTGGAAACTTGAATCATGTTAAATATTGTGTTACGATGAATGTGCATAGGGTACGTGCCGGGTGCTGCGTATGTGTTTCCGTAGTCGGATGATTTCCCTGTGTGTTTTCCCAATGTTTGCTTCATGTACCGTAGTTCTACACTTTCTTTTCTTTTCTCTCCACTCTCCTCCGAACAATAGAATCATCGCCTTCAACAATACAATTCGTAACATATTGAAATTACAAATTCGGTACGGCTTCTACGAGTTGCCTTCTACTTTGGGGCATGGTTGAGCACAGTGAAACTCAAGCCGTTCTTTTAAGTTACCGGCATTTAAGCTAAGTCAACGGTCGGGAACAAAGCTATGGCCGTCACCACCAATCACACACCAGCACTGGGGCGCTTCTGATATCTTATTCCGTAATCGACACCAGACAGCAAGCAAGACAGACGTAACTCAGACGACGCGATGAATGCCAAAACGAGATAAATTTAAACGGGCTAACCATTTTAGAACAGGAAGTATAAAGTCTTGGAGAGCGGCCAACCACGACGATAAAAATGAATGGACTAAGCTTTCGAACCGGTAATCCCTTCGAGTAGAATGATCTTTGGTCGTGAACAGACAAGAAGATGCCCACTGCGATGTATTAGTAGAATCCCTAACACCAAACCCGCGAGTACTTA
Organism: Tuber borchii; assembly: GCA_003070745.1. Taxonomy (NCBI): domain Eukaryota; kingdom Fungi; phylum Ascomycota; class Pezizomycetes; order Pezizales; family Tuberaceae; genus Tuber; species Tuber borchii. Next base: position 236,581 of record NESQ01000014.1, on the reverse strand, counting down.
CGGAATTTTGAAGGTCCTACGGGCCAGTACATAAATCCAAGAGAACCCAAGCATGGTACTTTAGTTTCCCATTCAATCAGCAACATTCCTACCACAGCTTCCAAAATAGAGTGGAATAATGAACACTAACTCTGGTGTTGTCGCCGTTATGTTCGGCAGCCCACATCCCCTCCCAAATCACCCTTTTCTGGGCAACCAAGGCCTCCTCCGTAATACCCATATTCCTAGCACGCTGCTCAAACTTAGCAGTCCTTAGTACCTTTTGCGCTTTCATTTTGTTTGCCTTGCGCCTGCGCTGCGCCGGCGTGACTATAGAACACTCGTTAGCACCCCAGAGGTGAGTTTGTGGAGAGGGGAGGCTGATACTCCGGGTAGCCAGGAGCCGGTCATGCTCGATCTTATGAAGATTTTCCCAGGCTGCTTTCTCTTCCCCAGTGCGCCCGTGGGCTCCAGGGCGCTTGAGGTGCCTCCAGAGGTATCCATGGGGCATCTCCCCCTTGAAAACTAAGGAGCAACATAAGACCGGACATGTGAGCATAGGTGGCCCGGGATTGTGAGTGGTGGTGCCGTGGGGCTCTTTCGAGAGGCTGGGGGACGAAGTGGAGTTTTGAGGGATAGCATTTTCATTCTCGGAGGACGAAGAGGACGTGTAGGCGTGCGGGAAACGTCCGGAACCGCCTTCATGAGAATTATTAGGCATGACAGTAGGACTGGAAACCCGGTGGCTTTAAACAACAAATGCTTATTAGCTTTGTGTAGAGGTAGAGGTTGGGTTTGAACAGAGGTCAGTATATGGGGTACAGCAGAGGGTAGCAGAGGAAATTCTCTAGAAGTTTTGACAAAACTATAGGGCTTACACTACCCGCTTATATATGACAGCAATGGTGGCGAGGAGAAGTGTTGACGTACCCTGGGGTGAAGTCGGGGAGGTCAAACTACCAGTTTTCCTATTCTGCTCATAGCAAAGCACAGCCAACCAAACCCCTCTACTTGCTCCCTTCTGACAGTTTTCATTGCCTTGTTCGTAGCTCGATCGCTGCCGCCAAGGACGATGTAAATGATTAATGGGGTGTGTTGAACTTCCCCTGTGCTCACTTGCGCGTCCCATTGGGCAATTCAAGTATTTGCAGCGAGAGTTTGAGTGTTATTATATTACGGCTGGCCTGGGGATAACGTCACATGAATAATACTCAAAAAACAGGGGAATAACGAGGCTAAAAACATTGATTACCAGCAGACAGGAATTCGGACGGGAAAGGCGGGGCGAAAAAAATTGAGACCCCCACATTGGTAGCTGTTCACGGACCTATAGGATCGGCCCACTAAGGAACTAATGGCTTTCGTTAGTCGCCGGATTGGAGATGCTCCCGTTTTGGTGGGCACACATCAAAAAAAAAAAAAGACCAACTGCATTGAGGCTCTTTCCTCGTGAAACTTAAGTTGATCAACGAATAAATGCCCCGAAATCCGGACCCGGCAAGGATGTTGATGCGTGAAAGGAAAAAGTAAAAAAGAAGAAAAATTCCCCCTCCACACCATCCAGCCAATCAGTCAACGAAGTGCCCTCTGTTCCCCTCCGACTGTTCAATCCACGGTGAAACTGGTATAACATTAGTGGAGGTGGAGGTATCATAACGGGCTCAGTCTGGCCTGGCCGCTCTCAGTCAACCACCTCCAAACTTAATTGTGAGATGGCAGAGCTGACTGGTAGAGAAAAGTAGGATCTGCTTTGTGCTGTTCTATCTGAAAAGGAAATACAGCATGGCAAAATTGGGAAAGGAAAGGGGAGAGAACAGAGAAAAGAAAAGAGGGGAAAAGAGAACCGACACAACAGAGGCCTAGAGTCAAGGCCCGCCACTAGAGTAGATTATCCGTAAAGTAAAGGAGAGTTTGAAATAGAGAAATGGAAAGAATCAAGACAAGATATAAATAGATTTAGGCCCTGTTTGGCAAACCGCGATACAAAAATATGCCACACTTATGAAAACAGCATACTTCCTAATACACAAGACAAAAGATATCAATACACAATGATTACAGGAATGAGTGATAGCAAGATTCTGCATATTCTGTGTAATTCTGAGAGCAATCGAAGGCCTGACCATAAGGTAATAGCAAAGATGGTGGTGTTGCGAAATCCTGTGGGGCAAGAAGTACAATATTTCACAACATCACCATTTTTCCTTAGACAAATAATCGATCGTCATCGGTTACCTAAACCTCAGAGTATAGGTGGGCCCTTGATGAGAATTAAGATTCATCGCAGCTTGCGCGGCGGAGCTAAAGTGATCACGCAGCATGGACTTTACAAGTGGACGACAAAAAGTGAGTGGGCAAGAGCAGTTTTACCGCAAAAACAGCAGATTTCACACCAAGATATTCCTCCAAGGAAAATTCACAAAAATATAAGCTCTTCATAGAACCACTGAAAGCAATGAGGGCATCAATTTCTATATACAAATATTTATTTAATATTCAACTTCTCAAGAGTGGTATGCAATTGAACTCTGAAATTCCGCCAAGACACAGTTTTCCCACCAAAAACCATGGTCTTGGCATGATTTTGAGGAAACTTTTTGTTTTTATTGCAACTACTCATCAGATAATTTAAATTCATTCAAGTTTTCAGTGTAAGTCAAGTAGTCTACATCTTTTCTGAGCATTCTATTAACTTACCTTATTTTTAATTGAAGAATTGGTGGTGGAATAAGTGTGTGAAATTGGCTATTTTTGGTGTAAAATCGCTCTTGCCCACTCACTTTTTGTAGTATTTTCGTTTTTTTGTTACCCTACCTTGACAAACAAACGCTAGCTTTCCAAACCACTTATCCCTGTTCGCGACCACCGATTTTTGTTCTGCCACCGTGTCCACAAAGATAGGTGTTATTGACAGGAATAATGGGGGCTAATGTTGTTTTATGAGAGGGGGTGCATGGAGAAAAGTGGAAGTGTACTCAGACTGTACTCAAGCAGGAGGAGGAAAAGACTCCTGCAAGGGGAGTCTGAATGGGATGGATCAGGTGTGGTGGTGGGTGGCAGCCAGGGTGCTCTCGAGGGCTGGGATGATTTTTTTTTTTTTTTGAAGTGCAGTTCGGCGGATGCCTGGGCAACCTCTGGGTGGGAGGGGTCTGCGGTTTTTTGATTGGGGTGATTCCCGCTGCTGATGCAGTACCGGGGGTTAAGGGTAAGTACGGCGAAGGTGCTTTGTGTTTAGTGTAGAAGTAGCTAGCTAAATGCAAGTTGAAAAGTTTAAAAAAAAAAAAAAAAAAAAAAAGAAGTACGGCGAAGCTGCTCTGATTGGCTCGTAGGCCTATCAGCCAATCTGCGGCCGTGTACGGTGAGCTCGTTTCGCCAAGAGTTCGCCAGACTTTTTTCCACCTGCAAAAATCGCGCCAAGATTGGCTCTTCCGGTGGTCACACACACCAAAATTTTGCGTGGGTGAAACAAAGTTCGCCGTACAAGTCCCTGGCACTTGTACAACGGCTTGACACTTGCCCGTAGAGTACAGGTCTCAGAAAATAAATCATTCCTCATACACCACATTACCAATTTTTTCCCCCTTCACTCTAAACTCGTTCAGAATTCCGCCCACAAGGTACATCCTCGGTGGCCTTAGAGTGTGCATCTGATCTCGGGGCAACCTCATTGGTAACAAATTGAGAACGTAGAGTCGTGACGGGTGGTATTGTGCGTGGACAAAATTAGCCGCGATTCAACGAAGAGGGAAAAGTTTCGGCCATGACCACAACCATCCACCACCAGCCTCATTATCATTAAAACCAAGAAAAAAATCAAAAATGTAAGTACAAGATAGAATACATAGTAGAAATTAATATTTGAGCTAGAGAAAGTTCTTTAAGTGGTGTTGAAAGTGGGGGGAGACGAGGAGGGTTGCGTCGCCATCGATAGTTGAATCGCGGTTAATTTTGTCCACGCACAATGCTTCGCTCCGGCAGGTATGTCGAGAATACAGCTACGCAGGGAAGTATGCTTCAGTACTGAAAAGAGCGAAAGGCTCCAAGTGGATACTTGCGCTTGAGAGATAAAAATTCACCCAGCGAGGTGAATGATCAGATCCCGGGATATCATAGGTGAGAATGAAAGAAAACAAGAAGACCGGTAGGGGCAATCACCGCTCACACTATCAGAATTCACCAAACACGTAGATAGCATCGATCATTTTCACAAATAAACAGGATACGGAAAGTCCTCACCTGCGGAGGAGGTTGTAGCGGTCGTCGTCGTCTCCTCTCGTGCTAGCAACAAGATTTACAGCCCCTAGTCAGAAGTGTTCGTGATTTGGCTAGGGGCTGTGTCTACCCCACCCCTAGCCCTAGTGTCTGTGACAACCGTTCGCACACCACTCGCTACCACTTTCTGCTCTATAACCACTCTGCAAAAACATAGAAAGTGAAGAAAAATAATATATACACGTGAAGCCCAGTGCCAGCCCCACAGTACTCAGTACTCGAATACCCTGAGCGACGTCAAATGTTGATTCGCACACTGTGTGCGTGTCTCTTCCCGAAATACCTACCCAAGCGACATACCACCAATCGCGACTCTACTAGCAACGCCCCAATCCTTTCCATCCCCTCACGAGGCACTTGATTTAATCATGCTAGCAATACAATTCAGCAATTCATACCTTCCCTTTTTTCCGTCTTTTACGCCTTCCCTTTTCTCTTCACTAAGCGAAGAACCACCGCGCCATATTCTGAATCTTTTTACTTTACAGCAATGTAGAACGCAAGTATTCCAGTCTTCTCAAGCCAGCGCTATCTTTCAATTTCTCCGCCCAAAGCCCGAGCATTGGCAGCCAAAGGTTCCACCTCGCCAAATGGGTCAATTTTTCTGAATGCAGTTCACCATGCATTCAGTGAAGAAGTTTCCAGCCAAGTTGCATTGACTTATTTCGGTCTAGGAACGGTGGGGAACAGTTATACTGCCATCACCCACTTGCACTGGGTTCTGCGATCCCCGCCCCAGTGAACCAATTCCAGGTAGGAAGCAAGACAGAGCTAATCCAGGGACACTAAAGCCCTCCAAACCGCTTAAATTTAAATTAGGAGACAATTTTGACACATATTACTGTAAAAATATTTGGACCGGCCAACCGCACGATGACGAAAATATATTCATTAAAATTCCAAATCGGTAACCCCCTTTAGTACAATGTTCTTTAGTCGTGAAGGGGCAAGGAGATACCGGCCCAGATGCATTAATAGAATTCGTGACACGGTGCCTGAGAGGCTGAGAGTACTTACGGAATTTGGCGAGGGTCCTACAAGTCGGTAGAGAAATCCAAGAGAACCCAAGCATCGTACTTTAGCCTCTCTTTCGATCAGCCACAATTCCATAACAGCTCCCAAAGTGGAGCGGAATAAAGAATACCAACCCCGGTACTATCACCACTTTACACAGCGCTACGCATCCCCTCCCAAATGGCCACTTTCTGGGCAACTAAAGCCTTCTCCGTAATTCCCATGCTTTTAGCACGCTGCTCAAGCTCAGCAGTCCTCAGCATCTTCTGTGCTTTCACCTTGTTAGTCTCGCGCCTGCGCTGTGCCCGTGTGACTATATAAAATTCGTTAGTGCCTCGGAGGTGAGTTTGTGATAAGAGGGGTTATACGGCGCGTAGCTAAGAGTCTGTCATGCTCAATCTTGTGAAGATTTAGCCAAGCAGTTTTCTCGTCGCCAGCCCGCCTGTGGATTCCAGGCCGCTTGAGGTGTCTCCAGAGGTACTCGTGGGCAATCTCCCCCTTGAAAACCATGGAGCAGCCCGAGACGGGGCATGAGAGGGCTGGTGGCCCGGAGTTAAGGGGAATGGTGTTGCGCAGAGCTTTCGAGAGGTTAGAGGAGGAATTAGGGCTTTGAGGGATAGCATTTTCATTCCTCGAGGAGGAGGAGGAGGAAGTATAGGTGGGCAAATTGCTTCCGGACATGACTTTATGGGAATCGTGAGGCATGACCATAAGATTGGAAATTCAGTTGCTTTTAACCAGGAATGCTTGTTAGATTTGGGCGGAGATAGGGGTCGAGTTGGAACGGAGGTCGGTATATGTGCTACAGCAGAAGATAGCAGAGGAAATTTTATTAGAGCTTCTTGACGAACTTATCGATCCTACGCTACCCGTTAGTACACAGAGTTGAGGGGGGAGGAGAAGTAAGTATTGACGTATTATACTCTAAGGCTAATGGTAGTTGCAGATATTTCTCCTAAGCCTTCCAGGTTCAAACAAGCCAGCGATGGTATTGATGCAGGGGGCGAAGAGCTATATAACTACTCCATTTCCTTTTAACTGCAATGACTTCAGACCGCTCATCAGATCACCACACTCACTCACTCACTCAACCTTTTTCCTCTAGTAGCACCAGCGGAAGTTTGAATCATCCACTCATAAGAGAACACAGCTGAACAAAGCCTGTTCTTGCTCTCTTATGATAGTTTTAATATGCCTCATTTACAAGTCGATCCCATGTCGTAAAGTAGGATACAAACGAGATGGATGATTCCTGCACTTTCCTTTGCTTTTTCCTGCCTTACTTTCTGTTCCTGCCCTTTTTGAGCTTTACCTTCCACCCTCCCACACACCCGTCACTCATGTCGTAAAGTAGGACACAAACGAGACTGATGATACCTGCACTTTCTTTTACTTTTTCCTGCTTTACAAGGCACAGGGAGGTGAGTTTCGCACACACCAAAGTGGCTTACCAGCGTAAAATCCTTAAAAACTGGTGAGGTCACAAACTGGTGTGTCCGAACTTACCCCCCCTAGCACTTGTACTTTCAGCTCCTACCCTTTTTTTTCAACCTCCTACCCCTCCCACCCTCCCTTCACTCATATCGTAAGATAGGGCACAAACGACACAAATGATGCCTCCTCTTTCTTTTGCTTTTTCCTGCTTCACTTTCAGTTCCTGCCCTTCCCACGCTTCCACCCTCCACCTCCCCCCCACACTCCCTTCCTTACTCCCTTACACCCTTACTCCTCAGTCCGATAAGGCGGCACAAGCTTAGCGCCCAAAAGCATCCAAAGGTTAGCCACTTACCCAGTTTTCAACCAGTAATCGGACGGAAGAGAACCAGAGAATCAGACACAAAATTGACAACTCCCTTTGTTCTGCCGATAGCAGGTAGCAAGTAAAGCCCGCCGGCACCGTTGTTATGTAGAAATCTTATATCTTGGGCGGTGTGAAACAGTAAAATCCGGACTACAGTACGCTAAGCTTGTCTTGGATGTATTTGAGCTTCGTGATTTGCTGAGTATTTCTTGAATCCCTACTGTGCTGAGTCATTTGAGCACTCAGGCAATTGAAAATAGGAGTTTCTGACCAAACTTAGCCGATGATGGTCAAATCTGGTCTTAGCGAACTGTAGTCCGAATTTTACTGTTTCACATCGCCCAAGGGATACAGATTGGGTGTCTGGGCAGAGTATCCCTACTATGTCTGTTCAATTACAAGATACTTTTGAGCATGGCGTCATTCGGAGACTTCCTGATTTTGGTTACATAACACTTGGACTTCAGGCGAACAAAATGAGGGAACAATGAGTTAGTCTAGGTGCGAATTGGATCATTCGGCGCGGAGTTGGATCACATGAAGCACCAACTTTCTAGGGAAGGAAATGGTACAGTATTTCACGGCATACCGAGTCTACGGCATAACTAGAATGCCCATACAAATAATCCCTGTCCTATAAAGGTTGTATGGGTATTCTCGTCTAATCATAAATTCTCTTCGCCTTGGGTCACCGTAACGGTAGTGGTAAATCGTATCCCTTAAGCGGTTGAAACATTCAGTCCAGATTAGAATGTCTAGCACTAACTTATTTGGGCAATGGGGAGGAAATCTACGCAGATGTTCTTACTTCCATCATGGCCATACTGAGGAATATAGATTTTGAAGTATTCTGAGCACTACACCAATTTCCGAGCCTAAGGTTTTCCTGTCACAATTACTCAAATAAATTAGTGCTGGACATTCCGGTCTGAACCGAATGTCTCAACAGCTTAAGGGATAATAGTACAAGGGACAGACAAGATGTTTTCGCACATTCTCCGTCACTCCTACAACCCCAGCGATTGAAATCTCACCTCCTTGTGACGTGTCATATCTTTCCAGTTGGCGACTCAGGATCCTTGATTCCTATCTCACGATGGCTTCAAGTCTTCTTTTCCATTACGATGGTTTAGAAATCTTTGGTGTTCAAGGTATCTTGTATCCCTTTTCATCATTTTTAATCGTCCTCCATCTAGGGATATCGTTTACGAAAGCTGTCACGACTTTTTGTCACCATCGGATTCAGTTACGGGGCCTATTTTACTTCGGTAATTCTGGCAGGCGAGTAGGACGCGGGTGAGGGGGTGGCTTAGCCTTGTGGCTAGGGCCAGCGCATGTGGTTGTGGCGCATGGGAGGAAAGATGTGGCGTTGGTTGAGGAGTGTGGCGTTGGTTGAGGCTGGGTTTGGTTTGGGAGTGGCGTTTGGTTTTGGGGCTGGAAGTGTGGCTTGGGATAGGAGTGGCTTGCATTAGTGTCGAGGATGGGGGGGGTCGCCCATTGCAAGCGGCCCAACTCATGGCGTTGATGCTCGGTCGGGTGGTGTAGGAGTTTGGGAATGGTTTAGGAGGACCGGGAGGACAATATCGCACCCATACCGGGGAGATCTATCGAACCGCGCCGCTAGAATGGCAGGGGGTTGGATCCGGTTGTTGGTTAGGCGGTGGAGTTGTATCTCGGTCAACACTATCTTTGAGAATTTCCTTTGTGCTCATGATATTTTGGTTTAGAGTCTCCGGGATGGTCTATGGAATACCATAGTACTATATCATAGTCCATGGCGCGGATGAGACGATAGTCGCTGGAAGGGGAGAGGGTGGAGGTGGCCAACTTCGAGGCCAGAAAATAACCTAGGGGAGGCTGCGGGTGGAGTGTGTTAGAGGTGGAGGTTGTTTACTTCTTTGGGGGTTACATTTTCTTAGGCTCGAAAAAGGACTGGAAAGTGGTCAGAGGGGCTGATTCCGAAAAGACGTCGGCGATACCAAGCTTACGGTTGGGTTAGTAGGTTTCGGTTCTGGGTATTGTACCGCAGATGGAGGTTCTTGCCTATATGATTTGACGGGTTTTGGTGTTCGGCAGATATCATATTTTGATACAGAAAGCCGATTATGTATAAATTTGGTTAGTCATGAGTGGGCGTGCTATAGAGGAGTGATGTCCTTGCGGGGCGTCCACCACCGCATGCTAAGGAGAGTAGTTAGCAAATATAAAAAAGTTTACAAAAAAAAAAAAAAAATGAAATGTTTTCGCATATCCTCGATCACTCCTACAACCCCAGCGATTGAAATCTCACCTCCTTGTGACGTGTCATATCTTTCCAGTGGGCGAATCAGGGTCCTTGATTCTTATCTCACGATGGCTTCAAGTCCTTCTTTACCATTACGATGGTTTACAAATCTTTGGTGTTCAAGGTATCTTGTATCCCTTTTCATTATTTTTAATCGTCTTCCATCTAGGGATAACGTTTACAAACGCTGTCACGACTTTTTGTCACCTTCGGATTCGGTTACGGGGCCTATTTTACTACGGTAATTCTGGCAGGCGTGTAGGACGCGGGTGAGGGGGTGGCTGAGGCTTTGCGGCTGAGGTCGAGGCATCGTAGTTGTGGCGCAAAAGAGTTGTGGCTGGGAGTTGTTGTGGCTGGGTTGGTTGTGGCTTGGGAAAGGAGTGGCGTTGGTTTTGTGTGGCGTTTGGTTTGGGAGTGGCGTTGGATAAGGAGTGGCTTGCATTAGTGTCAAGGGTGGGGGGGGTCGCCCATTGCAAGCGGCACAACTCACAGCGTTGATGCTCGGTCGGGTGGGGTAGGGGTTTGTGTTTGGGTTGGGAGGGACCGGGAGGACGATATCACACCAATACCGGGGAGATCTATCTAACCGCGCCGCTAGAATGGCAGGGGATTGGATCCGGTTGTTGGTTAGGCGGTGGAGTTGTATCTCGGTCAAAAACTATCTTTGAAATTTCCTTTGTGCTCATGATATTTTGGTTTAGAGTCTCCGGGATGGTCTATGGAATACCATAGTACTATATCATAGTCCATGGCGTGGATGAGACGATAGTCGTTGGACGGGGAGGGGGTGGAGGCGGCCTACTTCGCGGCTATAAAGTCCTAGGGGTTGGCTCAGACGAAGATACACAAGCGGTGGAGGTTGTTTATTTCTTGGGGGTTATGTTTTCATTGGGTTAGGAAAAGGACTGGAAAGTGGGCAGGATTGTCTGGAGTAGAGGTAGGCGGCTTTGTCACCCCAGACAGGTTGTTCCGACTTCCCGTATGGGTACTATGAAACAGAGGGCTTGGGTGTCCCGCAGATGGAGGTTCTTACCTGTTTGATTGGACGGGCATAGGTTGGGGCAGATCGAGTTCATTCCCCGTGAGTGCAATTCCTAGTAGGGATACCGTAGACATCCTGACGGATACAGAAAACGGTTTAGTTATCTTGCTAGTAGAGTGTAGTATGAATATAAAAAGTTTACAAAAAAAAAAAAAAAAAAAAAAAAAAAAAAGAAATGTTTTCGCACATCCTCGATCACTCCTACAACCCCAGCGATTGAAATCTCACCTCCTTGTGACGTGTCGTATCTTTCTAGTGGGCGAATCAGGGTCCTTGATTCTTATCTCACGATGGCTTCAAGTCTTCTTTTCCATCACGATGGTTTAGAAACCTTTGGTGTTCAAGGTATCTTGTATCCCTTTTCATGATTTTTAATTGTTCTCCATCTAGGGGTATTCGTTTACGAACATTTCGCGACTTTATTGTCACCTTCGGGTTAGGTTAAGGGGCCTATTTTACTTCAGTAATCCTGGCGGGCGTGTAGGACGCGGGTGAGGGGGTGGCTGAGGCTGTAAGGCTGAGGTCGGTAGCGCAGTAGTTGTGGCGCAAGGGAGAAATGTGGCTTGTTTTTGGGGAGTGGCGTGTGGGTGTGGCTTGGCTAGGTTGCACCCGAGGGGGGTGTGCCCGTACACCGGTATCGATGGTTTAGGAGATGAGTTTGGGTTTGAATAGTTTGTTTTGGCTTCGGGTAAGGAGGGTTTTGGGGATTGAGGTTATTCGGATGAGGGTTTTGAGGTTGTGTTTTGGGGAGAGGGATGGACATGGCGGTCAGGGATGGGAGATGTCACCCATTGCAAGTGGTATACCTCATTTCCGATACATTGCATTTTGGTTGGGGGAGGTCTATGGCTAGTTGCCGGGGGTGTGTGGACGAACCCTGTCCTCATGGGTGTTTCCGGGGGACCAGATGGCCGGCGCTAAAGTCCGGTAGGGGGAGGAGACTGCTCACTGAAACCATGGGCCAAAGGATAGTTTGGTTTAGGAGTGTGTAGTTTAGGTTGTGTGTTGGGTTAAGGAGTTTTTATTTCGTTGGCGGTTAGACTGGGTGGTGTGGAACTATTGGGAGCACCCATACCGGGGAGGTCTATCTAACCGAGCCGCTAGAATGGCAGGGGGCTGGATCCGGGTGTTGGTTAGGTTTTTGACCGCGTTGCCTGGTTGGTTTTGGTGTAATACAGTAGACATCCAAGTTGGATATAGAAAACCGTTTAGAGTAGTAGATAGTCGACTCTTTTCGACTAGATACGAATAAAAAGTTTACCAAAAAAAAAAAAAAAAGAAAAAATGTTTTCGCACACCCCACTTTGTGACCTCACCAATTTTCTAATAATTTTTGCTGGTCAGCCACTTTGGTGTGTGCGAAAACTTTATGCCTGTTGCTTGTACTTGGGTGAGGGGTGAAGTATTGGGACAAGCAGGGGGGTTCAATGTCTGTTCAAATTACTCAGATTGGTGTCTTCAATCCCACTTCAAGTAATTTGCACAGACATCACGCCCCCCTGCTTGTCCCAATACTCCACCCCTACCCCGGGTATCATCTTGTCTAAGCTATTCAAAAAAAAAAAGGAAAAAAGGAAAAAAAGGAAAAACAAGACCCATACAATAACCCCGCTTGAGGGTCTAGAAAGGGGAACCACGCCATTTCGTTCCCGCAATGAACAGGCCCCAGCGAGGATTTTACAGTAGCCTCCAGATGATTGCTCTGCAACAATTTCTTTTTTTCAGGGAAAAAGCCGTATTTTCCCCGAATTGTGAGTCGATGAAAGAGGATCTTGGAGGAGGGGCCAACGGCTTTCACTCCCTCAACAAGCGAAGCCCATTGAAGATCCTACCATACCCTCCAGATTTATAATTTCTTAATTTTACAGTAAAAGTAATATTTTCCTCAAGCCCTGAGCCGATGAGAGGGAATCTTGGAGGCATTCACACAACGACCAGAGCCTCTTAAAACCCCACTACAACCTCTTGAGAATTGCTTATAATTTATTTATTTTTTATGGGAAAGCAATATTTTCCCCAAACGGTGTGCTCACGAGAGAGGATCTTTGAGGAAGAACTCACTCTGGCAATGAGCGGAGCACATAGAAGCTCCTGATTTACTGAGCCTCGAGAGGATTCCTTCAAAGTACATAATATTGTTTTCTTATTTTAAGGGAAAACTCAAGTGTATCTTTCGAGAAATGCACACTAAGCCTACAACAAAAAAAAATCAATCAAAATAGACTTTGAATGAAGTCTATTCATTCAGTGCCGGTTAGCTAATCAAGTTCCTCCTGTTCCTCTTCCCTCTTCAACCAAGAGTTCAAGTTAACGTTAGGTGGAATAACCCACCCCCTGTTCTTTGGTGGCACTGCCCTTCCCCCCTTGTGCCTGATGACGACAACTGTGTTGACGGTTACTTCAACTTGCGGCAATAGTACTTGGGAATAGATATTTTAAAATTCCTTTTGTAAAGCTTTCCCAATTTACGATTTACGTTTTGCTCACCCAATACCCCTGCTGGTCACCCGCCCAGTTTCGTTTAACCTAATTTCATTCTTCTAGCTCCAATCCACCTGTCCGAACAGTTGTCGTCGCAGGTACGCTGAGGACTGCCAGACACGGGTACCTTTTTGTTTTTTTTGTCTTAGGTTGGGGTTGCGGGGGCTGCACTTAGTAACTCGTAAAGTTTCTGGACATAAAAGAGGTTCTATGGCTCTCTATTAGGCGAAGCATCTTGGTATTATAGCGGAGAACAATAGCTGCCAAGGCAACCGGGTGACAACCCCACAAGTGCCCTCCATCCCCCATCTTCCCCACATTAAATTTTGCCTTTCCTACATTACCCCACAACCAAGAAGTATATACAAAGTCTATAGGATATCTGTAGCCTCGCTTTCCAAACTCTCCACGATATTAATCTGTTACTATCTGAATACAGAGAACCAAAGCTTTATTCGTAAGTCGAACTTTCTATGCATATGCAGTAAGTTTAGGAAAGTACCAGTGCAATTACCCCTCTCCACTAGTTCAGCATTTTTGCGCCAATTTCGTCGCTCTACTTATGCGCAGCAGAGCATAGAGCTATCTTGCTAACTAGGCAAGGTGGGAAATGTAGTGCAGCTTCGGGAATGCATACGCTAAGTTTTCTATTGTTGGAGGTAGCGGTATCGCATGTAAGTTAAAAGAAAACAAAAATGCAGATGAATAGAGAAAGAAAGCTTTTGTTTTTTCTACAAAAAAAGGACACTCTATAACAAATAATCTATTAAGCTAGGAATAGTAAACAGGGTAAATAGTGCGGGTTGGCAAAGAAAACAGTGCCCCGAGTCTTTATGCAAGCAATGTTGACGGAAGGATTTCGGCGAGTGTATCGGGGCCGGGAAAATGATGAAGCGGCGGGAATGAGACCACCGAGTTGGGGGCAACTTGTCATAAGGAAAGACAGCCAAGACGGTGAATAGAGCTGGCAGCCAAGGACATAATAGTGGGTATATATCGTCCTGAACAGCCGGCGGCCCGAAAACCAAAGGAAGATCAACAAACCATAAAGAATAAACAGAAGGAGAGAGAGATTCTAGTTATGGCGGGTGAGCAGAATACTGAGAAAGCGAATAAACAGCCCCCCGCCATTCTCACTCAATCTATAACCATCGCAACACACCCCCGACTTGATGATATATAGTGAGCGGTATAACTTAAACCTAGAACTAAAATAAAACCAAACGCCCGATACCTGATGCCTAATAGCAGCTACTATAAATACAACAAAGGTAGGACTAATAACCTATACCGAGCCAAATAGGATATAAAAACTGCCCACAACTGCACACCCCATATAGTACACCATGAACCCCCCCCCCTCAACAAACAACTCAACAGGGGCCACTGCCCATGGCGGCTCTCTATAGGTTCCTAGGTTTGTGTCAGCCCCGCCACTCTCATGGCCCCCAACAGCACATCCGAGCCCTCACTATCGTTGCTATTATGTATCGTCAAACTTGTGGAGCCCGATGGCTATGAAGCTAACTAATGCCGCAGATGCTATCAGGGAGGGCTCACTCGCTGACCAGATGCACCTTGTACCGGCCCAACAGACCTCTGGATAAATACCGAGATATAGAGGCTTGTAGGAGCGTTGCATCTTTAACTGTGCCCCATGCTTTCATTTTTTGGCCCTCCCCCAGATCCTGCGCCTCCCTCCTCCTCCCCATTCCTTCATTCCTTATCTCGCCCACCCATCTTCTCTGTTTCCCCCTCTCCCCTCACCCGCTTTGCCTGTTCTCCTTCCCCCCCCTTCCGATGCTCCTTTTTCTCCTCTTAGGTGCGCTCGCCGTGCTAGCACACCCGAGTTGTGTCCCATCGATTCTACCTCCGCGACCGGAGTCGTCCTCTCCCCAGTCTAGCAATAGACTAACCACCCTTTCATGTCCCTGCTCAATAGCACATATAAGTGGTGTTCGACCATTGACATCCGGGTGATTGGGGTCAATATCTTCGCGCTCGAGTAGCAGCTTCACCACCGCGTCATGCCCGCTGACCGAAGCACACCAGAGTGGAGTTCGACTCTCATTGTCTGGGAAATTAGGGTCGATATCGCCGCGTTCTAGAAATAGCTTCACCACCATTTTGTGTCTCTTCACAACAGCACAAAGGAGTGGTGTTCGACCCTGCACATCCGGGCGATTGAGGTCGATACCTCCTCGTTCTAGGAGCAGCTTCACCACACCAACATGCCCGTTGGCCGAAGCATGCCAGAGCGGGGTTCGATCACAGTCATCTGAACAATTGGGGTTGACGTCTCGGTGTCCAAGCAGTAGCTCAACCACTCCCTCACGTCCAAACTCCGCAGCGCACAAGTATGCTTCATTATGCTGGTTTCCAGAATGATTAGGGCGGACATCTATCCACTCTAGTAATGCCCTTACCACCCCATCTTTTCCAGCTGCAGCAGCCAGCTGCAGTGCCCTTCGACCTAGAAAATCTGGGCAACTAGCGTCAATATCTTCCCGTTTCAGTAGCAACCGCACGACCCCCTCATTCCCCTTCAGAACGGCACACCCAAGCGGCCGCCGATCCCGGTCATCCGGTCGATTGGGGTCGACATCTTTTCGTTCTAGTAAAAGCTTTACGACTCCTTCGTGTCCTGCTAAGGCCGCCCAGTGCAGTGGGGTTTTGCCCTCTCTGGATGGCCAGTTAGGGTTGACATCATTTCGTTGTAGCAGCAACCCCACCACTTCCTCATCCCCGTTTGAAGCAGCCCAGGCGAGCGGGGCCATACCCTCGTTATCAGGACAATTGGAATCGATGCTTTCTCGTTCCAAAAGTATCTTTACTGCTCCGCCCTTTCTAGACCCAGCAGCTGACAGCAGGGGTGTCCGGCCCTCGCTATCTTGATGGTTGGGGTCAACATCTTCGCGTTGTATGAGCAATTTCACTATCTCCTCACGTCCACCGTGAGCAGCAATCTGTAGTGGCGTTATACCTGCGTTGGTTTTGCAATCGGCATCAACACCTTGTTCGAGTAGCAGTCTCATTACTCCCTCGTGCCCAGCCCAAATAGCATACCACAGTGGTGTTCTCCCTTGCTCGTCGGGCATGCCCGGGCTAACATTTTCTTGCCCCAAGAGGAGTCCCACTAGTTCTTCATGCCCATTCCTCGCGGCGCATGAGAGTGGTGTAGCACCAGTACGATCTTGCCGATTGATCCAACCAACTCCGCCGCCCATAAACGCAGCCGCTAGTTCAACGATCCCGAAGAAAGATGCACAATGTAGTCCAGTGAAGAATGAGGAACCACCAAAACAGTATTCACCCTGGGATTGCCATATAAGTGATGTAGCGGATATATGACCCTCGTACCCGCTCAAGAGTTCCAGCGCGAGAGACAACGCGTGATCAGAAAATTCTCTTTTGGCGTGAGTTCCCCAATACCTCGAACCATAGTTGAGAAAGGGCATGCTTCGGCCATCCGGGAACGAATAGGACGGGAGCTTCTTGACCTGCCGTGAATTTAAATAAGTTAAGCAAGTTTCCGCAATTGTAGAGTGGGCAGTGGCAAATAAGTCAGCATAAGTGGAAAGATATTCTCGAAGAGTATAGTGAATCAGTCGCACAGTTGATGCTTCCTTGTCCACCGTAATCAGTCCTTGGCAGCAGGCCAGCAGCGTAGCTACCAGAGGGACGTTGTCAGGATCGAACTCCTCTGATCCGATCTCCACTGCTAACGCGTGACAGAGCTCATCCTGTTGTAGCGGATGCTCCGAATGACAGACCCACATTAGGGTAGCCATCGCGAGTTTTTCCTTTTCCTCGTCTTGAGCCTTTATTCGTTCCAATGTTGCATCATAGGCACCCCCTAACCCTGCCCCATTACTTATTGACCCCAGTCTGTTCGTCCTTCGAGCGATGGTTGTTTCTCGCAGGATTCCATCGATATGGAGGGAAACCAGAAGGAATCTGTATTAAATAGGTCAGAATCTGCCTTTAAGTTGCTTCTTCATTGTCCTCTCTTCTACATACATTTCCGAGCTAGCTTCGAGAATGCTTTTCAGAATGTTCTCCTCCAATGTGTTGTTCATTATCTCCGGCGTTGTGTCATTCCTGAGTCTCTCGCGTAGATATCGAAGCACATCATCATCCGTAGGCTCTATCGACATAAAAACCACAGTTCCACCTACTCTCCTTTCAATCTCACACCGGACATGGGGTCTTCCGGTCATAAATATGCGCGTATTCGGCGACCCCCGCAGAATCTGCCCCAGAGAATTAAGAACCACCACTCGATGCTCTGGCGCGCATTCATCAAGAGCGTCGACACATATGAATGTAGGCATGGTAGCTGCGATGGTCTGGAACATCTTCACAATTCCAGAAATCTGTAGTCCTCGACCCCCAATGAGCTTTTTTTGGTTCTCAAACTCCTGGACTATCACGTCGGGAATCTGTTCAAATCTGTTAGCCAGCTGTCTCAGCAGAGAGCCTAGCATGTTGATCGGCGACTGCTCCTTCCGCGCAGCATAGTCGAAGTAAAAACAGGTAACGGCGGTACCCTGTTCCATGGCCTCGTCACACAACTTGTCTATGACTAGCGAACTAGATCGCAACTTGTCAGTAACACCACCCTTTGACTCATCCTCAGATACTCTCTGTCTCACGTGATGTAGCTCTTTCCCACTCCCGGATTCCCGTCACAGAACAAGGTCGCATGATTAGATCCATCTCCTCTTCCACCATACCAGCTTTTGAATTCTCTAGTCTCTAGCAGCCAGGCCCCCACACCATCCATCCGTTGGGACCTGATGTCATGATGCCGCATCAGGTCTAAGGGAGACAGCCATGCGTGTATTTTAGACCCCTCATCGGAAGCATTGTTGATAATAAAGTTAGTAACCTGATTGAAAGAGTTTTCGTTATTGAACATCTGAGACATTTTCCGTATCCCGCTATCCGGGATTCCGTAACGATATTCGAGAAAGAACAAAGTGGTGATGGAATTCTGGTGACTGTTGAAACACCTGAAATAAGGGGGGTGTTGATGAGAAGCGGGGCTAAGTTACGGTGGTTGCACAGTCCTGCGGCTCGGCTGAGCTCTGTCCAATCATCCGAGGTTCTCAGCAAGTTGGTTATTTGCAGCTACCGGACTGGACCACTTTCTCCAGTCTGTCCTTATGTGCTTTTCCTATGCGCAAAGGCATACTACGGTGGTATAAGTAGTAGCCACACTTAGAATCTCCACCCGGGTGTACAACTTCCCAACATGTAGAACCTAAACACAGGGATTAAAATTTTGTATGGCGAATTGTCTGTGCGGGTCTAAGCGCACATACTAAATTCAGACTCAAATGTTCAGGATCTTCATGCCGGGAACCTGTAACCAGTTGTTCCATTAAACCTCCACAGCCCCACTATAGGATACAGTAGGCGCATTTCATTCTTCACGGCTCTTTTAAACACAACAAAGCTCTAGCTATTAAATTCTAGAATAAATTGAAAATTAGGCTGAGGCGAGGAGACCTAGGGTAAGTCAACAGGAGAGAAAATCAGGCTGCGGGGAATAGGTAGAGGGAGTACGTGATTGGTCTTGGTCGCTACCGACCAAAAGATGGGCAAGTGTGTTCATACACGCATACGCTCACAAATGTCCGCAATCCGGCGAAACCAGAAGCCCCGCCCTCGTCTATAAGCGGCCATTGTATGTTGACTATTTGGTACGGTGCTTGCTCTCCGGTCTCAGGTGTCAAAACAGCTTCCCCCAATCTAGCTTAAATTAAATCTCCATCTGCCCAGAATGGGTAAATTTTGTACAAATGCAGTTGCCTGCTTGCTCTATTATAGAGATTGTGGATGAGGGCGGTGGCGCACAGTACAGTACTTGTACAAGTGCCAGGGATAAAGTTCTCGTACACACCACTTTGTGACCTCACCAATTTTTAATAGTTTTTTGCGGGTAAGCCACACTGGGGTGTACGAAAACATCACCCCTGGCACTTGTATCATTACCACAACCAGTTCCTAGGGGCCTTTTTAGACTTAGCGCAACCTAGGTTCGGGAATAGTATAATAGTTAGAAAATAGTGTTAATTGCGAGCAGGAAATGAATGTGATTTTGATTGACTATAGAGAAACGACAGGGGATTGAAGACGTGAATGAGTGATCGAGTAAGTGAATAGGAAAAAGAACCTGCTTTTATCCTACATGAACGATAAGAGAAGGAAAAACAACTAGAAAAAGTTTTCCTCCACACGACACAAGTTCCCCCTAGTTGTAACAAGAATCCGTCTGGGGTTGCTATTGAAACAGAACGAAACAAGATTTTGCGTTGCAACCAGACCCACCCTTAGAATATTCAACTTTAAAAGGGCCTTGAGAGATCACCCTTGAAGCAACTACAATGGAAACACACATCTTATAAAGTACATGCCCATTTGAAAATAATTTGCAAGGCTATAACAAGTTTCCTTAATATCATAAAAGAAATACTGATTCTTGTGCAGCCAAAAACATAGTTTTCAAGCTAAAGAGTGAAAAGGAATCTGTTGTCATAATAAACCAAAAAAATGCACAATTTGTGCATAATATCATGCTCTCAAACAATATATTTTTAACAAAAAGGTACCCCAAGGCGAGTGATATACACTGGGCCGGTGCGACGTGCAGCGGGCCGATCCCGTTCTGGGTCAGGAAACCCTAACCCTTAAGACCTCTGGTCTCCAGAACCACCGATCATAGGGACGACAAAGACCGTGGATTTCAAGAGCTTCTATAGCATGATAACGCGTCTGATCGCCCGAATTGCCAGAAACCAACCACAGCGGGTTTACCCGACTTAACCCTCGGGCGCCCTCCAGCACTGGCACAGCCGTAATTGTACTCGGATGACTGGGAAAATATTAAGATGGGCAGGGAAGTCTTGGAAGTGCTCGAATTAGATGTTCTTACTTTTTCAGTTCTTTGATACTCCTTCCAAGGTATATGCACAGGCCTCTACTTACCCTTGCTTGTCCCAATACTTTTCTTGGAGAATCCGGGGGAGGAGGGGGGGGTCTTAGCTTTGAATGTTAGGAAGCTTGTGAAGACTTTTTTTTCCCTCTCTTGTAATAATTGGGCTATGGTC
The DNA here is from genome assembly GCA_003070745.1 of Tuber borchii. Classification (NCBI taxonomy): domain Eukaryota; kingdom Fungi; phylum Ascomycota; class Pezizomycetes; order Pezizales; family Tuberaceae; genus Tuber; species Tuber borchii. Next base: position 216,593 of record NESQ01000014.1, on the reverse strand, counting down.
TCGCTTCCGCGGAAAATGCTTGAGCCGGAGGAAAGAATCGGGTCAAGAGACTTCGGGGATGGTGGTTTCTCTCAGTACCAGTCAAGAAGAGGCACTTGAGTGCTCGAGTAGAATTGTGTCGGGAGGTACGCAGCAGCGGGGCGGGGGGGTGTGTGGGGAAAACCGATATACCCAAAAGTGCTCAAAATATTCAGCTCTTATCCTAGCTTTTTGCAAGTAAATTCTCTATGGTAGCGATATCATGGCGTCAACTGTACCGTACTATAATACCACTAATATTTGCCCGCACTCCACAGTTCTAGTTTTCATATCTAATTTTCTGACATTCTTGCCGGAACGACATACCCCCCTACCACAAATGGGAAACCAAATCTTGGAGGGGGAGAGCACGAGTATACCTGGGTGGTTCTTAGTCAGTTTAGCTAATCGAACAATTGAATTTATATGCATGATACGGTAAAAACTGCACTACCGTGACTTTTGGAACCGGGGGCGTCATAACTCTTATCAAAAACAGGCCCCTCTCCGCATCTCACAAGATGGGTACGAGATAAAGACCAGCAAAGACCAGAAATACAGTGCTTCTATTAACGCTAAAACTCACGAAGCGCTTGCGCATTACTTGCATCATACCCGCGAACGCCCCCGAACATCCCCGCCGAGTGCTCGAACAATCTGACAAGCGCTCCCGACGGATGCGCGGGTCACGTGAAATTTGGGCTTAAAGTACGGTTCCGGAAGGTTAGACTCTAACGTGTTGGACAGGGAAGTGAATCAGACGGGGAAGTGAATCAGTTTGTATGTGAATCTCGCACAACTCCTCACTACGAGAAATTCGACAAAATGGATACTCCGATTTTAACTTAAAAACAGGCAAATCTGAAATAGTGTGCTATCAAAGATATTTCCTACCCTTCTAAATCTCACTATCTTGCTGTTGTGCGTTAATTACGATTTCTATATTTCAAAATTTTTGGTGCATTTTAACTGATTCACTTCCCCGTCTGATTCACTTCCCGGTCCAACACGTTATCGACTGCGATACCAAATTTCAGACACAAAGTGTGACAATCTTGGTGTAGTGCCCAGGAAATTTGTTACCCTTCCTTCCTTTTAGGTTAACAAACCCTAACCTTTAAATTCACCAAATATCACTATTAATAGAATATCATATAAGCGGAGAGATGCGATATTTTGGGAAACTTTGGTAGGGTAATTAGTGAGTTTCCCTCACGCTCAGTAAACTCGCAGCGGGGGCTATGGGATTATGTCGGGAGCACAGATACGCAGGGCAAGTACGATTCAGTACAGACTCGGATGCGTAGAGTGAGGTCGGATGTTGATTCTAGTTCCTACGCTGACCGTGTATATCTCTTCCCGACATTACCCAGAACCGACATAGCCCCCACCGCGAGTTTATCCCAGCCAATATTGTCGCGCTTTTGTTTGAAAGTTGGCATCATAGCGACGTGCATGCCAAGACCAGTATCCTATCCCCTAAATCGCTAAAATATCACTCGTAGGGTGAGGGCGCCCCCATGCATAAACTAAAGTTAGAAGTCAGAGTCCAAGCCTTGGCAACCATGCCCGAGGCAAGGTGGGAGAAAAGCAAGGAATATCCAATCCCTTAACCTGTACTTTCGTTCAGGCACTTTTAGCGTCACGCTAAAGTAGAGATCATCGATCACATGGATGAAAGAAGTAGCAACTAGAGTTAAGATTCAACACAAAAGGAGCAACGATCAATGGTATTTTTCAGGTGTCCAACCCCGTTTAGAAGGTTCAACATTAACCTATTTTAGTACCCGGGAGCAAATCTACGCGGCCACTCTGGCTTCCATCATGGCAATACTGAACATTACTGACCCCGCGGTATTCTGAGCACTACACCACTTGTGAAACACAACGTTTTTCCTATTACGATTTCCCAAATAGACTACAGTACTGCTAGTATCTAGCATGAGCCATGACAAGGTAAGGGGATTCTGATTGCTTACCACTTTGCCTAGTCCAGTTACGCTCATGACCCACGCCATCAACTTAGCCTTCAGCCACAGTGCTTGAATACAGGTTAAGGGATGACATCGTAAACTTCTTTCTGCGAAAGGAGTTTTCTTCCCTCTCACCTATTTCCAAAGGAGCTAAGCCATTGAAATTGTACCAACTATCGGGGGGGTTTTTTTCTCTTAAACTTTTGTGCGTTGCTCTGATGATCCCACCTTTGCCGCCGCTGTTTATTTGTAGCACGTGACTAATATATCTTGCAGCCAGGATCACTCTTGCAACAGTCGCCACACCGCACCAGCCACTAATAGCATAACAACCGTCACACCCTCGTAGCGACCCAGCAGAATTAACCTTTTGACCCCTTACATCCCCTGACTGGTCGGGCACGCGAACACGCATACAATGCCGGTCTGGTGCTGCCGGCATCTTCTAGCCTGCCGCCGCCATAGCATCTAACATGGGTCCACATTTCAGCCAGCGACGCGAGAAATGCCTACAAATAGCATTTTTAAAAAATTCCCCCGGTAGAGTGTTTCCAATTGATCACTGGAATATATTTATAGATATTCCTTTCAATCCTCTGATTGGAGCCGCAGAGGCATTCAAGAAAGCTTGTGGGGGAAGGAAAAGAAGGCAGTGAGACCCGGATAAGGAAAAAAAAAGCTCCTGCTGAATAATTCGCCAAGACTTCATAATTAGGTTACCGTGACATATAATCAACGATTCTACCGGTATCAGGATTAGGATCTTCTGTGTTCTTTATTAGATGCGAGACTCAAGGCTGGTTTCCATGGCGCCGGCACCATAGTTTTCCCGAACATTACGGCACTTTTGTGCAAGCTGATAAGTTAGTACCCGCTAAGCAATCAGCATCTTGGCGGACAAGAATAAACCTCGCGTGGTGGTGGGGTGGGTTGAGCGAGGTTTTGTTTCGTTTCGCAACCTGAAATGATGACGCAGCACACACACAGCTGTCAGAAAAGTGCAGGAAATAGGGCGACGGGCGGGGCGTGGGCCGTGGGAGGCGGTGTTGTCCGGTGTTCGAAGGCTGCTCTTCGCGATGTCGCGGGTATGGTGTGGGGTTGAGCCGCGGTTTTGCATGGCGAATGAAGTCGCGGGACCAGATGGATGGATGATGGATGCGGAGAAAATGAATCAGGAAAAAGTTTAATGCGCTGCTGTGCACGGCTTGTTTGATCGCCCGTGGCCGAAAGCATGAAATTATACAGAGCGATATGGCGTTGAGCGTGTTTTGTTGATCATCAGGAAATTAGAGGAGAGGAGGATAAGGGATCGATCCGGAGTCCTCGCTTAGACAAAGGTTTAGCCGAGTAAATTAGTTGGCGGATTAATTCTGTCGTGATGGATGCGGTTTGGTTTGGTTTGGTTCACATGTCATGCCTCATTGATGCATGCACGTGCTCTCGCGGTACAGTATCAATGCGACGGGGGTGTTTTGGAGCTGTGACCTCTTGCAGTTTTACAATTCACCTCGGAGATGTCGGAATTTATGCTGGCATTTTCCGCGGAGGTAGTGCATTACGGATTACACAAGGGGCTTGTTTTATTTTCCCCATTTATTTTTATTTTAATTATTTAGGACGACTTAAGGGTACGGTTAATTTATTTATCAATTCGTTGTCACTGTAAACGCTGGGCCTTTTCTTTTGGTCAGTCCCTACAGGTATAGTGGCGGACACTGCCAATCGACACCTGTGTTAATTCGCTGTCGCTTACTAAGCGCCAAGAACCTTCCTAATTGGGCTCGGCTATCTCACAAAGTGGAATGATCGGCGGTATCTATTGCCGCATTGGGCATGGCGCTACCAAGAAATTACCCGATACAGTAATTTTAAAGTCTATTAATTTGGTACCTCGCCCACCAAAAAATGGAAATCTTTGAACTGCTCTAGCACAGCAGGAAGTTCATATTTCCTTAAACCCCTCTGTAATTCTTTAGACAACCATCAAATAAAGACTTTTACAGAAGCTGTAGTGCTTTTGAGTTGTTGTTGTTGACTTAGAGGAGTTTGAAGTTGGTGGTATTTGGAGTTCGCTAAGATGTTGGTTGGCATTGTCCGGCACTGTACCGGTGGTCTGGGAGGGTGCTGAAGAAAATTAACTACATCCTGGTTTGCTATCATACAGTAAACTGTTCCTTGGATTATGTAATCAGTCCATGAGAAGCGAGTATTGGGTGATAAAAAGGGATGGTAGCACCCTACCGGCCCCGTACTCCGTATCACAGTAACACAAGCAGGATGAAGAGAAAAGGGTTAACAGAAGAGAGGCAAGCATCTGGCCCCGGTAACGAATGCGAAAAGATTGAACCCGCATTTGGGGACCTGGGGACGGGGAAGATTCTGCACCGGCTTGGGTACATGTGGTATTGTCTTCTTCATTTTAAATTTTTTATTCCGAGTCATAATATCGCAGATTAATCGTATCCGAACACCGTACGGTACCGGTACTGTCTTGTACTCGATTTTTCTCTCCTCGACCACCTTTGCCAGCGGGATGTTGTGCTTTCTCGATTCCAATTCCCGTGCTTACCTTCTCCAAGCCTTCTTCGCGCCCTCTCTCTGTGGTGGTTGGTGGTTGGATGCTTGCATGAGTCGAGACAAGCCCAACCAGCCAACTTTGTTCGGGTGTGGTGTGGTACTTGAAACAGGGAGGGGAAAAAAATAAACCTCCGTCAGGCAGCAGCTTTTGTTTTTGCTTTTTTTCTCCCTTTTCCTCCCATTCTCTTGCCTCCCTCCCTGGAGGAACTTAACTTTTAAGTACTCAAGCACCCGTACTACTTGTTGGATTTTTCCGCATATGCAACTTAGTGCACTTTGGGCGAATTTTTCTATGCGCTCTGGTGGTTTTTAGGGTTAAGGGCTTGAATGGGCGAGAGCATTTTTCAGAGAATGTTGAAGCAATTGGCGTTTTGTACACTAGTACATATTAATGACCCGGATTAAGCTTAGGTTACTTGGTATGGATGTGTAGTTACCGTACTTTTTCTCAAGATGGGCTTGGAGTGGAGGCAGGGAGGGGGAGTGATGTGCTCGTACAGTATGGATATTCCTGGCTTCACTCTAGTGCGGCTGAGCTCCGGATTGGGGGTTATGAAGAAGACTTTCTTGTCTTTCGCACTATTTCTTTCTTTCTTTTCTTTTCGTTCAATTTCTCTCCCTTCGAACTTGCTGTTGGCCATTTATTCAGTTATTCCTCCCCCGTTTTTTGTGGAACGCGTTACGAGAAAGAGAAGGGAGTCTCCTCCTCCTATCCTTAATCCATTCCCTCTGCAATATTGTCTCGCTTGCTGGTTGTCCTTTATTCGGTCACACCTAGCTAGCGTCTGAGCCGTCCGAGTTCGGTGTGTACTACCAGCTTGTAACCATCAATTGTTGGTGTACCGTGACTCTTTCATTTTCATCTCTTTTGGTTGCGGTGCCGCCCTGTCCTCCTTTACCATCCCCCGCCATCAGGAATACCCCTGGTCAGGCTTGGTAAAATATCCTTTCAACTGAACTGAACAAGCTTCTTCCTTCTCTTCTTCCTCTTCTCCATCCACGGAGAAGAAAGGGGACAAGCCTTTGTCGCTTTCTGTCTATTTTGTTCCCTTCATTCCCATTTTCCCCTCTGTCCATTTCTACTACTCTGGCTCTCTCTATTTTTGTCTTCGCTACTTCCTCCTTGATTGTCTACTTACTGCACGGCCGATTGCCAGGGTTCAGGGGTGCCGTGCACTGAACCCCCATTTCTATTCCCCCACAGACATTAAAAAACGCTCCTCCGAGGAGTTGTAAAATAAGGTGGATATCGAAAAGCTAAAATTCTGTCCAAAATATTCAGGCTCCTGACAGGCCGTTGCTGTTGTTGCCGTTGTCATTGAAATGGCCAAGTCTCGTATCTCAAGAATAGATGGCGACTCATTCGACCCATCATTCGGTTGGGAAACGATCAACTTTCCCGACCCAACGGCCCACTCTTCCACGCACCCTTCATCCCCGGGAACACCCTATGCGCCCTCGGGCTTTCAGCACGGATCTCGTGGTGGCGGTGGGCACGGTCATAGACACAGTCCTTCCGGAACGGAGGAATTCTCCCGAACCCGCCATGGTGAACCAGTCTTCTCCTCGCCCGAGATATCCCCACAGATACCCGCGATTCCCGAAGACGGGATACCGGAATCTCTGCGTATAACTTCCCCGCTATCACCAAATTTCCCACACACTGGTAGCCCACTGCTGAATTCACCGTACGCCGCAGCGTCCGCGCAGACCTACGGTTTCCAGACAAACTCGCATAAGCGACGGAGTGCCATTCGGGATTCGGTCCCGCAACCGCCCCCGCCCACTATCGGCGGTTATGGTGGTAACGGTAATAACAGGAATTCGGTTGGGTATGATATTCCCGCTCCACCGCCGCCCCCAACGGTCCCTATGGATTTTGACGACACGGATTACGAGCGCGTAAGGCTTACTGAGCATAATCGGATCTCACATGAAGGGGGCAGTCGAGGTGGCGGGTATCTTGCCCCCGGTGGAGGATGGGGTGGACCGGGTCGGCAGCCGAGCATGGCCAAGCGTCTGGGTGATAAGATCCTTGGCACGGTGAAAGGGCGGGGACCGGGGTTAAGTCCTAGTAGTTATATGGGGACTATTAGGGATCGGGGAGGGGGTTATGGGGATGGAAGAGGCGAGGGACATTATGCAAAAGTTGACGAGGATGATGGGGAGCCTGTCGGTTATGATATTAGCAGTTTTGGCGCAGACTTTATTCCTGCTCCGGCGGCTAGGGCTATGGAGGATTACAAGATGGACGCAGATTATGCTTATACTGGTGAGTTTTGGTGGTTGATTTTTGTCGTACTAGTGGGCGTGGTGAGGGGGGGATGTGGGGCTGATTGCGATGTATATAGGTACCGGCGAAGTGATAGATCTATCGTCTTTCGGGGGTGGGGGGAATAGCAACGAGCGGAGAGATTGTAAGTTTCGCCAAAAAATCGCTGAATTAGCACAGGATTAGTACTAATTTTTATTACAGCAGATGTATTCTCCCTCCATCGAGCAGGAACAGTGGAAAACAGCGACAAACAATCCTACTTTTTCCCACCAAGTAAGGCTCTCCCCGTAAATGCTAAAATAAGTCAGCTCGGCTAACACGGTAAACAAGCCCGTGTAATTCCCAATTGGAAACCCATATCGATGCGCCCCTGGTTCATAACCGGCCTCCTCCTAATATCCCTCGCACTAGTTGTCTGCGTGGAAGCCCTCTACCAATACTCCAACAGGGGCCTAATCCGCAAGGGCGGAAAGCGAGGAATTATCTCCTTCAAGAAGGTAGACAAAGACTTGACAGTGATAACCTTCGCTATGTGGAAGTACCTCCCCACATTGATTGCCGTAATTTACGGTATCCTCTGGAAAATCACGGATACGGAAGTCAAGCGCACTGAGCCGTATTACCAGCTCAGCAAGGGATCTAAAGGAGCCCTCGCGGCAAGTACTTTGAACATCGAATACCAAACCTTCTGGAGTTTGCTCGTTCCCGTCGCCGCGATACGGCACCAGCAATGGCTCGTCGTGGTTTCATCCATAGCATCACTCCTGGCATTCGCCCTGGTTCCCGTGTTGCTATCCGTATTCATCGAAATTACCCCGTCCCAGCGCGCGCGCAAGAAGATGCTGGACCCAGACACAGGCAAGCCAAGACCCGACTGGGATATCGAAAAGACAATCGTCGTTAATCAATACTTTTCCCGAATCCTCGAAGCCACCGTGGGGATAATCATCTTCTTGGGTATAGGAATGCTTGTCGTTTTATCCCGCCGTCGCTCCGGCCTGCTAGGAGACCCCAGTGGAATTGCGGGGGTCGCTGCCATGGCAAACAAGTCGCACATTCTGATGGACTTCAAAGACCTGGACTCCGCCTCCGAGGAGACGATCCACAAGCAACTCAACAAACGAACATACGTCCTGCACAAAGGTGCCCTCTGGCAGGCCCAATTCCTCAAGGAAAACGAGCGCGATGTGAACGCGCCCAAAGCAATGAACCCGCACCCACTCATCCTCCGCCTGAAGGGTGGCCTCCCGTTCATCGCCTTCCTTGCCACGCTCTGCGGAGTCCTGACACCGCTGGCCTACGGCCCATTCGGCATAGTAGTGGACGAAACCCCCTGGGTCCTAACCCTCATATCCGTGCTGATAAAGTCCCTCTGGGAAATCGTGGAGAAGGACATGCGCATGCTGGAACCCTTCTGGGTCCTCTTCAACCGGCACGCGCCGAGTAGCGTTTTAACCCTCGATTACTCCGCCACGATTCCCGGCTTTATAGTGCTCAAGGCCGCGAGCAAGGGGCATTTCCTTCTGGCATGGGTAGGCTTTGTATCCCTCCTGGTGGAAGTCCTCACCGTGGTAATGGGTTCACTAGACAGCACCGGCGGCGAGGAGTCGGACCTCAGCTTCACCGTGTCCTTTGTCTTGGGTGTTATAATCCTCTCCGTGACAATCCTGACAATGGGTCTCGTGCTGCACCTTCGCCGATTCCCCTTCCTCCCCCGCCAGCCCGGGACCATATCATCCGTACTAGCGTTCATACACCAGAGCAAGATGCTGGTAGACTTTGAAGGTACAGAGGAGCAGAGCACCGCCATGCGAAAGAAGAAACTCAGACGGCTCGGGCATACTTACGGCTTCGGCTGGTTCAAGGGACGCGACGGGAAGAGGCATCTGGGCATTGATCACGAAGAACTATTAGAAACGTACAAGTTTGGAAAGAATGCGCTGGATGGGGTGATTGAGGGGCCGAATTGGGATCAGTACCCTGTCTAGTCTAGTTCTGGCAAGATAAATAAGGAGAAGAAAAGGAGTAATTTCATTTTGGCTTTTGGCTTTTAGCTTTTGGCGGCGTTTACGTTACCTATTTTTTTTTTATTTTTTTTCATCTTATTCTTCGGAAAGCATATTTTTCTCACCCATTTGGTTGGTTATTTAGATATTCCTTCTTCTTCTTTCTTCTTTCTTCTTTCTTCTTAACTTGTGTTATTTGATTTCTTTTTTTACCCTATCCTACTTTTGTCAGTTTTCACTACTACTACTATGTCTAGGTGGTTTAGTTAGATAGTGGAAATGGTAGAGGAAGTGAGGGGGAGGAGGAATCAAACGAATCATGTCAATTATATTAGCGGCAATACACAGGGCATTTACACGGCGTGGATGATGTGAAATTACGAGTATTATATACTTTCTTGTGGGTATGGTACTAGAAGTACACTCCTGTGTGAATGTCTAGTCACGGGAACTCGATTTAGTGCAAATGAAGATGTGTGCATCCCTACAGTACAGTTACAGTAGCACAAGTACTCGAGAAAGGGGAAGAAGCTAGACTACCAACTCGGGTAGAATCGCACAAGCCACGCGATCTCCCCGCGCCGAATTCAAATTCCTCTGCTCCTATTTATAACCCCGAAGCACACTACCTACCGTATCGCGTCTATCGGATGCTACGGGCGCGATTGCGTAAGCGCATACGTACCGTCGGCAAGGAGAGTAGGAAGGAACTGAATGCTGTAGCGAGACGCTAAATTTACTCCAGAAGTCAAAGGGAATTAGACTACCGGTATCGTACTTGTAAGAACTCGAATAATCGGACCGTGTGCTACGTAGTCTGAAATTTCCTCCTTTGGAAAAGGGGGGGAAACAAACCGAAAATCTGCCTCCCCCGGGGCGAAAGAAAAAGAAAAAGAAGGAAACACTGGGCCTTGCTGGGAGAGGTAAGTCTAAGGCCCTAGCGCACGGTCCGGTTATTGGAGTTTTTAGGGTATCGTAGGTGATTATATCCCAGGGCAGGCTGGAAATTTTATGCCGTTCATGTCGGTTTTTTGAGATGGGGTTAATACTGGACTGTACCGATACGCGAGTTCTTTGTTAGTGAGAATTTCGGAAAATACTCGGGTTATCGTCGGAAAACTTTTAGTGGCGAAACAAGGATAGAAGCGCTGATCTATGTTGATCGATCAGGGGGAAGTGGAAAAGATGGGGCCATTAAGCTGGAGCAATTGTAATGTGGCTACCGTAAAAACTTGAATAATTGAACCGTGTGCTATGAAGTCCGAAATTTCCTTCTCTGGAATGGGGGCAAAAACGCAGCAAAAACACAGTCCCTTTCCCCCTGCTGAAACAGAGAAAAAAAACAAAAAATTGTGACCTTACTGAGAGAGGAAAGTCCGACGACATAGCACACGGTTCAATTATTCAAGTTTCTACGGTACTCCTGTATTATATCTAAGTTATGGGTTTTGTTAAGAATCTGATAGTATCAGGCCAAATTGAGACTAAGGGGGAAGGAATCTGGGCTTTTGGGATAGTTCTTCCAAGAGACTTGTTATAAATGCATGGACTCAACTGCATACTGGCAATTTCATTATCATCTAAATGTTTGATTCCTTCAATTCCGGATTTGTGGTGTCTGCCAAGGCATGCATTTTTTCCACTGTTGCAACCTATGTTCTCACTAGCCACTAGATCTTGCTGATCTTTTTGTCCGCCCTTTATGACCATACCCGGGTGCTCGGGTGAGGGGGAAAATATTGGGACAAGCAGGGGGGTTCAATGTATGTGCAAATTACTCAAATTGGTGTCTTCAATCCCACTTCAAGTAATTTGCACAGACATCACGCCCCCCTGCTTGTCCCAATACTTCACCCCTACCCCGAGTACTAACTGTTAGGATACTGTGTTAAGGGCACGTGATTGGCACTTATGTCGGTATCATAATATCACGGAGGAATAAATAGAGTTATCAGATTAGATTAGATGGAGGTTGTGGCACGAGGATGATCGGTTGCGGGGGTGGGGGTACTCAGCCTCACTCAGCCCCAACCATGATGATAACGATTTCCGTCACGGACTCAGGCATTTTTGTCAAGAATCCCTAATGAGCGGGAAGTTTAGCTCTTAGAGAACTCGCTCCGACCAAGTACTCTATGGCTAATATTTTCTTAATATCATGGCAAATATTTTTTTCCCGGCAAGGTTTAAGCTTTGGATAAGCTGGTTGGTGAGGAAGCTAAGGACACTCGCTCGTATGATATAGGGCGAAGAAGATGAAAAAAAAAAAAATCTCGCTGAGATGACCGGCTGGATAAGGCTGGTGATGATGTTTTTGTAAAAAAGCTGAGGGAGTATGGTGGGCTTTTTGCTATCGTCAACCGTACTCGAGTACAGTACAAACCCAAATATACTCTTCATGTACACCGGCGCAAAGCAAGTCATGGTGCAGATCAGCGAAGAAACACACTAAAATCTGAGGCTCGTTGCACCATGACTTATTTTGCGCGGGAGTATTTTTCACCATAAAGCAGCCGTAAAAGAAAGTAGTTATTGCCTGGTCGAGTGCTGTCGGGAGTGGTATTGGGTACTTGACCTAGGGCTTAATCTGGCCGTGGGTATGGTGATACAAGTACTAGTACAGTACAAGTACAGGTAATAGCATAGTACGCCCACCCACTAGCCCTGGTGCAGTAGCTAAAAGAATCATATTAATCTTGGTTCCTTATTGGGGGGGACTTAACTAGAATTCTTTAGAGCGCCGCACAAGAATTTGTGGCTGCGCAAACCCCTGCAAAGTTGGTGTAACACAATCAAACCTCGCTGCCTTTGAACCTGACCCCGCTTTTCTTCCCCTCACAGGAATACTGGTACCATCAACCAACCCTAGCAAGAAGTTTTCTCCTTCAACTAAACAAGCAATAAAGAGTTCAGGATGCCTCAATATACCGCCAACGATAACAACTGCCCCAATACTACAAACTCTTATAATACGAACTCTTATAATACTGCTAATGTGCGGAACTACTATACAATTGCAGATGATCGATCCCAACTCCTAACCTGGTTGTCACCCCTGGAGCCCAGCTTACGGCATCGTGATATTCGGGAGCGCCGTGTCACCGATGTCGGAGAATGGCTCGTACAGAGTGAGGAATTTAAGAGATGGCGTGGGTTGAGTGGGAAAGGTGAACTTGATAGCACCGTTCTATTTTGCTATGGAGATCCGGGGGTTGGCAAGACGTTTATTAGGTAACGAGGATTACTCACAAGGGAGATAGGGAGGCTCTACTAACAAGGCGCGATGATAGTTCGCTAGTAGTAGATAGGCTGTGCGACCAGGTCAGAGGACAAAATACCGCCGTTACGTGTTTTTACTTTGACTTCGCGGCCCGAAAGGAGCAGTCCGCGACCAATATGTTAGGCTCCTTGGTGAAACAGATAGTTAGCGGGATGGAGAGGATTCCGGATGAAGTATCAACGGCCTTTCAAGAGCAGAAAAAGGCCATTGGTGGATGCGGACCGCAACTTGTTGATCTCGTGAAGATGCTACAGAACATCACGTCCACACGACCCACGTTTGTCTGCCTTGATGCTCTCGACGAATGTGTGGGAGTGCAACGAGTAAAGGTCCTTGATTCGCTGAAACAAATCCTTGAAAGGTCCCCGGCCACTCGAATATTCGTGACAGGCAGGCCCCATATTCGGGCTGAAATGGAAAAGCGGCTTCCTAGATGGGTGATTAGTGCACCCGTATGTCCCACCAATGGTGATATCATCGGATACCTTCGGGCTAGACTGTCTGAGGACGAAACGCCAGATGCCATGGATGCGCGTCTGGAGGCAGAAATTTTGGAGAAGATTTCCAAGAATTTATCGGAAATGTACGTGGGGGCAATGGTGCTCGGAACCCCATCCTACCTTGTCCGCTAATATATGTCTCCAGGTTTCTACTCGTTTCTCTAAATATCGACTCAATCTTGCAAGAATCGACGATATATCGGAGACGCGAACGGCTCAAGAGAATGACAGATGGATTAGGGTTGGGAGATGCCTACGGCGCGACGATAGAACGAATAAAGGCACAGGGTGGGGGAAAATCGAGGCTCGGAATTGAAGCTTTGATGTGGATCAGCCATGCGGAACGGCCATTGACGGTTCATGAGCTTTGCGACGCCCTCGCAATCGAGTTAGGCTCCACCAATTTCAATGCCGATAACGTCCCTTCGATAACGACACTATTGGGTTGCTGTCAAGGGCTCATGACTGTGGATAAGGAGGCATCTACAGTGCGACTCGTCCATTTTACTCTGCAAGAGTATCTTTCCGGCCATCCTGATATTTTCACCAGACCTCATGCGACAATTGCAGAGATCAGCTTGACCTATCTGAATTTTGAGCCGGCTGAAGCTATTTCAACCAATACCCTTTCAACATCCAACCGGCCCTTTCTAAAATATTGTTCCACGTACTGGGGAGTGCATGCGAAAAGGGAACTCTCGGACTGCGCTAAGTCACTTGCGCTAAAGCTACTTCAAGAATATGATGGCCACATATCGACTGCACATCTTCTAGAAAAAGAATTATTTAGTTTCAGTACTGGGGGTCCTTTTAATGGACTACACTGCGCATCGCTCTTCGGAATTGTTGAGGTTGTAACTACATTTATAGAGATGAGATGTTATGATCTCAATGGAGGAGATTTTTGGGGGTGCACCCCACTTTTATGGGCTACTAAGAAGGGACATGAGGAGGTGGTGAAAATACTACTGGCACGGGAAGAGGTTGACCCCAACAGGCCAGATAATGAAGGCCAAACACCACTGTGGTGGGCTGCTCGCAATGGGCACGCGGGAGTGGTGAAAATACTACTCGCACGAGACAACGTTAATCCCGACACACCTGGTACCTACGGCCAAACACCACTCTGGTGGGCTGCTCGCAGTGGACACGAGAGAGTGGTGAAAATGCTACTCGCACGAGACGACGTTAATCACGACACACCAGATATCCACGGTCGAACACTACTCTGGTGGGCTGCTTGCAGTGGACACGAGGGAGTGGTGAAAATGCTACTCGCATGAGACGACGTTAATCCCGACACACCAGATAGCGACGGCAAAACGCCACTCTGGTGGGCTGCTTACAATGGGCACGCGGGAGTGGTGGAAACACTACTGGAGCGGGAAGAGGTCAACCTAGACAAGCCTGATGATGACGACATGATGCCGCTCTCGGCCGCCGCTCAGTGTGGACGCGAGGATATTGTGAAAATACTACTCGGGAGAAAAGAAGTTGATCCCGACACACTAGATAACTACGGCCAAACGCCACTCTGTTGGGCTGCTCGCAATGGGCACGCGGGAGTGGTGAAAATACTACTCGCACGAGACGACGTTAATCCCAACACACCAAATATCTACGGTCAAACACCACTCTGGTGGGCTGCTCGCAATGGACACGAGGGAGTGGTGAAAATGCTACTCGCACGAGACGGCGTTAATCCCGACACACCAGATATCCACGGCCAAACACCACTCTGGTGGGCTGCTTGGAGTGGACACGAGAGAGTGATGGAAATGCTACTCGTACGAGACGACGTTAATCCCGACACGCCAGATATCCACGGCCAAACACCACTCTGGTGGGCTGCTTGCAGTGGACACGAGGGAGTGGTGAAAATGCTACTCGCACGAGACGACGTCAATCCCGACACACCAGATATCCACGGTCGAACACTACTCTGGTGGGCTGCTCACAGTGGGCGCGCGGGAGTGGTGGAAACACTACTCGAGCGAGAAGAGGTCAACCCAGACAAACCTGATGATGACGGCGATACACCACTCTCGGCTGCTGCGCAGCATGGACGCGAGGATGTGGTGAAAATACTACTCGGGAGAAAAGAAGTCAATCCCGAGAAGCTAGACAATGATGGTGACACACCCCTCGCATGTGCTGCCTACGGGGGACATGAGGGAGTGGTAAAAATACTACTCGAACATGAAGGGGTAAACCCCGACAATCTAAATCATGCTGGTCGAACGCCACTTTCATATGCCTGTTCGGGGGGACATGAAGGAGTGGTAAAAATACTACTCGAACTGGAAGATATCAACCCCAACAGGGCAGATAATGGCGGCCAAACACCACTCATGTACGCAACAAAGCATGGTCATCAGAGGGTAATTGAGCTACTACAGTCTTGCGAAGCAGTAACCCACGGCCCGCTCTCAGACACGGGAGACACCACACCTTAGAAATCATCGCCATTCTTGCCCTTACAAAGCACGTTCCTCATGGAAGCTCTCCTTGGGCATCTCGTGCGGGGGAGGCACGCCCCGAGTGATGAGAAGGCATATATAATAGTTGTCATCTCGCCTATCTGAAACTCTGTGTCTGACTTAGTCGTGTGAAGATACCGGTTTATGTTTACAGAGCACCGGCCCAGTAGGATCTAGCCAGTGTAAAATGGTTTTATTATTGTGAGAAGACTCAGTGTATGGCTCCTAGCTTCTATCCTATCCTATTTAATTTCTCTAGCTCTAAATCTCAGCCTACCCTTTTTGTATATAGTCGTGTGTTTTTCTCCCCTTCCTTTTTTCTTTGCGCCTCACCCTCTCCTTTGAGCGATAGAATTCCTTGAGTAATAGATAAACCGTATGTAATATTTCTTTAGATAAATAGAGGAGAAGCCAGGTAGCATAACGCAAGCATTCTCAAGGCGATCGTGAAATATATCCGGACCTTACCTAGAATAGGGCACCGGTTAGCATAAATCAATTTTATGACTGAATTGGTGGCGTGGTGTTGAGCTTGGGAGATATCGTAATACTTGCTAGCTACCCCCCTCCGGTCGGGATCAACCTGACCGCATAGAGCATGTTTGTCGTGAAACCGCCAAGAAGGTAAGGAGCATGATAGGACAAGATAGCCGGGAGGACAATGTGGCGCCTCTAGAAAAAATTAAGCGTTTTATCATAGTGGGCAAATAGAATATATTGCTGCTTTCGCCTTGTTTGTCACAACTTTGAAGTTGTCGTTTTTTGTTGAAAGAGATGTTTTTTTTATATATATTTTTTTATCGCAATCTTAAGTACGCCGCTGTACGGCAAGGCAATTGGAGAAGGTGTGCTGAATAGAAATACGTGTGCTGAATATAAAAAAGAAGGAGACAGAACCATGGCGGTGAAAAAGATAATAAAAATTGAACAGAAAATATGAAAAAGAAAAATGAAATTAGAGCGCTTTTACAGATCCATCTAGTTTAGAGATTTTGGCGGGGAAACTAGACGGTGGTGTCTCAACCAACATCCTTTTCCGATAAAATAAGATAAGATCTTATCAACTATCATATGGAACGGTAGACCGACCGTGCCTGTGGCGAGATTAGCCCCCTTTGCGAGATAGGTTCGCAACTACCAATTAGCACAGCACAACGGACTTGGCTTGGGCTTATTAAGGCAAAATCTCGCTGAGGGGGCCAATCTTGCCATAGGCACAGTCGATCTATATCCCTCTAGTGCTGGGCCCTGAGGGTAAGCGAGGCGAAGGAGGGGTTGAGCTTACGGGTATGCTACTGCATATTCTTCAGCCGCCCAGAGAGTAGTGTGCATATTTTCTGAGGATCGTAGTGAGAAGAGTGGAGTAGAGGGTTCACCGCATATTTTCCGACTATTCCATTCCGCAAAATAAAAATAAAAATAAAATAAAATAAAAAATTGCATTTTTTTAAAGAAAGGAACCTTGATTGCCCCTTTCATACGGCTACTCGCCAAATTTCGGCCTGTGAATAAAAGCTGAAATCGCATCCCTTATGCTTACATTACCTAAGCAGATATCTCTTTGCTGTGATTGGAGGAATTTTGCTATGTAGAGGTAACGATCACTACCTCCGTGACAGCCACGATTATCATAAGCAAACTTGAAAAACAAAGAATTTGATGGGTTTGTTATCGTAAGAAGCTCTTGTAGTTTTTGCTTTTTTTCTGGCGTAAGGTGGATTAGGGCTTGATATACGGAACGGTACTGTACCTTATGTCCTATGCTCACAGCAGCTCTGATGGTGTTACAGTTCCCTTGCAGTCTATCTCACAATTTTTCACGTGTTGGGACATTAGCATATTAGTATTATCGGTCGGGGTTGTTGCCATTGTTCGTGGATAATATTAGTCCCTGAGCAACAAGAAGGGAAAAAACTTTAGCCATGACAACAACGCTCCCCACTAACCCCACCATTGCTAAAACCGAGAAGAAAGATTTAAAAACATAAGTACAGGGTAGAATACGTAGTAGATATTAATGTTTGAGTTAGAGAGAGTTCTTTAGGCGATGTTGAGGGTACCGATTGATGAGGGTTGTGTTACGGTTAATTTTGTCCACCGACAATATCATACCATTTGGATGATTGCCGGTACCCTGGCAGGGGACCTTTCTAAGAGCCTGTTTGGCACCGATGGAAGGGGCGACGACCGTTCCGTTGTGAAACGGTTTGACCTGGAGAAACGGTTGTGGCTAATTTGGCACTGTTTGCTCTCAACAGTCAGCCTATCCCATGGACGGATGAAACACCCAGATTCTCGACCTTCCAAATCCAGTATCTGCACCAATTGCCAATGTAGAGATTAATCAGCAAAATATATAACCTCAGCTCGACGTAATTGGAGGATACATAGTGAAGGTTACCCTGAAGAGGTATTCCACATTCCATTAACTGCAGGTCCGGAATCTGCATGTCTCATCCGTCCATGGGATAGCCGCTATGTTTGAAAGCTTCTGATGCAAGTCTTAAAGGGAATTATTTTATCAAGTTTTGATTAAAAAATTTCACTCCGAGATTACAAGGCTTTTCATGTGATAATTTTATAAGGCAACTGTTTTGTTACAGCCATTTTGCAGCCATTTTGCAGTTGCTGATTTGGAACAGCGGTTTTGGAACGGAAAGCTTGATGCATTTCTCATTTGCCAAACGGCTGTTCCGTTCACAATTTTTTGGAACGGAAGGAAACGGTGATTTGTATGGGGAAATGGAACGGAACCGTCTCAACCAAACAGGCTCTGAGGGTGAGCCAATGCGCGGCCCCCACAATCAGGCTTCGCCCACGTGAGTCCCCTATACTCGCATCATGATAATATTACAGGTGTCTAGGGAGATGTTTTCTCCCGGAAAGGGGATTGTTTCATTGGTTAACTGCCTTGCCTTGCAAATATAGGTTGCGATCGGCTAGTGTTCGTTACGGTGCGGGGGGGGCGGGGACTGGGGCGGGAAAGGTAAAAAAAAAAGCCCCGCCCCGGGCTGGTAAGCGGGCCGGAGCGGGGAATGGGACCGAGGGCCCGTGGTTTTTGGGACCCCGGAGGTCCCGTAGCGGACACTACGATCGGCTGGTATGGCTTGTGCTTCTACTTTTCTGTGAATTGCGGCCCATTGCGGTTAATGTAATTGAAAAAGAAAAAAAAACCCCTGTTTATCAAAGAGAGTGCGAAGGAGAATAATAATAAACAATAGTTGTGGAGCATTTGGGATTTAAAAAGTTGCGTTTTTAGTGAGAGACAACATTGCAGTACTCGAGGCTGACGGCCAACTCAATTCGCTTGCGCGAGAAATTCCTAACCACAGAAACTCAAAATCCTTTATAACGGCTAACCACTATCTAAATAGCATGGGCGCAGTGCGCGATATAAGAGAAAAATATAAAGTGCTCTGTGGGGCAAGAAGGTCGACAACTACTCCCCTCAGCAGAATTCATGAAATGGAAAACCTTGACTCCTCCGGAAGAGAGTTTACTGGTCGGCGTTGGTGGCAGCGTCCAAGAGAACCCAAGCATCATACTACAATTAACCTCCCATATCAATCAGCAACAATCCTACTATAATCTCCAAGTTGGAGCAAAGAAAGAATACTAACTCCGATATCGTCACCGCTCTGTTCGGTAGCCCCATCCCTTCCCAAATTGCCACCCTCTGAGCAACAGACTTCTCACCGGTTATCCCCATGCTTTTAGCACGCAACTCAAATTCTGCAGTCCTCGACTTCCTCTTATCTTCCGCGTTGTTGTCCTCTGCTAATTTGATTATAATATTAACACGGTCAGTTTGGCTTACTTTCCGCACCTCCTTGGGGTTAGGGTTGTGGAAGGGGGTTAAACCAAGTGTGGCTAGGAGTCGCTCGTGTTCTATCTCGTGAAGATTGAGCCAAGCCTCTTTCTCCTGGCCCGTGCGCCCATGAAGTCTGGGGTACTTAAGATGCCTCCTGAGGTAACGATGGGGCGTTTCTCCCTTAAGAACCAACGGGCAGCTGGGGATGGGGCAGGCGAGCCCTGGCGGACATGTATTAGTGGGTGTGGAGAGGGATGAAGCTTTTGAAGGGCGGGGGAGGGGAGGGTGTGCTTGTGGGATACTTCTCCTTACCTTCGGAGGAGGAAATCCTGGTGGGTATGGGACGATCGGACTTGGTTTCATGGGAGTGGCTAGACATGATTAGCGAACTGGGGTATCGGTGCTTGTGACTGAGTGTGCTGGTTCTGGCTGCGGTGCTAGCTGGC
Source organism: Tuber borchii (assembly GCA_003070745.1). Taxonomy (NCBI): domain Eukaryota; kingdom Fungi; phylum Ascomycota; class Pezizomycetes; order Pezizales; family Tuberaceae; genus Tuber; species Tuber borchii. Next base: position 197,227 of record NESQ01000014.1, on the reverse strand, counting down.
GAAATTGAGGAGGACTAGCGGGAGGATGAGCGCTGGAGGGAGTCGAGAGTGCCCAGAGAAAACAACTTGCCAAAGGGTAACCGGTACAGCGCCCTCTGGTCTATGTGGGAGAAGGGTGAAGGGGAAGAAAGATAATGTTCACTTATATAGAGGGTTAGTTGGCAATAGATGCTATAGGAACCTATGAATGTTATTGCCGGGCACTCCATATTCGGTAGTGGGGGGTGACGAGGGAGAAATTCTTCCGTGGAGGGGTCATGCTCCGGAGGCTAAAATGCCATGTTCTTGTCCGCTGTCAGGCTGGTCATATCCCATCACTCGGTCTTAGCGGACTCTGGGGGCAATTTGAGCGCATATTCATGGACTATCACTTGTTATGGGTTCCCTAGTTCCTTGACTTAACCTGGAAAGTGTGTGGTGATTATGGCCATAGTTCCGATACACGGGCACGAACCGAGTATGTGTGTGCGAGGGTATGTGGTGGAGAATAAGAAAAGCAGAGACTCCAAATTCTGAGCCCCCCGCTCAGAACTAACTTTCACAGCGAATTCTAAAGACAAGGCCCTGGCGGATGGGCTGTTTGTTTATGGTGTGTCACTCGACAGTGGTTATGGTAATACCGGTAGTTCGGTGTTTCCGGGTACTCAAGTACTCGAGTACCGGTCGCTCGGACCAACCAATATGCATGTGCAGGGGTACGTTGTGTTCGAGACATGCGAGCCGAATAAGAAAAGTGGAGATGCCAAACACAGCAGTTGGCCCCATGCTGACAAACAACTCTCACAGCGTATTCTAGAGACCAGGCCCTGGCTAGGGGAGTGCTTTTAAAATTATGCAGGAGAGCAGCATCTGGACTTAATTTTCTGACGTTTGTGAACACCACCGGATCTGAATGTAGCGCTACGACTGGATGCTTGAGATCTCCCCTGAAGTGAATTTCAAGAAAAAAAGGAGTGCTCTCAGGAGCAGTCTTGTCTTCTAACTACCGTAAAAACTCAAATGGAGGAAAAATGTGCTAGGACGTAGTAGTTGCCGCCTCTCTTTGTAAGGCGCCGTCTACACTCCTTTTGCTTTGTCTCAATTGCGGGCTGAGTTTGCGGTGTTTTCCTTGCGTAGCCGAGAGGGGAAATTCTAACGTCCTACCACATTTTTCTTTTATTTGAGTTTTACGATAGTTAGATCCGGGTCGCAGTTATTTATGTACGTACTGGGTATGCACCTTTTTTTCCCGTACATATAGTGATGGCCACGATCATACTCGAGCATGAGGGTGGCCATTCCTACGTACATAACGTGCATAGTATATTGAACCCGAATACAGGGGTTAAAAAATTTGTATGGCGAATTGTTTGTGCATATCCGTACGCCTATACTAAGCTCAGACTCAAATGTTCCGGTTCAATATGCCTGGGAGGTTTGTGTCGGTAATAGAGTCTCGAGTGTGCTGGGGGAGACTAACTGCAGAGGGCCCACATTTCCAGTTCCGGGGACCGTGGATCAGAGAAGAAAAACAAGCGAGAAAAATAACTCTATGACCAACGGCTCTTCTTTCTTCTGTGGGAATCCACTGTTTTTCTTTTCCCGGTAGTTGCGAAAGAGTAACAAAGCAGAGTATTTGATTCTCTTTATTTAATGATACTGGTATCTCGCTAGCCGAGACAGGAGAATTTGTATCCCCAATATATTTTCAAGCATTTGAACTACACGACAGCATCTATAGCTAGTGCCGCGCAAGGAATGACGAGTTTGCCATCCTTCTGAAATATTGACGGATCCTCTTCAGAGATTTCTTTGGTGCCGCACCCCCGATCTACTTTTAGTGGAAGTGTGTGGTGTCTGGAATAGACAATACGATTAACATTATGGAGCTTTTCGGAGATGATGTCGATCCGCCAATGCTTGCCTGGGAGCAGCGCTTCTAGTGGGCGCGGTCAATTCCCATCGCCTTCGGAAAGACAAGGATTGGATTAGCGTGGGCTACTCATCATCCACTACTTGGGAGGAAACATTGGGCGCCAAAAGCTAGCGTTCACAACCATTCTCAGAACGATTACCTCCTCTACCATCGTGCTCCTCGGATTGAATCCCCATGGAGTTCTAATGGGTAAGTAAAACTATGTACTCGGGGGGTACCATAAGTCGGGGGACACCCATATAAAGTAACTAGTGTTTTGGCCCAACCAAGAAATATTTAGACGGTAGAATTTGCAGCCATGCATGCTAAGTCTAGATCAGTCCGTAGTGAGCTATTTAAGGTTAGAAATTTGGCCTTTCCGGACGACTCCAAAACAGGATTAGCGTGCCTGGTTGCGAATCTCAGGTACAGCCCATAAGTATTGTATGTTACACAGGCACCTCATGCATAGCCCTCTGCCTGTGTGGCATACAGTACTTATGGGCTGTACCTCCGTAAGAGGTAAGCAAAGTTCTAGGATGTTCAGGTAAGGGTAAAAAGGCGCTCATGGGAGACTCTTATGTGGGCGAGGGGTTTTTTTTTTTGTTTTTAGCCTTGGGCCTAATTAGGGGTGCGTGGTGTTAACACACAAGCACGCGAGCTAGAAAGTTCCACAGCACACCCTCCTGAGGTTTGCAGGGATACTATTGGAGCGATACACCCCGCCATCTCGGATCTCGACAATTTGATCCCTGGCTGCCCCAGATGAGTTTCTGTGTCTCTAGATTTCTCCACACCAAAATCTGAGTTACCTGACGGGGAGAGTCCCTGATAGCCAGATGTACTAGGGGGTGTATGTGGGTGGTCGGAAAGCCAGGGATTAGAGGCATCAAAGCGCCTTGCTTGTTTGAGCAATTTCGATGCCAAATTCATTCTTTTATTTCCTACAAAGGCAGTAAGTTCAGGCCTCTGTAATCCCTGGCTATCCGATCACCCACCTATACCCCCGAGTACCAGATATATTCCCGGGAGAGTTTGGCTAATGTGCTGCAAGGTTCATTGCAGGGATGGGGTGCATGACAGGGCAGCCCGTCGATGATGGATGTGACGATTATGAGTACTCCTTCTCGTTGGAGCACTTTCTCTCGGTAGTCGGATTGCGAGCTATCGGCGGATGGGGATCGACAAAAGCGCACCCACACGGCGCCATTACAGATAAGCCAAAGTAACAAAAAACACGGGGGAAACAAAAATAGGAAAGTTGGTTGTACCCTGAGAGTAACCTTGTTTAATTGCTAATACGCTTAGTTTTGCAAAAAAAGGCGACATTGTTCTTTAACAGAATCCATGGATGGGGGATTCCCTGGGATTTCTCCTTCCTTGGGGGCTTAATTACCGGCACTATGCCATACTGGTGGCTCATGTTGCAGCCAGTTCAGTCCATGGAAAAAGAAAAAAAAAACCGTGGACTAAATAGATGTGGGCGTGAGGTTGGCATCGAAATAAGCTCTTGATAATAGCTTGATAAAAAATATTTCTCTAGATCTCGCTTAGCTGAAATCTCTACCTAACGTATAGTACTGTTCACAGAGTGACTGATGGCACCGCGCAGCAGTATACTAATTCTTACGGTTATTTTGAACGCAGCCTAGCTCAGGTTACTGAATGGTTAGAAAAGGAGAGCGCTTTATATATTGAAATTACCGGTAATACGGGACCGTACTACTTCCAGCAATTGTCTTCTACTATTGCTTGGCGGGAGGGTTGAGAGCGGCCTTGGTAATGGCAGGCGGCCGGGAGCTGCGACAAAGTCATCACCACACTAACTTTCAAGTACTATATTTCTGTGATCTGTTCCCTAAAAAGCACTATACAGACAGTAAGACAGAGGACACGGGGAACATCAAAACAATATAGCTTTAAATGGGGTAACGATTTTAGAACAAGAAGTATAAATTTTTCAACAAATGTTAATCTCAAGATGGCAAGATTGATTACTTTGAAGTCTGGAATCCGTAATTATTTTCGGTGAAATATCTTCCTTAGTTGCGAGTGGGTAGAGAGACCGACTCAGGCATATTAGCATAATTTGGGACACGGGGCCTTGGAGTACCTACGGAATTTTGGAGAAGGTCCTACAGGTTGGTACAGAAATCCAAGAGAACCCAAGCGTCATACTTTAATTTCCCTCAAATCAGCTATATACCCACTACAGCCTCTAAAATATAGCGGAATAAAGAATACTAACTTCGATGTCTTCGCCGCTCTGTTCGGCTGCCCTCACCCCCTCCCATATGGCCACCTTCTGCGCAACAAACACCTCCTCCTCAATCCCCATGTCCCTAGAACGCAGCCCAAACTCAGCAGTCCTTAACCTTGTCTGTGCTTTTACATTGCTTGCCCTATGGTTACGCTGTGCTGGCGTGACTATATTAAATAGGTTAGTGCCCCAGAGGTGAGCTTGTGGGAAAGAAGGCCTATACTGCTTGTAGTCAGAAGCCGGTCATGTTCAATCTTGGAAAGATTTTCTCAGGCAGATTTCTCGTCACTAGTGCGCCCGCCAGCTCCGGGGAGCTTGAAGTACCTCCAGAGGTATCCATGGGGTATTTTCCCCTTGACAACCAAGGGACAGCCCGAGACCGCACATGAGAGTGCAGGCGGATTGACATTGGTGGAGTCGGACAAGGCTTTCCGGAAGATGAAGGAGGAGCTGAGAGTTTGCAGGATAACGTAATTTACCCATTAGCGGCTCGCTACCGGCATGCGGCTCACCATGGCAACCACTGGAAAATCAAATGTATATTTTATTATCTCCATAAATAGTAGTGCTACAATATTGAAAATTGGCTGGAGGCTACTTTTAAATATGGAGAATCAGAATCTGTAGTGTTTATTTAATAATAAAAAACAATGCCTCTTGTATACTGACTTTATTACAAACTAGGTCAAATAGCTTATTGCTTACAATAGTAGGCAAGAAAATTGAAACCCACTGCAAAAATATTTGTTGAAGCCAATAATAAGATCTCCTAGGTCTTACATTTAACAGATGAACTGTTTTGGTATTTGTTTGTAGCTATTGGTGAAGGTATTGTGACACTAAAAACAAGTGAAGCCAAATCTACATCTTATAAAGCTAACAAGATGGTATTTGCCAATGGAGTTCACGTAATGTTCTATTACTTTGTGATATCCTTTATTTAGTTTACCTCACAGGCAGTACAAACTTTCAAGGCAGTTGGTTAACACTTGAAAATTTTATTTATTAGTTATTGAAATGAAATTTGGAGAGAAATAGTATCTTTTAGCCTCCATGATGCAGGCTACAGAGGCAAAATAAGGCCTAAAGCTCTATTATATGGTCTACCAATGTGGTTTAAGCTCTGTAATAAACTTTAGCCAGCCTAGGCATGGGGATTAAGTGATTTTACATTTCAACTCCAATGAGAATAAATTTTCTATATTATTTTCAGTGTCTTTTCAGTTGAGGTGCAAAATCTCCTTATTCTTATGCTTGAGCAGGCTAAAGTTTATTGCATAACTTTAACTATATGGGTAGACCATATAATAGAGCTTTCAGCTTTATTCTGCCTCCGTAGCCTGCATTGTGGATGCTGAAGTACAGTATTTCTCTCTAAATTCCTTTCTTATAACTACAGAATAAAGTTTTTCAAGGCTTAACCAACTGCCTTTAAGCTTGTATTGTCTCTTAAGTCAACTAAATAAAGTATATCATAAATTAATAGAACATTACGTGAACCCTATTGACAAGTATTATCCTGTCAGCTTTATAAGATCCAAGTTTTGCTTCACTTGTTTTTAGTGTTGCATTACCTTCCCCAATAGCTACAAACAAATTCCAAAACTGTTAATCTATCAAATATATAGCCTAGGAGATCTTCTTAGTAGCTTAAACAGTTATTTTTATCGTTGGTTTCAATTTTCTTTACTACTATTGTAAGCAATAAGCTATTTGACCTAGTTTGTAATAAAGTAAGTATACAACAAGCATTGTTTATTATTATTAAATAAACACTCCAGATTCTGATTCCCCATATTTAAAAGTACCTTCCAGCCAATTTTCAATATTGTAGCACTACTATTGATGGAGATAATAAAATATACATTTAGTTTTCCAGTGGTTGCCATGGTGAGCCGCATGCCGGTAGCGAGCCGCTAATGGGTAAATTACGTTACTATTTTGGTTTTCTCATGGCAGGGGCCCCACTTTTCCGCCTAATGGTACAGTGGAATATTTGAAATTATGGTGGCGGTCGACAATTCTGGTCCGCCTGGGGGTGGTGATACGGGCGTGACCCGCCTCCGTCTTCATTTTCCGGCCCCTGCGCCTTCGCCATGGGACTGTCATAAGACATTTTTGAGCCTTTGGCCAATGGAAGGGTACCGGTACTACAGTAGAATCAAATGCTACGGCAAAGTCCTCCCCGCTAAGCATTGATGATTGGCGCTGCTTGTGCAACCCGTTCGTTTGGAAACAATGTGAAAATAAAAAGTTGTCCTGAAGACACAAGTATGTTGCTTCGGCACTTGAGAGCTTCTTTACTGTGAGAGAGAAGGAAAAGGAAAAAAAAGTTTTTCTTTACACTATAGTACGTGGCATTCAATCAATTCACAAAACTAGCGATCGCGATGAGAACCTCGCTTGCTTCTAAGTGCGGGCAGCTCATTATACAGCTTAGGATGGGAGAATGGGGGATGGGTCACATACCGGTGTACTACCAGAATGTAGTATGATATGGAACCTCAGTTCCGTTTAGTTTCTTGATAGTGTTGAGTTTTATTTCCTTTTTCTTCTTTTCTTTTTTCTTTTCCCCGACCCCTGTTCATCCAGTCACGCCCTTCCTAACGATGCGAGGTCAGACGGAAGAAGCACCACCGATTGAGAGAATACTACCGGTATTGCATGCTACAGCACCCAATCTCCGTAGCTCGTGAGCACTTAAGAGCTGAGAAAAACACGGCACTTCCATCATCACCTAGGAGCATGATATAATTCTAAATAGGAGGGTTCGGTGAAGAGTGGCTTTTCCCTGGTCTTGTTTTATCTTGCTTGATGGAATGGCAAATGCGCATCCTACTACGGGTCGGAACCCTCATATTAGTGTCTGCTCGTGGTGCCCTCTGGTTTGCGTCATTAGTGTCAACCGAGTGATATATAATGACCCGGGAACTCTCCCTGGTCACCCTGCTGAGACCTTACTAGCAGCCAACCTTGCTAGCAAAACCGCGATAATCGCCGAATTGCCAAAAGGGGAGCTGTGTACTTCCACTTCCCCCAATCAATATTCTCTCATAATATTATTGGAGTATTTGTGACTTCCAACCAGTTTGAAATTATGGGGATTTGGTTGTTGCGGAGTTCCTTGCAACTAGATCATTGACCCAAGGGACCTGCTGAGTGCCCCGCGATCCGTTCGTAGTTCCTAATAACACCGACAGCCAGCTCACCCTCTATAAAAGCGAACGCTATCTTTCCTTCCTCCCCTCATCTCCCCGGCTCTTTATCTCTTACGCGTTAGTAGATTGCTCACTCAAAACTTTGTCAACTATCTCAAACGTTCACCCACTTGCCGATCAGCTCCAATTCGGCCATCTAATAAGAATAAGGCTACAAGAGCACACCGCTTTAATTCAGAAACAGTCGGATTCAAGCCTACAGATTATGTCTAGCTACCCTAATGAAGGTATGTCCGAACGTTCCATGCCCTCTGAAATTTCCTTCTTTTCCAAGGGTTAAAAAAGCCATCTCACAAGTGCCCAATTCCTTCTTCGATCCCTTGAGAGCTCCACCCCCCTCCACCCCCACCAATTCAGGTCCACCACAGCTCGCCCGTCCCGTCTCCAGCTGCTTGTTTGCTTTTAAAAGAGAAACTTCCAGCCGGTGCTTAAGGAGGCACCTCAAGCACCCAGGGATCCACGAGCGCGGGCGAACAGGAAAGGGGCCTGGCTTAATCCGAATAGGATTGAGCGAAGTACACAAATCACACTCGGTTCAACCACAACCCTGCCTTAAGAATTCACACCAAGAAAACCAAGCTGACCGTGTTTCTATAAGCAAACTAGCTGAGAGGACAACAATGCAGAAGGAGAGAGGAAATCGAGGGTTGCCGAATTCGAGTCCCGTGCGAAGAACATGGGGATAACTGAGGAGAGGTTTGTTGCTCAGAAGGTAGCGATCTGGGAAGGGATGTGGGCTGCCAAAAAGAGCGGTGACAATATCGGAGTCAGTACCCTCTACCTATTCCCCTCTAGAGATTATAGTGGGTTTATTTCTGATTGAGGTGGGGATTGTTTATAGTACGATGCTTGGATTCTCTTGGATACTGCCACCAACGTCAACTAGTAGACTCTCTTCCTTTGACATTAGGAGGTTCCGTATCAATGAAATGCGCTGGGGGATCCTTCTTGTCGACGCTCATTCTATTATTATTTTTCTACCATTGGGAGGACTTTGTATCTTCTGTTATGTCGCACGGCGCGCTCATTATAGTTAAATAGTAGTTAGGGTTATCAGAGCTTTGTGTTCTTTAGTTAAGAATTACTCTCGTATGAGAATTGAGTAACGAGTTAATAGCTATTTACCTTTCATGTCGCATTGGCCACTGCATCTTACGGTCTTGCTATGCATTCCCACCACATTCGCTGATTCGCCACTCTAGGCCAGACAAGAATGCCACTGCAGGGAGCGAAGTTTCTACCACAGTGCGCACGACGGTGCTTGTATGACAGGTTTTCCCAGTAGTTCGAGTTCCAATCGTGTCAAGGCCAACTGGTATGTGGTGGCGAGTGAGGCCGCGTGAACCGGGGAAATCGTGATTCCGCCTTGGTTGTGTAAATGGTCGGGTTCAACCCCACCTATTTCCTCTCCCTCAATCAATCAACTATCAGTAATTCAACAGCCAGATTTCTGATCACCCACACACAAGGGGACATAATTGAGCGAGGCGCAGTACCTGCTTCTGTCTGACCGCTTTAATATTTCACATTCTTACCAAGATTGAAAGGTGCGGAGGAGTAGAATAACGTTATCAGGGGTAGAGGAGTCCCAGGGATCAACCTATATCCAGAGGGAGGGAAAGGGGCAGAAAGAAGGTAAACCAATTCCTCCTCCTAGGGGACAGGAGTTTATGCGGTACTGCAGTGGGTTGGGGTACGAGTAGGCTAAATAACGACTACTGTTAAGCAGGGGGCCCGGGTATAAGCGGCCCTACCCGACCATTTGACCACCTAAACCCGTGTGAAACCGATCGGAAGCGAGACTGATCATATAACCACGAGTAGCTACCAGCTTGTAGATGTTTCCTAGGCGCAAGGGTGTGAGTAAGAATATGATATGTGATAAGTTAACAAGCTACATGCAGGATGTTAGGGACTCAAGAAATTAACCCTAGTCCCAAGCTTGCCTACGATGTTATTTTTGTGGGGGTACTCGGCGGGGTCACAAAAACTCGGAAAGCATAACGCCTGTCTATTAGAGGGATCCAGCAAATGTGAGAATCCCTGTAGAAAATGCCGTAACCACAGCAACAGTGATAAATGAGGAAAGGTGAAATACCAAGAAGATGGGCGAGGCATTTCAGGTAGGGATAGTTGGTATCCCTGAGGGCCAATTGTAGGCGACAGGGGGTTGAGGCAAGTGCCAAGATGTAAACATTGGCCAAGAGGCTACTAGAACGAAGGGAGAAGGAGAAGACAGGGTTTGAATATCAAAAAGCGGGAGTTGCATGTAGGTAAATAGAAGTAACATGCTCAGAATATAGAAAAGAGAGTAGTGGTTTCTTTATTTTTAATTGACCTATTTTTGCTTATGCAGCAGCGATTACAGAAACAGTGCATTACCATTCAGTATATTTGTTCAAAGCCCAACCAACGCCAAATTCAGCATGAATGGTTCCAGAAGCATATTTGTCTCTCACCAATTTTGAAGATATGGTGAGATTCTTTTGAAATCTTTGTTGAAAAAGAATCACAGTATTGATGATCAGAAGTGGGGTTATCGTAATGTGAGGTTTCCAATTTCTATATCTAGTATGTCTACAAACTAACTACTTTTGCATCACTTTTCCTTTTCCTTAGCCTTAGCTGCTGGAACTCATAATTTTCTTGCTGCCGCACCCTGGCTCTCCAATCCACTCTTGGCATATCTTTCAGGGATTTCGTCTGACTGCTGGATCCCTCTATTGAGAATTATAGGGTTAGCAGAAAAAGTTCCCCGGCTCCCAATAACCCCCGAGTACAAGGATCTTATGCAGGAAGTCTGGTAGGGCGCACATCTCGGCACGCGTTTTCACCAAATCGAGCTAGGCCTTCGTCATAACTCAGGTACTCAGAAACGCATGACGTTTGTGAACACAACTGCTATTGCATACGGGCAAAAAATCGGCCGGAGCCTCATAACTTTGGTGTATGCAATAGCAATTGTGCTCACAAACGTCATCCGTTTGCGAGTAGTGTGCTGTTGTTACCGTGCCCGTTTATCCTCAGCATATCCTCAGCACCACTGGTACTATTCGCAAATTCCTAAAGTATCCGGATATAGAGAAAACGGCTTGGTGCTAAGAAAGCTTTATTATCCAGTATTCCACAACTTGTCGAGACATTCTGGTCCTGTTTAAAATCTAGAACACTAGCCTATTTGAGTAATCATGATAGGAAAAACCATCGCTGTAGAAAGAGGTGTGGTGCTCAGAATACCGCAAACCAGCACTTCTCAGTATGGCCGTAATGGAAACAAGAGGTTCGGCGTAATAGATTTATTCTCAATTGCATGACGGGTTGGAAGAACCCATTGCCAATTGGGCAAAGTATCGGTAGCCAAGAATGGGAAAGAAGCCGCGCTTCGGGGGTGGGGGGATTAAGGTATATCCGGTTGCCGGACCATCGTGGGGTCATAGCTCGAACGCGTCCTAGCGGGGTCCGTGAACCTCTATACATATACGACCACTTCTCTCTCCTCAACCACCAGACTACCAAGTTTCCTGCCACCTACACCTCGCGTTCTTTCTTCCGCGTTTTTGAATTCCCACCCGCCACCCCAAGCAGGACCCCTAGCGCCCGCGTTGTCGCTCTGGGAGATATCGGTGGCATCTATCCCCAGCGGCAAGGGCAGCGCAACCTTCACCAAACCTCCTTCAGCGAAAACCTCTCCTTCGATCACAGGAGACATCGATATACCAGGCATACGTTTTCTTATTTAATTTCCTTTTCGGTTGTTTTTTCTCTATATGCTTCCTTTTCTTCTAAGTCTAGCTAGCTCTCAATGCAACGACCTTTACTTGCTTTGAAAAATTGGCCAAATAAATTAGTGTTCTAGATCTTAAACACGACCAGAATGGCTCGACAGGTTATGGGATAGTAAACATAATTTATGGCCACTAGGATCCCTCGTTGCTGGAGGAAACTCTCAGATAAGATATGGCTATCTGGCTTGGCACCGGGGGACTTTCTCTATATCGGGATACTTTAGGAATTGGCGAGTAGGTAATGGGATCCATGGTAAGCACAGTAGGTGGGAGGAGAAATCTCCCTGAAAGGTGTAGAAGTGTGATGGGTACTGCATGGTTGCGGGACTCAAGCACGGCATACCATCCTCTTGGGGTGATGATGGAAGTGCAGTGTTTTTCTCCACTTTTATGGTTTTACCTACCTATAAGCTACAGGGGTTGGGTGCTGTGGCATGCGATAGCGGTGTTCTCCGTTTTAATCTGTGGTAGGAAGGGGCATGACTTTGTGAGCGGGGGCGGGGGAAAAGAAGAAACAAAATAAAAAATAAACACTATCATACCAAAAAAGTCCTTGCAAGCCCTAGGTAGATCGAAAAGGACTGCCACGGCTTTGGCGACCTTAGAGCTACCGGTGTTTGAGCGCGCACACAAACCGATAATAAACCCGGCTATTTAATAAGACATCAGGATCATAAACCAGTTTCATGGTTCCGTTGAGGTCCCGCTAAATCCCTCTGCTAGGGTGCGCGGGTGCCATTGCTTAAGAGTTGAGGTCCTGTGACAGTTCTGGAGGGTCATGCAAAAGATTTGTGTGGATAGCGAAATTTCAAGGAGATTTACTTCGATGCCGCGGTGTCCCGAATAACGGCGGATCCTACTCACTTGTCTTGGCTAAGAATACCTCCCCCACACGATATTGTGCTGAAGTCTTCACCAACTATTGAATTCAAAGGTGATAGTCTTGGCAGAGATAGATGAGCGCCAATGAAGGGAACTAATAATCAATCATCAGCCATCAAAACAATTACACCGGCATGCACAAAGATCTGTAAGAGGAGCCCTCTTCCGGGCTAAGCGACAAAGCAGTATATAGAATTTTTTCCTCCTCTATACTCAAGTAAACCAATTCTCCAAAGCCCAAAACATGTACATTGAATAATATCTAATATGAAATGAAAGGAAAGGAAACACTACTAAAGACTAGAGTAACCTAACAAGCGTTAACCATAGCTGTATCCTGCCGTTCGTGGTCTGGTGATATTGTTCCACTGGGGGAGGTATTGGTGAAAAAATTGCTGCCCTAGTCGCTCGGGATGGTTGGAGGTGATATATCCGGCTGACGTGGGGGGTGCTTTGTGTCAAGAAAGGGCTGGTGGGCGGGCAACAAAAAACGGGAGTTCTAGAGAGGTTTGAGGATCTTGTGGTAGGGGAGATCTCGTGTTGATGGGGAATCTCGTGTTCAGGGGGAACACGGTGGTGTTATGGGTTGTAGGTGCCCCACGGGCCTACTCAGTGGAGCTATGACCTCAAGCTTAACGCGTTCCCAGCTATACCTTTTTCCATTCGCCTCCGAGACACAGCTAATGCCAGGTGTTGTAGTGCGCGTGCTTTGCCCAATTGGTAATGTGTTCATCCAACCCGCCATCCAATTCTCCAAAGCTGAAAACATGTACATTGAATAATATCTAATATGAAATTAAAGGAAAGGAAACACCACTAAAGTCTAGAGTAAACTAACAAGTGCTAACCATAGCTGTATCCTACCGTTCGTGGTCTAGTGATATTGTTCCACTGGGGGAGGTATTGGTGAAAAGATCGCTGCCCTAGTCACTCGGGATGGTTGGAACCTATATATTCCATTTCAAGGCAGGCTACCTGGATGGCCCTGCCTAGGAACACCTGCCGTTGAGGTTTCTAACATCCAGATTCCAAGGCCAGGCAGGTGAGTCTTCTGGTTTAGTGGGCGGTATCCACCTGGGTAGATTGCTGAAAGCGGTGTGAGAGGCTGATCCGTTCCTCCTTTCAGTACTCGATATAATATTTGTATGTGTCCGACTCCCATCATCCTAGTATCAGAATTTGAGTTTCAGGGATTCCAACCTTGGCAGCCCATGTTGCCGCTCCTCTTCTAAAGCTATGTCCATTCCAAGCTGCAGGTCCTATGCCACTAGCTATTGAAAGTTGTTGTAGCTTTTGTATCACATATACCCGCATGAAAGGTTGTTGTTCCCAGTGACAGATACAAAATAGGGAGGCGTGTGAGGGACGGTGGGTGTCTGTTTGCATCATTTTTTGCATAGCTAGCACTGGGCATCCCATATAATTAGTAGTTGCGATTATCAACTGGATTCGAAGTCTAAATAGGTCAGTTTGAGAAGCGGGTATGGTTAATTCCTGGTGCTCTCCCCCACTGGCTAAACAGATACTATTTTTGATTAGGAACCAGTTCCGGAAAGCTGGGCCAAAGTCTAAGTTGGTCTGCCAGTAAGTAAACCCTCCCACCCTAAGGAACCCAGCGAATGTGAGTGTAAAGGCTGCTCTGATAACCATATCTTTATCCTACCATTGCTCCAGCTTGCTCAATATGATGATAAGGGCAGGGCGTGCAAAGGTTGTTTGTTCCCAGTGCTGTGGTTCCTGGTGGGCACGCTTAATCCCTTTCAGTTTGCTCTCTAAGCGTGGGTGTATAAATACCATGTATTCAATTCCTAAGTCGGGATGATACGATTTTATCCAACAGAGATATACCTTTATGGTTTTGGCCTTAATGGTCCCTTCTAATGTACATAGCCATTCCATAAGCGAGGTTACTTTTACAGGGTAGCAGGAGCCGTTCTCATCCCGGTAGTCAGAAAGTTTGCAGAATAGGGCGAAGCGGGCATAGCGGGACTTGGTGGTATTGTAATTTTTCTGGTTGCTAGGGCTAGCCCCGACCAGAGATAGTATGCTGCTATCTGTGAGGGCCCTATTTGCTGTATATTAAGAACTCACCACCATGGAGGTTGGAGGTAGGGTGTATTAACAGTGGAGCTAGGTTAGTTATTCTCTCGTAGTCAAAGTGTGAGAGAGTATCTGTAAGAGCATTCTCCTTGGTGCGAATCCATCTGGCCTCCATTTCAAGGTCAAAATCAGTCACTATCATCAGGCAGTGGGATAACACATTCATTGAAGCTCCTGATAGAGTTCGATTGTCCAAGGCATGAACTACTGCTTGGTTGTCTATATGCATGATGACTTTTGTGCCCTGCCATCATCTCCCCTAGCATAACAGAGCTTGCTCTACTACCCTCATCTCTTTCATATTTATGTGCTCATTCAATCTACTCAAGTATCGTGGGATTGAGATAGAAAATGAGGCTCCAGGTAGTGGTTCTCACTGCCTATTCTTTTTAGTACCCTGCTTGTTCTCATCTATTGTGGAGTGATGGTAGTTGATATAGAATGCACTTAACCCTTTTGTGCCCGCTGCATTAGACCAGAGTGGAATGGTTTCCCACTCCTGCCTCTTGATTGACCACTCTGGTTCTGTCACCAAGGCACCTAACCACCACTACAGGTCCTTCTTGCCCTCACTCGATATTCATCTTTGACACTGTCTTCCTCTTACTGGAAAGTATATTGGCATGTTGTATAGTCGGTGCAGGAAGGTTCGCCCAAGTGGGGTAACGATGAATATAAAATTGCAATATCCTGTAAGTGTCTGGAGTTCTACTAGTATGAGTGCATCCTTGTTGAGTACTGCTGTGACCAGATTCTTGACTTTTAATAGCTTTGTAGTAGGTAGGCAGATGACCATTCTCAGAGTATCGAGTTCAACAGTCCCGAAGCTGGCAACTGTTCCCTTCTTACTCTTGACTCTCTTCATCGATAGGCCAACCTCACTGCAGAGTTAGGCAAAAAGTGTTACTGTATTTAGTAGGGTCTCCTGTGGCTGGGAGTACTATAATAAAGTTATCAAGATAATGGATTACTTGCCCTTGCATTCCTTGGCTGTCGAAGTGAGAGGCCAGAATCAAATGAAATACCTCGGTGGAGAGGTTAAAAAGGTACTAGGCAGTGCGGAGCCCAAATGGAAAGTATCTTTCAGTGTAATAGTTCCCCTCCCATTCAAACCCAATTAGTGCAGTGTCGATTTATGAGATTGGAATATGCCTAAATGCACTTTCAAAGTCCCGCTTGACAAGCAAGGAGTGGTATCCAAAGTGTTGGATTGCTGCAACAGCCAGGTTGATTGTACTGTACTCCAAAGTGCCATAGCCCTCACGTATTAGGTTATTGATAAAGCTATTGTCATCTGGTGGGTATTACAAGTGGTGAATCCATCTCATAGTTCCATCTGCTTTGTCCATGCAACTGAGTAGAGAAGCACGGAAGGTTGGTGGCAGTATTTCGTTGCGGGAATAGTGTTCAAAGTGTTCTGTTTGGAGTTCTTGAAGTATATCCTGAGTTACTGTCTTATGACTCTCGAGTGCTCAAGTTAGATTTGAGTAGAATCTGGGTCTGTCCCGAGTTTCTTCATATCCTATCCGTGCTCCCAATTGACATATTTACAAGATTGCACTCACTTCGGGCTCTGAGAAGGTTGCGATGTGTTTGCTCGAACCTTTGTATTTCAATTGTCCTGTTAGCATGGGAATAGGGTGTGTTATGTACACAGGATAATAGATCTGGGTATTTGTGGGTATGAGTTATTTGCTAACATGGGGAATAGGTTGAACAAATTTGCATTATGGGGTTATTGTAAGCCCTGTACTGGGAGTACTTATGACAGCTTAGGTAGCGGTAAGCTTTGAACAATGAATTGTAACTAACTAGGGAGTATATAAGGGGGCAGTGTGTGAGGGGCAGTAGCTGAGTGCGATTTCAGAAGGGGGGCTAATGTCTTATAAATCCTCGACAGGATGGAATTGAGAATGCACACTCTCTCTGCTTGCACTGAGTCGACTTGTAGCTGCTACCACAATTTGCCCAAAGGTACTGGTAGCGGCAGTGTGTGTTCTGACATTCTTTGTAATTAGAGTTCTGGCAGGGCTGCCGTGTCCTCTGGGTAGCTATCGCAGGGAAAGTTGATGATCCGCTAGCTCGGTAATTAATAGAAAAAATTGTGTAACACTCAACTCCACTGTGATGAGTATTGGAGAAAGCAGTATCACGGAATGGTATTTCAGATAGCCAGCAGAAGGAGCGTTGGTTCTGATACCCCCTTGGGACTACGTACTCATGGTGATTGAGTTGGCAAAGTATTTCAATGCTACCAGCTCCCTGTCTAGCTGTTGCCACTCGCTAGCCAAGTAGATGTTTTTCCCACTGCCTACCCTCTTACAGTGGAATTGGAAGTGGTAAGCTTTTACCCCGTCCCAAGTGTAGATTTCCAACTAGTTGTATAAGATCATAGTGTATATCAATAGGGCTGTTGCTAGATCCTGCTGGTGGTTGTAGGGTGCTAACTTAACCAGGATTCCACTGTAGGCAGTCCAGGCATTAAAGAAACTGCTCATTTGGTATTCAGCCTCTTTTCTGTCATGCTTAGCCTGTTCGAATTCGACTCCTCCAATGCTTATTGTTTTTTAGGACTTGGCCTTGTTGCTCTAATTCACTAGTAGCCGGTAAATCTTGGTATGTTTGAACTTGGTCTCAATTATGTGACTGAGAGTGCTCCACTCTACACCCTGGAATAATGCTTCAACAGACTCTGCTCTTCCAAATGCATTTTCAATCGCTATAATCGCTAGGGGTGGGATGGAGTTGTACGTACCGAGTTCTCTGGGTGACTGGACTGCATGAGCTCTGGGGTCTTTTTCAGCATGGAGTTGTGCGAGCTGGGCCTCTAGCTCTGCTGTTTAGAGCAGGGTTGGGTCAATTGGTACTCAGTGGCTTGGTGGATCAGGTAGTGATTGGTGAATCAGAAAGAGGTTGGCCGTGGGTGATAGGATTTGTAGTTGAAGTCGGCGGACTACCTGGTTCACTATATCTTCCTCGTGGGAGCAGAGTAGTTCACTCATATCTTCAAGACTAACTCCTTCAGCTGTTGATGCAGAAGAAAGATGATGGAAACTTGTTCACTAGGCATTATTGGGATTTTGGAAGCCAGGGACATGGAATCCCGTCTACTATTGCTGGATCAGGGTTGTTGTTGGTAGTTTCAAGGTGGTGTGCCATACTCACTACTATCTATCTGCTCGCTCTCACTCTCTGAAGTGACTGTTTCTTCACTTTCCAATATACTGGCGGGGTTTTCTGAGTTCTAAGCACAGCTTTGTGGGGCTTGCCGGGTGCTAGTGTTCTTTGGGATTCCTCCTGAGTTGCCTCTCCAGCTAGTGGTTGTTCATATGCTGCTCTGTGTAGATCCTCTTCGACAAGGCATTTTATAGCTTGAGATATGGTATGTGTGTATTGGATACTTGTATTACTGTATTTGCTGTAAGGTTTTCAAAGGCAGGGAAAGTGTTTCAACAAAAGGGGAGTTCTAGAGAGGTTTGAGGATCTTATAGGTACATGTGATCTCGTGTTGATGGGGAATCTTGTGTTCAGGGGGAACACGGTGCTGTTATGTATTGTAGGTGCCCTACGGACCTACTCGGTGGAGCTATGACCTCAAGCTTAATGCGTGCCCAGCTATACCTTTTTCTATTCGCCTCCGAGATACAGCTAACGCCAGGTGTTGTAGCGTGCGTGCTTTGCCCAATTGGCAATGGGTTCATCCAACCCACCATTTTATAAGCCAAAGGGTGGGAGCTCAAGTTCTACTCCTTCGCCAAAATCCAACAGATCCAATTTCTTCCCTCTTGTGTTTCTCTTTTAATCCCTAAATACCACCACTGAGAGATGTGAAAATATTATACTGTGATCGTGGTATCATGTTCAATGTGTAGTACCAGTGTCTGACTCACCTGTCACAAGGGGCCCTCAAGGCTACCGTACCGTATCCACAGTCATCTCAAGCAAGGTAAGGCATCCCTTACTTCTAAATTCCTTGTAAAATTGTGATCCTAAATATCCTAATTGCGATATTTCAATATTGAATCATATCGTGCAATATTGAGTGAACTATGACAATACGAATTTTCCAAACCAAACAAATACATAGAGATAGAAGGCTATACTAGAAATCCAAAACCAATGAGAACAGAGAAATAGGAAACCCAAACCCAATCCAAGCAATTCATTCCATCCATCAACTCTTTTCCATAATTCCACTGGCGGAGGCATTGGGGAGACGTCTCTGCCCTTGTTTCTTGAGATCGTTGCCACCAATAGATCCCAGATTGACAATGAGGGCGCAGTGAAAAGGTGTAGGGGGGTGGGTGGGTGGGTAACCAAAAACGCAAGCTGTAGCGAGCCTGGAGACGACAATGCGAGTTGTAGCGAGCTTCAAGGATCTCAACTACCTGGGGGTCGATGGTTCTATATGTACTGGTGAACTCGCAGGTCCGTGCTTCGTAGCTATGTCCTCCTGGGAATGAGCTGAACCTTCTTCGAATGACATCCAGCTTGTTCTTCCTAGCTTGGCCAATTTGGCCATGGGTTGTTCCAACCCTCCATCCAATTTTCCAAACCAGACAAATACATAGAGATAGAAGTCCATACTAGAAATCCAAAACCAATGAGAACAGAGAAATAGGAAACCAAAAACCAATCCAAGCAATCCATACCATCCATCAACTCTTTTCCATAATTCCACTAGCGAAGGTAGTGGGGAGATGTCACTGCCCTTATCTCTTGAGATCGTTGTCACCAATAGATCCCACAATAAGGCAGGTAGTTAATGAGCTGACATAAGTGTCTGCCGTCTGGTGGCCAATGATCCCTCAATTTTAGGAAGGGAATTGTTGCTGCTGACCTAGAACCTGCTGGCGGTCTCTGCCTCGCTTCCAATACAGAGCAGCGGGGCCTATTGAAACTTGTTGGTATCTGTCGCTGGTAGATGTTTCGTGGTTCTCGCTACTGGTACATATTCTATCTCATAATAATGGATTAGATAAACTTGCTGCTGAATATGATGCTTGGTATTGGTGGGCTAGGGTACTACTTTATGACTGCAACCTATGTGGAGTCAATCTTCTTAGAGTTGGGCCAAAGGGTTTGGATATGTGCTCGAGGTCAGTTTGGGGTTAGAATAGATGCCGAGATAGGGAAAATACAGGCTATTAGTAGATTTGTCTTTCTTGTGTTAACATATTCGTCTGTGGAAATAAACAAGAGGGGGGGGCATTCGTCACTTGGAAAAGATAATTGATATGTGGTTTGATTACTGAAAGGGTAAGTGGATAATTTTTCGGGTAGTGTTTTGTTGACAGCCTAGCCCCATGAAGCCCGGAGCCTATTTGGCCTAGCTTGGTGGACTTGAAACATGCCTGCTATCTGCTGGCCGAACTGGCCACTTGCGATTCTACTCTTGTTCTGCTTCTGTCAATATTTGGATAATACCGTGATTCAATAAAAGATGCGAGACCGCTGGACTATTTCAACTAAACCAGCACGCCTTGTACAGTGCAAAGTGCCTTCACATTCATTCTGACACTGTATACTATCCGTCCCGAGCGCCTATTAAAAGCAGTTTTTTGAAGAATCAACTGATAGGTTTCAGGTAGGCCCTTGAGGGCTGCTCCGCTAAAATAGAGAGCCCCTCCTCAAAGTGCTCATTGTGTGGTAAGGGAAGCTTTCTGATGGTTGACTTCATCAGGAAAATGTCTACGGTCCTCCTGGTCCACCATGGGGGGTTTTGGTCCCCGTGGTCTACCCTCGTGCTCCCTGGTCCACCCTGGTCCAAATTTTTGATAAAATTTGCAAAAGTGTGGTTCAAAGCGGATCGGAGTGGACCAGGAGGGTTCAGGACCTTCCTGAAGGTGCGTAAAACCTTTTCCTGATATTGGGACCGAAGGTATCTGAACTGCCTCCTGTAGTAGTAGATCACGCTCTATACATAGAGAGTACCATTAATTAACCATCTTGGAAGTCCTATAGACCCTACCCGCTACTAGGCACTCCCCCTTTGGCCAAGTACTATATTGGGAGCAATTTCACTGATGCTGCTCGGCTGACTTCAATTATCATTAGATAAACTGCGCAAGCAGTGATTAGGACTGATACAGTACAGGAAGGATATTGGAGAAGGATATCGAATCCGCAGAGACTTCCGCGGGACCTGGAGTTATCTTACTTATGGATGTTATACAAGATAGTCAAACATAGTAAGAGAAAATTGCGGAGATTGTGATCAGTTCTGATGATAGATATATACTTCGCCGTATTATCATCATTTTGCCATAGCCGATTTATTAACTAGTTCACTCGAACGGGTAGTTTCTCCATAGGGGACACCCCCAGTAGTCATAATGGCAGGGGGGGTTTGGGCGGTGCCGAAGATGTGTGCATTGTAATAAAGGGCGAGTGCGGATGGTGGAATGAGCCTGGATGCATATGACAGGAAGTGTTTGTATTTGTTTGGTAGTCAGGAGCAGGATAGAACCTCGCATATGAGAGGACGACATTATGCTTTTCTACTAGCTGGTTCAGAATGGTTCATCTCATGTTGACGATTGTCTGTTCTTGATAAGCAAGCAAGTCGCAGTAGAACCCTGTTACGGAAATATTTCCATCCCCAGCCTGATCGCCAAAGTAGTCGACTACCATGAATTCGGGTATCCCTCCTGCTGCTGTATTTGCAGTGCAAAGTATGAGAGGCTTATTAGTTCCCTTTTTCCACTCCCCAAACTCGCTCGTTCCCTAAACGACAATCTCTAACACCTTCGAATTGGCATCAGGTAGGTAATGGTGGAGCAACTGGCTCATAAACAAACCACCAAGATCAAAGCTATAATGAAGAGTTCGATCACCAACGGACCACTGATAGAAAGGAAAACTTCGCTGCTCCAAAGGCTCATGACTCCACAACAATGAATAGCTCATAACATGATACCAAACGAAACTATCTCCTCCTGCTCTTAACACACCTCCGGACACTCGCCCTCCCCCAATGAACAATGCACAATCCCCTGAATCACGCGGCACTCAAATCACAATCCCCAAGCACTCTCTAACTAAAGGGCGGTTGAGACTGGAGGATATCTAGAAACCACAACTCAGCCATCCGGGCTCTTCCATCCGGGCTCTTCCATCCTTCCAAAGATCACAACCGTGATCTATTGCCTTCTATGCATATTTCTTCTTCCATGCATCCTTTCCTTGCTTCCATGCAGAGAACAATTCTGCTAACACAGAAAACTCTCCATGCTCTGTGGCCGACTCGCATCCGATCTCATCTTCAAGAATTGCAAGGGCATATCGGAAGTTTCTTTGTCTGAACGTTGACTGGTTGTGTGGTTGCGTATCCATGAGATTGTATCCATGCTCGACAAGTTGAGTATGTCGAGCAGTATCTGATAATTTCAACAAATGAATGACCTGTGTATTCTCGTTTGGCTCATAGAAGGTTATATTGCAAAATGCTCGTGATGTTGCCACAGTGGAAATTGCCGTTGCCCATGTTCACTGAGTGTGTATGTGTAATTTGGGCTATATTGTTCTGTTGCATAATGGTACGATAATCTGCATTAATATTGGGGGGCTTTATAGTTTTCGTGACCAGGGCTGAAGAATGGAGGGCCGTGAGGCTGGAGAGGGGAGAGTTCCTGTGAGGGAGAGGCATGTTCGGCTGACGGCAATAGCTTTGTAGGATAAGAGTACTACCCTATTGGAGTACAGAAGTCGAGTGGCTGCATTGAGAGAAACCACGGCCCGCTGGCTGGTATAGTTACTGAGTGTACGATTAGAGTATCGAGTGGTCTCCTGAGCAGTGATGTGTTCAAGAATTAGGGTGTCATATTGTATTGTTCATTCATCTCTAGTAGCTTATTGGCCTGCTGGCATTAAAGTAAAGTGAGAAGTTGAATGTGCATCATAGTAGCAAAGAGTCTATCATGCTGGGACTATCGCCTGAGTGGCTGAGAAACTATGGCTTGAGTGGCTGGGAGATATAGTCTGAGTGGCTCGGAAACTGTAGCCTGAGTGGCGGGGAGATATAGACTTGGGTGGCTGGGAAACTTTAGCCTGAGTGGCTGAGAGATAGTGCCTGAGTAGCTGGGAAATAGAGCCTCAGTGGCTGCCTTAGTTCAAAGTGAGGCCGGTGAGAAGCCATAGGATGAGGGTATAGTTTAGTATTTCTCGCTCCTCTCTGATAGTTTGATTGGCCTGCTGGCATTGTTGTAAAGTAAGATGTAGAGTGTGAATAGAGAAGGGTACAATCATGCTAGAACTATAGCCTGAGTGGCTCGGAATTATAGCCTGAGTGGCAGTCTTCAGTGGGGATAACTATAGCCTAAGTGGCTCCTTTGAGCATGAATAACTATAGCCTGAGTGGCTGCTTTGAGTATCGAGGACCATAGCCTGCTGGCTGGGGGGTAGTAGTGTAGTGAAAAAGGGGGACAGTAAACTACCCAACATGTTGACCTTGGCTGTGCAGGTCACAGATATCCATCCTTCACCGAGGCCCAAAGTCTATAATCCAGTGTTCCGGTATCTACAATGTGTTGCGCCAACAGCATAATTGGCAGGTCCACGCTGTTGGCTAGTGACCTGTCAGGGATGGTGATATGCGGAATTGCCATTATGCGGGTTGCGGTTATGCGAGATTCCGGATATGTGGTTAGGAGGCGATAGAAGGGTATAGCGCAGATGTCTTTGCATTTTCCCAACAGTTATGCACCTAGCAGTAGCTATGTTCTTTTCGCATCGTGTGTCAGGTGGCATAGGATATTGGTTTGATGGTTTCTTTCATTTCCTAGCTATACGGGGGTGTGTGCTCTGTCATTGTTGAGGTTGAGGTTCTATAGATCAAGAAGGATGCTGGATAGTTATGTTTGATTGTCGGAATTGAGACTGAGATCTCCATACTTATTTCCCATTCAGAGTCTATCGTCATCCCAGTTTTATTCGCTCCTGCTTTAGTCCTTTCGTTAGGCATGAACACGGGTCGGGCGTGTGGGTCTGACTCTTGGGTCTGATGAGTTCCGCTTTTGAACACATTGCAATTCTTGTCGGCGGCCATTACTCCCTCGCTTAGGTATGTAGGTAGTATTAGCGTTGGCAGATGTACACATATGGCAGTATCTGAGAGAGTTTCTGAATTGATGGGGTGAACCAATTGTGGGTTTACTGTTTGGTAAAGAGAACCACTGTGGGTGATCTAGGTCTTGTGTTGAAGTGTTTCACTGTCGCGTCATAATTGCATAGAGATGTGGGCTGTGGGAGAGACGAAAACAGAGGCTGGAGGGAAGCGTAGTAGGAATATTATTTGAAATGATATGTGGGCTGGAAGGGAGATCTGAAGAGCGACCAAAAACGCGAGCTGTAGCGAGCCTGGAGACGAGAATGTGAGTTGTAGTGAGCTTCGAGGATCTCAACTACCTGGGGGTCGATGGTTCTATATGTGCTGGGGAACTTGCAGGTCCATGCGTCGTAGCTATGACCTCCCGGCAACGAGCTGAACCTTCTTCCCACAACATCCAGCTTGTTCTTCCTAGCTTTGCCCAATTGGCCATGGGTTGTTCCAACCCTCCATTGAGATTAGCGATTTTCAAAACATGTTTCTTTTTCCGTAGGTGCCCATACAAATTCTAGGCACTTAACTCCAGTTTTTGGATGGGCAGTGCCAATTGACGAGGGTTGCTCGTGGGACAAGGGGATTTGACATAGAAACACCAGCCTCAGATTCACTATGTCTTTAGCTATCTCCTGACATAGCTATCGCTTTAATTAAGAGGTGGGTGTGCAAATCGGGATTTTAGAGGCTCAGAATTCTGGTCGTTTTAGTATATGTTCGAAGGTACCGTACAGTGTTTGAGAATCCTTGCCAAGTTCTCCAGCTCCTACCATGTACAAGGGTTTTTGGAGAAACTCCGATATTCCTTCTGCTGTTCAGGTTTTCCCTACCACTGGGCGTCCACTAATAAATGTGGTAGAGCATATCCCGCACCATTCCAAAAGCCAAGATCAAGATCAGGGAGTGAAAAAAGAAAGAAAAAAACAAAGTATACTGTAGGACAGCCACCACCCCCTTTCCATTTGCTTTTATCACACCGTCTATTCCAGGCCTTGATCTGCCGTTACCTGTATGGCTTTCGACTAGTGCTTTCACAATTTTCTTTGTGCTTTAGGGAGGAAAAGACTCTCGAAAGCGTCTGGGTTGGACCTGATTTCATTGACGTGTTCAACAGCAAAATCAGCTGAGCACACCAGTAAGACATTAGTTCCGTTATGTGAAGCAATTTTATCGATCCCGTTCACCCCATATTTTATCCCCAAAGCTGCAACCCAATACTGTGGGTGAGCATATGAAAGGTTGTTGCTCTGTCATCTCCCCTGGGACAGACACGTCACACGGCTTTGATACCTCCTGTTGTCTTTCCTGTCTCTAAAGGGTTCTCGGTTGCGCCTGGACCTGTGCTTACTAGCTTGATCATGTCCCTTGTAGTCCAATATACTAGCCCTCATTCGCTCCTTTCTATCCTTCTCTCGCTATAGCTATTCACCATAGCTCCGCCCAGGACAATTCCCCCAACCTTTTGTGACAGGTCAAGTCCGACAGCGGCAGGGCTGTCACTTGCATCATTTTTGCTAATCAAAATTTGTCGGGTTTTTAACGAATCCCCCGCCGACCGGGGATTTAGGCTTTGGCACACCCAACCCGCGCAATACGCTGGTAGAGTTTGCCGGGGGAGCGAGTGATTCTTGATGCCTTCTGGTTTGCGTCGCCTGGTAAACCGAGTGACAGTCAATGACCCGAATCTTCCCCAGTCACCTACAGAGACCTTACGAGCAGCCAACCACTAATGGAACCTCGATAATCATCTAATTACCAATAGTGGAGCGATACACTTTCACCTCCGCCAATCAAAAAATTTCTCATATTATCTGCGATTTTCAACTAATGTAAAATCATGGGAATTCAGTTGCGGCGCAGTGCCCTGCAACTATATCCTTAGCTTAAAGGCCTGTTGAATGCTCGCAATCAATTCGCAGTTCCCAATAACGTCGACGGCCAGCTGGCCCTGTATATAAGTGCGCGTTATCCCCCCCCATGTCTCCCCGACCCTTTATCTCTTACACTTTAGTAGATTTCTCACTTAAAACTCTGTCGACTGCCTCAAACGTTCACCCACTTGCGGGTCTGCTCCAATTCCACCATCCAAAAAAGCTTCAACCAGAACGCACCACTTTCAATCAGAAGCAGTCGGACTCAGGTCTGCAGATCATGTCTAGCTACCGTAATGAAGGCATGTCCGAACATTCCATGCCCTCTGATATTTCCTCCTTTTCCAAGGGTAAAAGAACTACCCCACAAGCATCCATCTCATTCTCCGATCCCTTGAGAGCTCTACCCCCACCACCCCCACCAATACAGGTCCACGTCAGATTGCCTGTCCCTTCTCCAGTTGCTTGTTTGCTTCTGAAGGAGAAACACCCCGCCGGTGCTTAAGGGGACACCTCAAGCACCCCGAGATTCACGGGTGCGGGCAACGGGAAATGGACTTGGCCAATCTAAATAGGATGGAGCACGAAGTACAGAAATCACACGCAGTCCAACTACAACCCTAACCCTAACAATGCTCACAAAGTAAACCAGGCTGACCGTGTTGGTATGATCGATTTAGTTGAGGACAACAATGCAGAAGAAGGGAGGAAGTCGAGGGCTGCTGAATTCGGGTCGCATGCTAGGAACACGGGGATAACCGAGGAGAGGTTTGTTGCTCAGAAGGTGGCAATTTGGGAATGGATGTGGGTTGCCAAGCAGACCGGTGACAATATCGGAGTTGGTACCCCCTATCCGGTTCCCCTTTAGGGATTATAGTGGGCTTAGTTCTAATTGAAGTGGGGATTTTTACAGTACGACGCTTGGGTTCTCTTGGATGCTGCCACTAGCGTTAACTAGTAAACCCTCTTCCTTTGACATTAGGAGGTTCCGTATCAATGAATTGCGCTGTGGGGTCCTTGCTTGACATTCTTTTTATTATTTTATTCTGCCATTCAGAGCACTTTGTATCTTGTCTTATATCGCGCTGTACCCTCATTTCAGTGATATAGTAGTCGGGGTTATCAGAACTTTGTGTTCTGTGGTTAGGAATTACTCGGTATGAGAATTAAGGAATATAGCTTCAACTCTGTAACTTATCGGTGGCAATTGGTTGCGTTTCCCGGTAATAGTGTAAATAAGTGAGAATTGAGGAATATCACTTCAGCCCTGTAACAAATCGGTGTTAACCGGTCGCGTTTTCCGGTTATAGTGTACAAGTAAATATGAGTTATTTTTTGCTGTCTTCTCTTGCCAATACTTTTTTCATCTTCTGGGTTCGGGTGCAACCAACTTTACACTTTCGGTGCGATTCACACTTCAACTCTCTTAAGTGGGGACAACACTTATTTTTTTGGGAGGGGAACCTTGCTTTCACCTTTTTTTGTTCGTTGACAAAATTAACCGAAGACCAAGGAACAGGCGATGACAACAGCACCCGCTACCAACACCATCCAAACAGCAACAAAAAAAAGGACCAAGGAGCAAAGAGAAGAAATTATGAAGTATGGTTCCGGAAGACTAAACTCTATCCATTGGGCGGTGTGAAACAGTAAAATTCGGTTCGAGGCACACTCAGAATTGTGATTCGTTGCAAATTAATGTTTCCTACGATGCCGAGCCATTTTGGACGTTAAAAATCCGATTTTATTACTCGAAATAGCTCGGTCATAACTAGTTTGAGCGCCCAGGTGGCTCGGCATCATGGCAGCCATTAATTTGCAACGAATCACAATTCTGAGTGCGCCTGGAACCGAATTTTACTGTTTCACACCGCCCAAGGGATACCAGGTTTCTCACAAAAAATGTGACAGTTTTGGTGGTGACACCAAGTGTAATGCTTACTAAAGCTGTTACCCTCTCTTGGATGTAAGCTAAAATTAAGCTAAAGTTTAGGTGATAATTAATGTTGCATCTTCAAAGTATACTATTTGCTAAATAATTTTATTTTCTGATCTTATTTGAAATGTTCCTGAGGCTTTGGAACAAGTATCAATTAGATTGATATGATTTTTGTAGAAATTATTAGCAAAAGGATGTACTTTGAAGACACAACATGAATTATTACATGAACTCTAGCTATATTTTAGCCTGCCTTAAAGAGAGGGTAACACTTTTAGTAAGCGTTACACTTGGCATCGCCACCAAAATTGACACATTTTTTTTTTGTGAGAAACCTACTATAGAGTTTAGTCTTCCGGAACCATACCCGTTGAATAGAAATGATTCTTCCGGGGGTGTTTGTTGTGCCAGGTTGTCTGGAAGCGATATGTTTCTACACTTGCCTGGTCGGTTAATTTTGTTAATGGATAATAGAACGAACCGTGATAATATTTAGACCTAGGGGGAGGCAAATAGCTCTCTTGTCTTATCTTCTACTTTTTCTTCATCTATTTTTTCTTTTACTCTCTACTCCTCTTCTCTACTGAACTGAAATTACTTATTTTCCTTGCTTTCATTCTTCGAATGTAAGAGCTGGTGAGTGCACCTTCTGAGAGGCTGGTGTCATTAGTAATTTTAGTTGATTACTATATATATACATACACAGTTAAATACATTCATACATCACGGTACATGAACGATAGGCTTTGGAAAAAGGGGCGGGAAGTTGATGAGACGCCACCCACCGGTTGAGTATGATGAGCGAAAGAATGAATGGTTCCAGAGGAATCTCACACAATCAAGCTGGGGTATTATCATAACTCATAGGTGCCGTGAGAGCAGCAAAATCCAGCCTATGACCCCGTGTTAATTTTTACGTTATTCTTTCCTTTCTAGTCAGATGACTATGTCATGTGACACAGTCATGTGACTAAGTATGCTATTGTATTCTAGTGGTTTCGAGGGATTTCCTTGGTATGACTCAATGTTCGTGTAACAGAGAAAGGGTATTTAAAGGGCAGTTTCCTCCCTCCTGTTAGATAGGATAGCGCAAGCTTGAATTAATCTCTAAGTCTTAAAGTTATATTCTGAGCATCGTGTACACTACACCTCACAGTAGTTAGTGACATAGATACAAATATTTTCAGGTTATGAGCCCAGGTTTGTGAGTCTTCCACAAACTCAGAGTGATTACCAAAAAGAGTTTGAGAATCTTTCAGAGCATAACGCTATACCATTCTCCTCCTCTCATATCTCCTATCACCGTGGCTAGAGAATACTACGACGCCTACGAGTGGTACTATTGTTGTCACTGTCTCCATCGAAGAGTACACTCAAACCTTCTTGAGCACTTCAACTTCATCTGTTGCGACCGATACAGAACCGAGCTCAGAAATTACTGCCTGAACGTACTCCTAGACGACGAATACGATCTATTCAACACAAGACAATGAAGTAATAGACCTCAACCAAGATAATACCCCTAATACACCTCCCTCAACGATGTCTTCAGAAAATACTCGATCCGGTTTCACTATCGCAACCAAAGACTATCCCAAACTACATGGTCAAGAAAACTACCAAACATGGGCTGACACCTGGGAGGTTGCTTTCGACATTCTCGACCTCTGGGAAGTAATCTCCGGCGAAACGATCAAACCTGAAGTACCCAGCGAGGGATCCTCCACCGATACGACGGCCATTAAAAATTGGACTAGAAAAGATAAACAAGCTAAGTTCTTTCTCTACCAAGCCGTTGACTCTACCTTTCATGCCGACATATCTGCAAGCCCCACCTCCAAGGATGTCTGGCAGGTATTCAAGGACCGATTCGACAAAGAAACCCCCGCTACCAATATGATTCAACTAGAAGCAATCTGGAAAATCAAACTCTCCTCAAATCAGACCATCTCCGATCACACTACCAAGTTCGAAACAGCCTGGAACCGCTTAGCCCAACGATGTGCCAGTGACAAAGAAACCAACGGCACTACCGACGAATTCCGAACGGCAATGAAAGCTTGGACTCCATCCGAGGCAGTAAAAGGAACCATTTACATGCTTTCCGTAAACGATATACATCCTGACCTGTGCGATGATCTTTCAGCAAGAAAGACCACCCGATTCGTCGACTTTCGTGACTACTTCCTCAGAAGGGCAGCAGAAAAAACGGAGAGTAAGGAGGAAGAGAAAGTGTTGAGTGTACCTAGACCCAAGTTACACTGCAACTGGTGCGCATCAAAAGGGAAAAAATGTGACAATCATACGGTCGCAAAATGTCACGGTCTCCAACGGGAAAAGAAGAAGAAGAAGGAAGGAAATTGATCTCATACAGCAGCCTCTACCGATGCAACGGTCACTATCTTAATGACCGAAGCCGGAACCTCTGCCAACAATGACGATAAAAAACAGATCACCAATGATTGGATATGTGACTCAGGAGCAACAAGTCATCTTTCACCCAACTCAGGTGATTTCCTAAACATGAACCCTTCTTGTGAAACCATAGTAACAGCAGACGGAAGAATTCATCAGGCAACTGCATCCGGAGATGCTACAATCAACGTGTGCCTGTTGGATGGAAATCGACAAACAGTGGTCCTTAAACGAACCCTGTATGTACCCTCGATTCGATACTCATTGGTGTCAGAGTCCCGATTGGATGAACAGGGAGTTAGAGTGGTTGGAGAAAAAGGATTGAGGAAATATGAGAAGGAAGGAAGAGTATTCATGGTGGCGGAAAGAAAAAATGGACTGTGGAGTGTTAAGACAAGCAAAGAAAAAGCTATGATTTCCTCTTACGAAGAATGGCACCAAGCCCTTGGACATCCGAGTGTGATAAAGGATTGTTACAAGGATACGAATCCCATCTCTGCCCCTAAGTACTTCGACTGCGACACATGCAGCAAATATAAGTCAACCCATACCGTACCAAAACCCATTGAAATCTCAACAAAAGCCGCATTCGATAAAGTTCACTCAGATCTAAGCGGACGAATATCAGTATCTACTCTAGGCAAGAACGAGTACTACATGACCTTTGTTGATGACTATACACGGTACTGTTGGCTTTACGTACTGAAGTCAAAAGATGGAGCATTCACCGCCATACAACACTTCTGGGAACTAGTGCAGACCGAATTCGGTAAAAGAATCAAAAGGTTTCACAGTGATAATGGTACAGAGTACATAAACCAGAATGTCAAAAATTTCTTGGCTAACCGAGGTGTCATACACACCACTTCTCCCGCCTATAACCCTGAATCAAATGGAGTCGCAGACAGGATTAACCGTACTCTTACGACCATGGTAAGATGTATGATGCCAGGAGACAGGAAATTCCTCTGGGGTGAGGCATATTCCACTGCCGTCTATTTATACAACCGGCGCTGGCATTCAAAAATAAAGACAACACCTTTCGAACGACTAAACGGAACGAAACCCACAATCAGTCATCTACATCCCTGGTTTACCAATGTTATGGTACACATCCCAGCTGAGAAGCGAGGAAAGTTTGACCAAACATCAGAAGAAGGTTACCTGGTAGGATACACTTCCAATCCTACAATATATCGCATATACATACTGCAGCGACACACGATAACCGAAGCAAGGGACGTTAAATTCATAATGACGAAAGGGGTATCGTTCGAATATACTCAACAACCAACAAACGAAGGATACGAAGAATCGACTGATGAAGAAACACCTATATCCCAGTTGACCACACCAGAACCACTCGCTCATCACACCATTCCAGGAGAATTTGTTGAATCTCCTACACAAATACCAACCCCCACCGCGCACACCAATCCTAATGTGACTCAATAACGTACTGGACGATCAAGAACGCGAACTGAGAAAGGTAAAGAACTTGATGATGAGATCCAATGCAAACGATCCAAATCAAACGCACCTACAACCAGACGTACCCGTTCTCAGTCAAGAGTAAGATTAGACACAACTGAAAAACTTCAGAAGGCTAAAAGACTCTATGACGACAACAATCGAGACCTTGAGGATAGTGACATTGATGACGATGAGGCACAAATCCTAATCGAACAAAATGAAAGATTGGTGAGAAGTATAAAAGAGTTGGAAGACAAGCTCTATCTTGCTGAAGATAACGAAGTAGCCGGACTGATGTATCACATACCAGATCCCAACAATTACAAAGACACTATGAAAACACAAGAAAAAGAGGAATGGCAGAAAGCGATGAATGAAGAGATAGATGTTCTGGAGAAAGGAAGAGTAGGGGAAGAGGTCGACAGACCAAACGGCAGACGAGTGTTAACCGGACGGTGGGTATACAAGGCTAAAGTCAAAAAAGATGGTACCATAGAACGACGAAAAGCGAGATATTGTGCCAAAGGATTTAATCAGATACCTGGGGAAGACTTCGAAGAAGTGTATGCACCCATTGCACGACTGGAATCTCTTAGAATGCTACTTAGCATCTCGGTCCAACGTGGTTACTCTCTAAGGCAACTTGATATCAAAAGCGCATTTCTATACGGCGACATCGATTGCAAAACGTACCTCGAACTACCAGAAGGATTTCGAAAACCAGGGAAGGTTTGGAAGCTAAAAAAGGCTATTTACGGTCTCAAACAGTCTCCTCGCCTCTGGTACCAGCGACTAACTGAAACACTTGAAGCTCTGAACCTAACCGTTACCGACTTCGACCCATGCATTCTTGTTTCCAAAAATTTATTCGGTTGTATTTATGTTGATAATATTCTAATAACCGGAAAAACCAAGTTGGTTAACAAATGCGTTAATCAATTACAATCCCACTTTCATTGTACTGACTCAGGTCAAGCCTCGCTACTACTCGGCATGCAAATCGACACCTTGAATAATGGAATACAGTTATACCAGGAACGATATATTTCGGAAATGTGAGACAAGCATAACATGACAGAAGCAAAACCAGTAGTGACACTAATTGAACCTCATTCAACATTGACCAAAGCTAAAGACGATGACGAGTTATGCGACCAAAAGACATACCAATCCACAATAGGATCCTTGATGTATGCTGCTGTCGCCACCCGACCGGATATCGCCCATGCTACCGCCTTTCTAAGCCAATTCTCCTCCAAACCAACAAACACCTATTTATCAGCTGCCAAACGAGTTCTCCGATATCTAAAAGGCACAAAAACGAACGGATTACGATACACTCGAAATCAGAACGATACACCGATACAACTCTATTGTGACGCATCCTTCGCTTCTAACCTCGACGATAGAAAATTGTTTACTGGACTTATCGTTTTAACCTACGGACACACTGTTATTTGGCGATCCAAAAAACAAAAAACTGTTGCCAACTCAACAACCGAAGCTGAGTATGTCGCCCTCGCTTTTGCCGCTCGTCAAAGTGTATGGATCAATCGTGGCCTACTACAGATGGGAATCACTACAGTACCGATCATACACTGCGATAACACTGCTGCCATAAAACTGACAGAAAATGCAGGAGTTTCCGATGGTACGAAACATATCGACGTTTAACATCATTACACGAGAGAATTAAGGGAACAGGGGAAGATAAAAGTGGTTGTTGTGGAGACAGAGAATAATCTAGCGGACATTTGTACAAAGGGATTGACGAAGGTGTTATTTGAAGGTTTTTCGGTTAGGCTAGGAATGAAAACGTAGGGGAAGTGTTAATTTTTACGTTATTCTTTCCTTTCTTGTCAGATGACTATGTCATGTGACACAGTCATGTGACTAAGTATGCTATTGTATTCTAGTGGTTTCTAGGGATTTCCTTGGTATGACTCAATATTCGTGTAACAGAATAAGGGTATTTAAAGGGCAGTTTCCTCCCTCCTGTTAGATAGGATAGCGCAAGCTTGAATTAATCTCTAAGTCTTAAAGTTATATTCTGAGCATCGTGTACACTTCACCTCACGGTAGTTAGTGACATAGATACAAATATTTTCACCCCGGCGTTCCGTTTCCTCAGCCGAGCTTCCTTCGCGTGAATCATGGCACTGCATATGCAGAGGTTTGCCAGAGGGGTTTATGGTTCGCCAGACAGCCTACCGGTGATACTTAGAAACAGCGAGAGAAAAGCTTGAGAAGATGAACGTATGTTCCACCAGCCTGATCTAATTTGCTCCGTCCCAGAGGCCCTGGGTGTTCCATTCTCCAGGGGTAAGGTATTGTACATGGACCAAATTAACTGATCGCGACAACGATGGTGAACGCATAATTTTGCCGAGATGACAACCTCCATACATTCTACCACCTCAATATCAACCACCAAAAATAATAAAAAATATTCTAGATACATAGCAGTAATCAGTACTTAGTATACCATCCATCAGCCTTAGTATTTGCCTCAATCCTATCCACCATAGATCCTACCAGAGTATCAAAAACCTTTGAATCAAGAAGTGGTGAACCAAAGAATCCAGTCCATCTGTCTGCGGGCCCGGATGGGATAGACGGCAGTTCTTGGAAGTGCGCCGGGGAGTGATGGGTATCTTGCCCTCTGTCTGGATGACTGCCCAGGACGGACTGGCGGGCTCTGAAGGTGTCTCAGGTGGCGCAATTTGCCGGGTAACTTCAGATGACCGGTGGGACCTATGGGTGACAGGCAGGCCCTGGTGGTAATTGGAGAGGACCGCATAAGACAGGTGAGGACTGCGGATGATGGGTGAGGACTACAGGTTATAGGTGGGCACTATTGGTAATTCGCGAAGACTGTAAAAGACGGTTGAGGACTGCGAATGACGGGTAAGGACTGCATGTATCGTTTGGAAGTTACCAATTAGTAGTGGACTGTAGGGACCTACAGTCAGGCTTTTAGATAGTACTCTTTCCCCAATGATAGACACCCTTGCCCTGCAGCTTGGGACAGATGCCCGGGATAGACAGGACGCTTGGGAACACTGTCCAGAAGCTCCCAACAATGAGTCACTGCCTCTTCAATTGCTATTTAGACCACATTCCCAGAACCCCTCATCCTCCACATCTTCTTTGTCCAATGCCTATGAGCAAGTGCTCATTGCAATCTCATTTCTGCAAGAGCCTTAACAAGATATACCCTCTCCACTGCGATCCAATTTTTAAGATTCTGATTTGGGAGTCTCCTCTTTATAGTATTTCTAGAGACATTTGGGACAAGTTTCTTGGCAACGTCTTCATAGCTGTTATTGTGATTTTTGAAGGCTTCCTCAACCATAGCATCATCCTGAGTCTTAGAAGTCTTAGGATATTTTCCTCAGCCCTCTTTGTCCTCCCTCTTAAGATACGTTCTTGCCAGTATATCATGAACTATAGTAAAAGAGATGTTGAGTTGGCGAGAAATCTCTCTCCAGGGTATGCCTCTTAGCATTCGTTACGGAACAGAGCAGGACCAGTTTTGCCCTCCAAGACCCAGCCATTACACAGGCCTGGAGGGCATATTTTCTACGTTCTCCCCACCCTGCCTCCGTCCGGGACCCAACCCCACTCATTCCGGGCACAGGCTCCGTTTTTCCACTACCAAATTTTTACCGGTGTCTGTCTGGGGTATGGGTAGGGCGGGGCCCTGGTTTCGGGTAGAGGAGAGGAAAGATAAAAAATATGCCCCACCCTGGGCCGATAAGCGGGCCAGGACAGGGAATTTCGCCAGGGACCACTAATTGTTTGGAGCCCCGGAGGTCCCATAACGAACGCTAATGCCTGTTTCATGCTGACCATACACTCTCCCTATTATTCATTGACCGAGATGCTTAGAAGGAATAATTCTTTTAGCCTAACTGTGAACAATAGGAGCTATTATTTGTTAGAATCAAAAGAAAGAAGGTATTATGAGTTACAGGTTGAGTAGAGTTCGTTACGGGGCCTCCGGAGCCCCGAAAAACATGGTTCCCTGGCGAAATTCCCCGCCCCCCGGGCTCGTGTAATGGCGGGGCCTCCGAGGGCAAAACCCATCCCGCATCGCCCCGTAACGAACACTAAGGTTGAATGGAAATAATTTTTGTGGGGGGTTGGTTGTGCACCCGAGGTTGCCGGAAAGCGATATGTTGCCTCATGCTGGATAATCCCTTATTTTTGTCCACAGACAATACGTATCGGTGATTGCACAATACTGAAACCATTCAACCGGAATTTGGCAAAAGGCAGATA
Source organism: Tuber borchii (assembly GCA_003070745.1). Taxonomy (NCBI): domain Eukaryota; kingdom Fungi; phylum Ascomycota; class Pezizomycetes; order Pezizales; family Tuberaceae; genus Tuber; species Tuber borchii. The sequence continues at coordinate 162,006 of NESQ01000014.1, read as the reverse complement.
ATGGTAATTGTAATGGCAGAACAAAGAGAAGAATTAAACCTAAAATACCGTAAGAACTGAAATCATTGAGCCTCGTGCTAAAATAGCAGAAATTCCCTAAGGAAGTAGGTTCAGCGAGGAACCTGCTTCTTTAGTCAGCATGTTTTTCTTCATAGCAGGTGGGGTACAGTCCAAAGTTTCTTTACAGATTTGTTATAGAGTATTCTTCACTACGTATTTCATTATAAGGTAATGAGAGAATTTGTGTGGGGTCTTTGAGCTCACAAGCAGTAGTTTGAAGTAGCAAAATTTTCAATCCAAAGAGGTTCCTTACAACGAGGTGCGACTATATTCCAGTTCTTACAGCTTTATTTTTGTAACAAGGAAAAAAAGAACTCTGTAAAATCGTACCTGTATAGTGATCCGCATGATTTTTTGATGTGGGTCGCACTATTCTCGCTTAGACTAAGCTTTCAGCAAGACTTATCTAGTGGCTAATTACCCATCCATATCTTGTTTCCAAGAGGGAAGAGTATATACGAAGCTAGCGACCAATGTCACCTGTAGTTGAATGTTTTCCACTGAAAGCAGCCATATTCCTAACCTTCCAACCAGTGATCTAGTAAAGCAATGCAAACAAAATCTTCATCTACATGTGAAACTATTCCTGGATTCTAATTTCCAGCCCTCTAGAACTCTATCTAAACTAAATAAGGAATTATCGGGAGAACTATAGTTGGAACATTAGCCTTGGCACAATTTCCGACAATTTGGATGGGAAATAGAAGGGCTTGGGGCCGTTTTCAACTTGAACTTTACAACATTGCAAGCGAGAGTAGTTAGAAATTCTTTAATTATTTATAAGCGCTCGAGGAGGTATAGTATAGGAAGAAACTTTGGATCGTACTGTTAATTCCCAATTTCTTTCCCAGAATCCGGATGTATTAAATAGAGAATGCGAAATAGACCGGTTTTGGGCGGTATATTCAGTTCTACCGGCTGCGACCCGGATGCGCGTGTTATATTAATAGTAATAATAGTACATGATTGGTTAGTTGAGTTAGTTAACGGCGCTGTGATAATGAGCAGGGATACGCGGTTTGTTACAAGACGGTCTGTGTGTGAGATTCTTATCGCTAGCGTAGTACCGGTGTGGGGTAGGGCGACCTCGTAGGGAACTTTTAGCAACTACGGGATCGTTTCGCTGCTCGCTAAAAACTCTTTTTGGTGGAAAGTTTGTCGAGCAGAACTTCCCGCGTATAACCCGCGTTTCTTTAGCTAGACAGGCGCAACCGGCCCGCAGAAAACCGTTTGTTCGACTAGTGTACCTTACGCCGGTTTGGTTTAGCTAGGATAAATTCATGACATTTTCGGAGACAACCGCACAACAAAGAGTTTGTACCTGGAGACCACGATATCTATTGTCCGTGGACATAATTAGGGCCCGTTTACCTATAGGCGGCCGTCTAGCAACCAGAGACAGTGCCGACCGTCAAAGAAAGTCAATTAGATAACAGACTTTAAGCTATACACTAGAAAGTATGTTAGGTAAACATGCAACAATTCTGCTTTATTTACACACCTTCAACTGTCTGTCTATTTCTAAAAATTCAATTTGTAATAGGTGGTCGAGTAGACGGTGGCGTCTCAACCGTTATCCGACAAACAGAGCGAAAGTGTTTGACCAATTTTCCACCGTCCTAGATTCCTGTAGGTAGATCCTGAACAATTTACGTTGCCTACTATAGGTAAAAGCTACCTACTTTGCCACACTCTCCCCCACTGTCAAGCCCCGCTTAACGGTCGGCATCATTTCAGGCTGTTAGACGGACGTCTATAGGTAAAAGGGCCCTTAACCCCCGACCAACGATCGACCGCCAAGCCACTCTCCTTATCACTTCGCGCTTTCAACACCTAAAGAACTTTCTCTAAGTCAATTATTAATATCACTATGTATTCTACCCTGTACTTAGTTTTTTGATATTTTTTCCCTGCTTTAACAATTATGGGGCTGGTGGGGGAGTGTTGTTGTCATGGCCAAAGTTTTTCACACTCTGTTGATCCGCCGTTAATTTTGTCTATGGAAAATTAACAGGGGAGACATTCACACCCACGGGGGCGGCCCTGCTTTCCAAATAACACATTGTCCTTGGGCTAACGACTATGCTGCGCAGATATTACTAGCGGTAGGGGTTATGCTCTATTATACACACAGCACTTGGGCACTTCTGTGATCTTGCTCTCCAGGAAACGCAAGCTAGGAAATATGGTAAAGTAGACCTAACTCGGTCGGCACGAGAAACACCAGAATGATATAAATTTAAATAGGGTAACGATTTTAAAGCAGGAAAGTATAAAGTCTTAGACGGGAGGGAACCACACGACGACCGATATGAATGTATCAGACTCCCGAATCTCCAATTACTTTGAGTACAATGTTCATCAGTCGTAAAGAGGCTAAAAGACATCTCTTCGAATGTGTTAGTAGAATTAATGAGAGGGAACATGGGAGTACTCACGGGATTTAGAGAGTGTCCTCCGGGATGGTACAGAAATCTAGGAGAGACCAAGCGTCGTACTTTAGTTTCCCCTTCAATCAGCAACATTCCAACTAGGGCCCCCAAAATAGAGCTGAATAAAGGGCGCAAACTTCGATATCTCTACCGTGCTTTTCAGCAGCCCTCATTCCCTCCCAGATAACTACCTTCTGGGCAACCAACGCTTCTTCCGTGATCCCCATGTTCTTGGCACGCTGCTCAAACTCGGCAGTCCTCAACCTCTTCCGCACCTTCGCTCTGTTCGCCTCACGCCTGCGCTGTGCTGGTGTGACTATATCAAAGTCGCTAGTCCCCGGGAGGGTCAGATTTTGGAAGGGGGGTTATACTGCGTGTCACCAGGAGCCGATCATGCTCGATCTTGTGAAGATTTTCCCAAGCAGTTCTCTCGTCACCAGTGAGCCCGTGAGCTCCGGGGCGCCCGAGGTGCCTCCACAGGTATCCGTAGGGAAATTTCCCCTTGAAAACAAACGAGCAGCTCAAGACACGGCATGGGAGTGTATCTAGTCTAGGATTGACATTTGTGGCGTTGGGCAAGGCTTCTACGAGGATGGAGGAGGAGTTAGGGATTTGTTGGAAAATCGCTTGATTCTCCGGAGAGGAGGCAGAGTTGTCGGCGTCGGTGGGCACATAACCTGCGGAAATGTCTTCCTGGGGGCTGCGAGGCATGACTGTAGATTTGGGAGTCTGGTTTTTTTGGGACGAGAGGTCTTTGTGAGCTTTATCTGAAGATGAAGGTGGAGCTTGGATGGAAGTCATTATGCTGACTACAGTGGAAGGTTGTAAGGGAAATTGTGTGAGAGGATTTGACTAGGCAACGAGTCTTACGTTACCTGTTGTTATTACGGTATGGGGAGGGGAGAAGTGAGCTTTGGCTTACCTTAAGAGAGAGGGTAGTCTTGGTTGTTTGTGAATATTCCTGCCAGGTATTCAGGGTTAAAGAGGTGGGGTGACGGAAATGTTCTTGATGGAGCAGAATAAGAGTTATATAGTTGCTCCGTCTCCCTGTAGATGCCATATTATTATGAGGACTTTTGTTGGTCTTGAGTTCTCACTCACAGGTAGTGGCTCCTGCGAGAATTTGCATCACCCACACACAGGAGGACACAATTAAGCAAGGCACTGTACCTACGCTTGTCTACCGGCTTTAATATATCTCATTCTTACCACAATAGTCTGGGGGAGTAGTATAATGTGATCGGGGTACACCCGCACTAAAGATCGGCTCAGGGGAAAAAAGCTCGTTTTCTTTCCTAGGTTACCGTAGTTTATGAGGCAGGGCGGGGGGTTGGAGGAAGACATTTTTAGTACTGGAGGGCAAAGGGGGCTAATCATATAGCTAGTAGCTTTCGAGGTGCAGAAGAGTGGGCGGGAGTATGTTAACAAATCGCACACAGGACTTTATGGATTGGGCAAATCAACCGTAGTCCCAAGCTCAGTATGATGCCTCCTCTGAAACGCTGTGTGGTGACTTGTTTTTCGGAGCGTGTACTCGCGGTGGGGTAAAATATTGGTGCAAAGAGGGGGACAAATGTCTGTGCGAGGAACACAAAAAAGAGCGGTTATTTTCCTTCTTTGGTATCTTGGCATCTGAATGAAGGGAATTTTGAATTGGCCATCTTGACCCCAGTTTGTTCCCATACATTACCCCTACGGCGAGTAAGTTAGGCCGATAGGGTGCAAGATCCTGTTGCAACCCTTGTCACACAAACGAGCCAGGGTTTCATCATAGCTCACAAGCACCGTGATTTGCAGGGCGTTAGAGCCTATGATCTATGTGGGGAGATCTACTTATCCTATAGTACCTGCATCTCCTTCATTTAATTGAACGGGTCACACACGCATACTAGTTCTATCTGCATCCGGTTTCCGAGAGGGAAGGACGAGTATCTAAGCTTGCCTTACTGTGTTTGATATGACCGGGAGCGGCGTAGCAGCACAGGTCAGAGTGCCGGTACTTTGTCTTGGGATGTGCTAGGTACGGTAGATTGGTAGAGAAAGCTTGCTACGAGGTTCAGGGGTGTAATGGGGCCCAGTACGGTTGTGGGGCCGATGGGGCCGAAAGGCTGTATTTATATCGTATCATGGAGTGATGGTGGACATGCAGTTTTTTTCTCTACTTTTACATGCTCACTAACTACAAGGATCTGATACTGTGGCATGTGATAAGGATTTATCTCGGGGTTTCAGTCTATGGCCCTTCCTCCGTTTACCCTCTCATCATTGGGATGGGGCATGACTAAATGATCAGGGTTGGTGAAAAGAAGAAAAAAAAAGAGAAAAAATTCAACACTACCAAGAAATTACTGGAAAGATCCAGACCGATTCCCAAAAGCGCTGCAGCGGCCACACCAGAAGTACCGACTGGTATCTGACCATGCGCACAAACCAATCATTAGCCCCACTACTCAATGAGAGACCAGGCTAATAAACCAGTTTCTCGATTACGTTCATACCCAATTAAATATTTTCTGTTAGGATGCGCACTTTTGCATGAGAGTTGAGGGTTCGTGACAATTCTGGAAAGGCATATCGGGGGTTTATGCCAGTAGAAAAATGCCGGGGGATTCCCTTCGATGCCGCGGGGTCTCGACCGATGGCGAACTTTACTCACTCGTCTTTTCTAAGAATAGCTTCTCTGGGCGATATTTTTCCGGACTCCTCACCAAAAATTCGGCTTACTGTAATATCCCAGCGATAAATGGACGAGCCCCGGGGGAGGCGATGGGGCGAAGAAACTGACGAGCATTAGCAGCCACCACAGCACAATTACAGGCCCTAAGATCGCCAAAACTGTCATTCTTCCGGTCTAAGCGACACAGCGGCAGAACTTTCCACCACCGTATAAACGAAATTGTCATCGGCCAAGCTCTACTCCATCGCCAAGACACAAATCCTTATCAACCGACCCAATTTCTTCCCTACCCTTTTTCCCTTTCGATTCCTAGATACGGGCACTAGACATAAGTCTTGTTATTGCGGAGTACTGAGACACGCCTATGTACCTAACTAGTATTCAGCCAGTGTTCGCAACGGGGCAGTCCGTCCGTCCTGAGCTAGGACGAGGACGGACCGCATTTTGTCGTCTCGTCCGGTCATTTTCTAAAGTTGCCCGACAAGTAGAAATAGAAGACGAGGACGCATTTGTAATCTTAACCATAAGAGCTCTCATCAGATTGGCACACGAGAGAAAACAGAGGGAAACAACGGTTTGTTGTTGAAGCTAAACTTGAAGGACCAATGACAGATCGATCGGTCAAGTCAAGTGACAAGAAGTGTGAAGGGTGAAGACTGAAAGAATTGTTTCTGATTGCCGAAGGAAAAAACCCCTATGATCCACTGCTCTCTCTTAAATGATAGGAATACCATTGCATAAACTGCCAACCCTCTCCACTACGCAGGAGCATACGCAATCCTTAAAGAAAATACCAAATGTCTCTAAACTTATCCGCATTTTTGACAGTAGTGATTTTTCTATCTGGGGGGAGGCGGCACTATTTTTTTTGCTGGGCCTTGCTGACTAAGCTTTCACTAAGGGCCCGTTTACATAGACGGCATGGCAAGTAGAGGCAGTGCCGACCGTCAAAGAAAGTCGGTTAGATAAACGGGCTTTAAGCTATATACTAGACAGTATACTATATAAACATGCTACTATTCTGCTTTCTCTACACACCTTCAACTGTCAGTCTATTTCTAAAAAATCAATTCGTAATCAGTTAGGTGGTCGAGCAGACGGTGGCGTCTCAACCGTTATCTGATAAGCGATGCGAAACTGTTTGACTAATTTTCCATGGTTGTAGATTCTTGTCGCTTGACCGTCAAAAAGTTACAAGTACAGTACACTCCCGTTCGCAAAGTCCTTGCTCAAAGAAAAGTACTATGGCAAAGTCTTGGCGGCAACCAAGGTACCAGTACAAGCATTTGACATACATTCGCAGCTCAAATTATGATGATGTGGTTAAGGTACACAGGGCTCATATTAACTGGTATGATAGCTGCAAAATTTAGATATATTTCCTATCTATTACTGGACCTCTGGGCGCCAGAATGACTGGTTATGAGGTGTTATTGTTGGATCCAAAATCAAACCACTTGTATTAGTACATCGGTGACCGCCGGGGCTTGTCCACAGTACTTTTCTTTGAGCAAGGACTTGCGAACGGGAGTGTACGTTGCCTACTCTAGGTAAACGCCATCTACTTTGCTACACTCTCTTTCACTATCAAGCCCTACTTAACGGTCGGCATTGTTTCAGGTTGTTAGACGGACGTCTATAAGTAAACGGGCTCTAAGACTCGTGCCCAGTGACTGTACACTCGCGGTAAGAAAATTACCGGACAATATAGGAATAACTTTTTGACTATTACGTAATCATTCGCAGATCTAATTCCGCAATTGTCCGGTAATTTTCTTACCGCGAGTGTACCACAACCCCCGAGAGATGTGGAAATATTACATTATACCCCAAGTGTCAAAAATCAATGCGCCGGTCTCTGTGTTGAATGTTGTTGGACATCATGGGTTGTTCGCCGAGCTTAGTCATAAGGTTGACTTGGCTGTCATTGGCTGCGAGGCTCGCTTGTCTCCTTCGCTCTTTCTTCGATTTCGTTTCTTTTCTCTTTCTTCTCAAATTATTTTTTACACTATCAACAAATCTAATGAAACTGGTCTTAACACAGCTCTCATTTGATCTCTAATTTCTCCTTTGTTCTCATGTTCAGTAAAGCTCTTCCCGCACTATCCGTATCCATCAAGCGGCGTGCAAAAGGATCATTCTACAGACCGCTTAGAGTGCTTGGCTGGCCACGGATCATTTCCAACAATCTGAGCTGACTGTCACTCGTCTACCACACGACTACCGGACCGTATCCATACCCACCCAAGGCGAGGAAAGTGTTAGAATATTCGCGAAGGTTCCCTATACCTTACCCTTACCACAACCACTACCACGACCACGGATTTCCTACTACGACAATGAATGTTTGACCTAAGGAATATATGTTTTGGAAAGTGTTACGGATGATGTTAGTTGAAGAGAGGGTTGTTTGCACTAGAGGTTAGTTGCAGTGGAGATGTTTGGAAGGTTTGAGGAATCGCACTAGGGGATATTAGATGTTTGTGACCAAGAGATGGGAAACGGAGAATGTGACACTACAACGATTGGGAAATAAAGAATGGTTTAGCAGGGTTAAGGATTGTACTAGAAAAAGGGGAAAGCATCTAAGAGGATGAGACGAGTGAAAATGAAGAAAGGAATTGAGGGATGAAATGTTTGGAAGATTTAGGGTGTGGTGTGCAAGGCAAAAGGGAGTGAAGAGAAAGAGGTTGGCAGTGAAGAATAGCTTTGTTGTATTGTTTGGATTCTTGTATATATAGGATGCCGCTGGCAGCACAGATTGAATAAGAATCCCAAGGTACTCTTGTCTGATCATAGCCCAAATAATTTGAGAAAGTCCTCACTTACTTCTAAGCCCACCACACTTCAACCCTAAAACTTTTCAAGTAAAGTAGTAGGACAAAAGGATTGGTATAATCGGTGGTTACCGTGCAATACCTCAATATACCCCACTCCAACCATCAACCACCCCTCAACCCCAATGCCTCCACCTGAGACAGGCTACCACATCGAGTTTGAGAGAGGGGAAATAGTTGCCCTGAGAAAAAAAAAAATCTCGTTGGTAGAAATTGAATAGCTCTTAAACTACCTAAAGAGTACTATCTAAACTTTCTATGACCGCTTCGAGAAGAGGGGTGAGGCAAAAAACGGTCTCATACCTGGAAGACTTAAAATGATGAATTCCAGAACCTACTACAGCCTAGTCAGAGAGTTTAAAAAGGAATGCACCCAGACTTTATTAAAATTGCAGAATAATGTTAAACCACATTCCTCCCTCCAAACAGTCTCAAGAGCTTTGGCTTCAGTCAACATCAAGAAATGGAGAGCCTGGAAAAGACTTCTTCTAAAGGATGAGCATCAGCAAAAGAAGTTCCTTGCATCAGATATGTCGGGGTTGCACTCTGACAGAAGCGACGGCACTTCTGCGTTCATATTATCAAATGCTCCTGGACTTGTGTTCCCAGTGTCAGGTACTCCCGGACTTGCGTTCTCTACGTCAGGTACACTCTGATTGGGGTTACAACTCTCGCTCTCTCTTAACGCTACCTCACGTTGTACTGATGCCCTGTCTAACACATAGCTCCGGTTCACTATCATGACAGTGCCAGCATCAAATTAGCTTTTCTGCATGCCCTGACTTATTATCTCATGTCATCTCCAACATCAGGCCGTACCACAGTTCAGAATCTCACGTGTCCAGGGCAAACTATATTGTAGTATAACAGTTTCTTACTCATTATTTTCTACATAATTGGATCTATATATATATACAGCTTGATGATATACTTGTGCCTGTAAGAGGCCATCTAGCGAATTGTGTTGAGGTTCATCAGCAAAAGTTTAACATGCATCTGACGTATTGGCACTGCGTCCTGACGTATCACTCGTCAATTTTGTCATCTCGTGCATCCCCTGCGTCCTGACATGAGTTTTAATGCCCGTTGCGTCTCAAAGCTGGGTTTCACTCCACTGGGGTCCAGGCGCCTCCCCATCGCCCCTGGCCCTAATGTATCGTCAGGACGCCCCACTTCCTTCCTACCCTCTTTCCTACGTCCCAACTCCTCCCCAAAACAAACTCTTTCCCTACCCCTTCTGGGTCTCCTCCCGACACACTCTCGCACTCATGGAGCGACGTCCAATCTCTTTCGGGGGAGTGACGTAGCTCTAGCCCACGATACTAGTAGTACTACTTGTAAATTTCACCCAAGGTCTGACTAGCGTAATTCAAGAAATTTCAATTTCTATGTCTACTAGTATATACTACTACTCTTCTCTTTCGTTTATATACAGATCTCTTTCCAACCTCCTCGCTCCGCCGTTTCCGACGCCCTGGCTCCACCATTTCCCACACCCTGGTTTGGCTGTTTCCCATGCCCTGGCTCTGTCGTTTCTCACACCCTGGCTCTGTCGGTTTTCACCCCTTGGCTCCTCCGTTTCTCACGCCATGGCTCTGTCGTTTCCCACACGCGGACTTTATCATTTCCCAAACCCTGGCTCCCCGACAGAGCCAGGGCGTTGAAGTGACGGAGCCCAACTTTAATTACTTATATACATCCTTGTTAAATCATATAAGACTTGCCCCCTTTTGCGTGGTTCAATAGATGTCTTTCAATGTCCTTAAATCGATCCTGCTGTTGACAAGCCAGCGCCGGTCCATTTTGGGTATGAGATGTGCTAGGCCTATGATCATTCCTATATGCACAATTGTCAGTTCCCGGGCTTCATCCCTCAAATGAACTGTTACAAGGCCGTGTACGTCTGATGGGCACTCTGAGTTAACAACACTGCTCAATTGAACCCCTGCAAGTTTGTAGACAGTTTCCATGTGCATGTAATCACTGATTTTGAAAAGAGCTATGAGCTTCGCCGGAACACACGCCCTAAGTGGACCATACGTCTCCTCGCAACCAGCCTGTATCTAAATAAAATGATTTCTGCTTGCCTGGTTAGGGAAGTGTCAAGTACCAGTGCACCGGGCCTGGTGTATGTCGTAAACATCAGTTTCCTGGAATGCAAGAAGTGGGATTTCAAGTGCCGTCATTAGTTCAAGCAGTAGCGATTGAAATACCGCCAGATCTTCCGGAAGCCTGCGCCCGAGTGGCAGGTTCAGTTAGCTATATTGTATCAATTCTCGACAAATTGTTTCCAGGGAGATATCAGACATTCTGCAAATATCGACAACATTGGGTATCTCATCACTATGTCCTTTCAGAATCTTATGATAGGCAGTAGGGACTAAGGCGGTTCTTGTTTTCTGTCAATGCTCGACTACCTCCGCTGGTACAACTGCTCTTGCATGTAGCAGGAATTCTAAGTTCAAAAGTCTCATCCAGATTGCATGCTGCCGGCCGTAGCTGCTTAGTATCAGTCTCACTGCGTCAATTTTATTTGAACGTCAATCCATGGCCTTGATTGGCTGCTTGTGCCCAAGGTCTTCAAACTCGGTAAAATACATAGGAATATTGACAAACTGGTAGATGTCCTCACGAAAGTGAATTATTAGATGCATCTTAATAAAGTTGAAATGGGTTTCAGCATGGATGAAGTCCATACGTTGGTGGTTGGCTTCTTGGCGGTCTTCCTCGCGTACCCGGGGCCTTTTTGATCTAGTGACTGACTGGTTTACATGCGTGGGCTGGTGGCGTAGCTCCTTGCGCAGCTCATCAGCCTTGGCCTACGTCTGGTTCGATATCCTAAACTCCAAGAAGATATCTTTCGCTTCGTGAAAACGCTTCGCATAGTTTTCCATATACTGTATGGTCTCATCTGTATGGCTTCGGTATTAAGCCATCATACTAAAAGGATGTAGCGACCCGACGCAGCTGAGCGCACGTTTGAAAGGTTGTACTTGTGTGCTATCAGGCTGTCTCAATGCCACGGCAAGGACTCCCAACAGACACCGCCCTAGAACACTGATCTCCTGTCCTTGCCACTGCGTAATCTCAGGGTAAGCTTTTTTGGGCGTATAGAATCCCGCGTACGGTGGCAAAGCCTTCCAGGTGTCGTCGAACGTCTGCTGTCGTAAGTGTTTCTTGAGAAATTGCTATATCGATTTTATCATATGTTTGAATAGTGCTAGATATATCGTATATGGCAAATCTGGCATTTGCAGTTGAGGATCCGAAACTCTTTGAAGTTCTTGAAAAAAATTTTGCCCTAGCTTTATACCAAGGGGTTCATAACCTTATTTCTTGCGTAATTTCTAACCCGATGATGATTGGTGCCGGTTCCTAACTAATGAGGATAGTGCTCGCATTTAGGACTGGCATTTGTTTTATCCCGTGAATTCCGGCGTTTTCCATATAGTCAGCAATCCACCCTGACCTGATCGGGAAGCATCTCCGGATTTTCCTGTTGGCACAGTCTATCGGGTCGCCCTCCACTGTGATATCTCTCAAGGGCTCAAAGATGAGTATGAATACACCCTGAAGGGTGTTGGCATTAATCTCTCTCTGGAGTTTGTCTGTTGCAGGGATCTTGGCGAGTTTGGGCGCAATGGGCAATTGCCCAAGAAGGAGAACTGCCATCGTTCCAGGTCTATTATGTCTACTCAATGGAAGATTTCTGATAGTAATGTAGACTGGCCATTCCTTTTTGTCCCCCGAGGAATTGGTGAGATGGGTCTGATCAGACGTCCCAATGATTGGAACCACTGTCGCCCCATCAGGAAGTGTTTCCTACGCACTGTTAACAACCTTAAATGAAGGAGAGCGGAAAACAATACTTGAATATCCCACCACCAGTCGGCCACATGTATTTTGGAATATATTCTCTGTCAATTTGGATCAAATTCCCTGCGCGGCGCATATACTAAGTCATCTCGGTTGGTTATCTGCCGAAGAAGATATCTCATACAGTCTATGATGTTGCTATAGAAGAATAGTAATGTGCTATTGCCGTCCTCACTGGCAACATGTCCTTCGAACTATCGTAGATATGGGCCATCCGGATCCAACAATTCAAGAGGTTTCTCCACCATATACATGGAGCTATACCCAATTGCCGCCAGGTCACTGAGATTATTGCAAAGTAATCATTGAACTGCGACTTCGAGGATTTACTCTCAATCAACCAAGATGCAAGTTTGAACCACTTCGCACTGGTGAATGGAGCCCATGAGTGCTCACACAGTTTGGTATGTTCTTGCTCATATCTGTTGACGTCTCCAATTGCTTCTCCAGCGTATTGATAATGTGTCTGTTGAGGAGGGGACGAAGATGTGTTGTCGCTAAGTGCATCAATATCTGAGTCATACGTAAGGTCCGTAATTGTGTCACTTTTATATCCAGCCAGATTACTTGCAGGATCCGATTCATAGTATCAATCGGGGCACTGGCTCGGTTCATTCAAGCTCTGATGAATTATGTCTGTTCCGGGGTAGTCAATGCCTTTCGGAGGTGGATTTGGTATGGTTGAAGCAAGTATGATATCTAGATCTGCGTGAGCGTTTCGGTGGTGTACCTCGTATGGGCCTCCGCACATGTATCTTCGACGACAAAATGAACATGTAACTGGCATGGTAGATATCAGCTCTGTGGATTTCAGGAGTTGTGTGTATATTCTGAGGGTAAGCGTAACTTGAAGGTTGCGGCGATTGTGATCTTAATGGGTAAGAGTGAGAAGCTTGGCCCGGCGCCACCACGCTTTGAACAATTACAGTGGCATCGATTTAGCATTATCTGTCGCGCCATCACATCTGTTCAGCTGTTTATCACTTGCGTTCGACTTGAAAAAGATAATTACCGCAACATTAATGCACCTGAACTATCAATTCTTGATTCATCTTGAAATCAACTCAAACAATTCATGATGTGTTTCAACCTCTCTTGAACATGTGCGTGTTGTATATAGAATGTGGGATAATCCTGGCAAAAAGGGAGTTTATCCAAGAATAATATCACAACGCCCACAATATCGACCAATATCCACAGCATCCACCATCTTCACAACATGAGACTCGTATCTTTCAGAAGACTATCTATATAGACCAAAATTCAATCAACATGGCGCAAAATATCAACAATGTACAGTACATCCACATGGCGAATCCGGGAGTAGGCCAGGTGCCTCCCCTGGGGCAGACCGATCAACTTCCGCAAAACTTTCTCGCAGGGCAAATTTGTATGCGTCGCTCGAATCCTGACAGTGGATCAATTACAGCTCATGAATAGAACATGTGGTTCACTGCTATTCCAAAGGACCCGCTGTATACAGCATGGTGGGACCTTACGAAAGATCTGATGATAGCAAGGAACTAAGTGCGGGGATTAAGGGCCATTATTTATCCTGAGGCTGACTTCCAGCCAAGCGTCGCAGGTATCAGGAGATGGCGCTCTGCATATGAGGAACTCGCCATAGCATCGGCTGTGAATAATCTGGCTCGTATGCAGGAGATAGATGCGGCTGTCGTTCAACGCATTAAGGACTGTCTGAGGAAGTTGTTTACCACAGTAAAGACTCAGGGAGCTGGTGCCGCCCAGGGTCAGCTAGGAGTCCCCTTTGCGCAGGTGAAGGTTCTGGTGAATTTAGTATCAACAAACATCCCTGCTCAGTGGGGTATTGCAACCGCTGTGCCGAACGTAGCCCAGTTCTCCAAAACGCTCCCCCAGGTAACGCTCCTCCTGATCGACCTGGGAACAACCAAGCACCGGTACCAGCACCCGCACCTCACGTAGCCCTATTTCCCCACTGGCAAAACGCTACCCGGCCAACGCTCCTCCCCCTCTACCTGCCAACAACCAAGCGCAAGGACCACCTTCCATACCTCACGTAGCCCTATTTCCCCACTAAGAAAATGCTCCGCTGGGCAATGCTCCTCCCACTCCACCTGGGAACAACCAAGCGCAAGGACCACCCCCCATACCTCATGTAGTACTATTTCCCCACTGGCAAAACGCTCCCCCGGACAACCCTCCTCCTAATCCACCCAGGAACCACCAAGCGCCAGGACCACCCCCCGTCCCTCCCCGACCGGTTGCTGACCATGCCCCTCCAGTTGATGACCCTGCATTACCAGTTGATAACCCTTGCGTTACCAGCTGACGACTCTGCATCACCAGTTAACGACCCTGCTCCACCACCAATGGCACCATCCCCTCTACCAAATCGCGATATGGCCAACATTATGCCAACAGGTTAGTCCTTTTGTAAATTATCTGCTTGTTTCATGCTTTCACTTACTAACGAAGAGAATACAGATTCGAGTGCTCTACTTGGGCACCCACACGCCCTGTGTATAGCATATGTCCTGCATTCGAGACATGGCCTGGGGCTATCAGCTGAACAAAGTGCAATGGTAAAGGTCCCTGCAAACCCACGAGTACTTCATTGGTTTCCCCCCCATATCACTGGTGTAGAGTTCGCTGAGCTAGATTCCTATGACATCCGTGGACTGTCAACAATAATTTACAGAACCATAGCTCACCGCCGGATTAGCTACATCGTTGGCGCTACTGGCGAAGGTCGTAGAAGACTGTCCAGATCTCTCAATCTGCCATTAAGCTTCATAGAGTATAACTTTATCAGGAGTGATGAAGACGTATGCAGCTGGCTTCTGTCTAATTCGGGTCTCGAAGATCGCCTCGACCTTTTGGTATATTACTACCGTGATCGGAATGACGAGAGAACAGACATGGTAGATCCGAGGAGCCTACCGTAGATCGATCCACAAGCCGTCCACCATTGGGCTCCTGACATCCAGGGGGCGCGAATAGGCCAGCCGCATTTTTGAGAACTGGAACTAGATGCCGGACCTGATGGTGGGCAGGGTGAAGAGGCGGAAGAACAAGAAGCGCCCGGGGATGAAACGTCTAATAGTTCGTCCTCAGAATCTGCGCATGAATCGAAGGACATCACTGGAATATTGCCATTCCCTGTAGAGGAAAGGGCTCAATGGCCTGCGATCGGTATCCAAGTTGCCATCAAATCATCGAGTTTGCTAAATCGACAGTTGTGATTGGACTTGCTTTATTACCCTAGTCAAGTTGGCAAAGAGCTTAAGCCCGGGGCTCATTTTGATACCAAAAATTGCGATGATGAAACACCCACGAGACTATGATTGAGTTGTATCAATGAGTTTTTGAAAGCCAATGGGGTAGGGAAGCGCGACCCTCCATTCGATAATGAAACTTCGGAGGAACCTGAGCCCAAGAGGTTGCTAGAGGCTTCCGTTCTGAGGGAAGAGTTCCAGTGTGATGCAAGACTTTCATCCAACCGTCGATGGTTCACCAGTTCAAACTAGATGAGCAGTGGGTGAGCGGTTTGTTCTGACATTGCATAGGGATGTTTGTTTCCTTTTCTGTTTCGCGATGAGTTCAGCGATAAGTTTAGCATCTAGAGTGTTTACTAGATGCACCTAGGCATGTAATAGTAGTTTAGTTTCATAGTGTTGCCGAAAGGATTTTCACGCTAGATAGCGTATAAACAGTCCAGATGTGACGTGCTGTGGGGGAGTGTCGAAAAATGGTGGGCCAAGACTTCGACGTCAAAAGGATAGCGACCTCACAGATTGTAGTTTCGTGGCTCTTATTGCGGCTTAAACCCCTATTGAACATACAACGCCAATTGACATCTTACCCTGTCGGGCTACCCCCATATCACACTCACGTTCCCCTTGACGGCCAAATTTCTATTCAACGTACAGTCACGCCCAGCCGGACTTCCTTATCGTTGTTCACTGGCACGAGGAGTGTAAGAAGGCCATCCTGCCCCTGGCTCTCCCCAAGAGCAGTTCCACACACACTGACCGTCTCCCCTGGTCAATGCTGGGTTTGACATCCGTTGTTCAAACGCCCATGACACAACACGCCTGAAGAGCCAGAGGTTGAATTTACATAAACTGCCTACTCATCTTGACGAATAGTTCTTACGAATCGTTCTTACGCCACGCATTCAATAGCAATGTTGAAACAAATACACACACTGGTGCAAAAGACTAAGTAAGGACTATGTCTACATCAATTCACGAGGGCATTATCTTAACATCTCTGTCGCTCTCAGACATTATGCCATCCAAACACCTGCAGACGGCGAAGCCACCAGTGCCAAGCTGAGAAAACCGTACACCCGAATAACTGCCACTGCAGTTGAGTCATCAAGAACATAGGAATTGTTCCATATTATCAAGACCACCCAGTCTGTACCGTCAATCTATCAACTAACAGTTACGTGGATAGTCATTCATTGATGTTGGACAAAAAGCCTGCATTTCAACTGGCGGTGCAGGATTCATGGTGGGTGAATGCAGCCATCCAGTACTACGCATATACCAGAAAGGTCAGTCCTAACTGTAGGTAGGATCAGGAGGGCGCCCTATGGTGAAATTTCGTACGCCAAAGGTTGGTGTGGGTTTCCCAAACGCGACAGGGGCAAGGGCCCTAACACCATTTGGCGCGAAAATATCCAGGCCTACATTACGGCACTCTCACGGAAATCTGTGTCCCTGACTGACGATCAATTAGACTCAGTCATCATTTTTACAAGCTCCCTTCCCCCAGTCAAAGTCCATATTGCAGGTATCAAAAACAAGCATCCCCAAGAAGACGTTGCAGAAGTCAAACGCCAATTAACGCACTTAGGCAGAAACATATATAGAAAGCTGCAGGCGAAGATGGATCGTCTCGATGGGGAAGTGCCGAGAAGCTGGATTGGACGCTGACTTGGAACAACAGAGTAAGTTCTCATTGCCTGCTACGGTAAATTTGGCTATTCGGCTACTGGTACTAACTATTGTTTCTAGCAGTTTAATGCGATTCAGCTTCTCCATATAGCCTAAGGGCGATCAGACTCCACATTGTTCTTCGGACGGGGACTCCTAAAGCTAACCAGCCTTTGTTGGACCAGCGCTGGTATGCCACCAACCCCGGCGCAGGGAGACCGGGCATAGAGCCACCTCATTGTGCCAGCAACACTCAGATCCTCTCCCTATCTCTGAGCTGATATTTTTATATAGACATGATGACACCCAGGCATGGCACCTGGCCAATCGGGATGAAGATCCTCTGGTTCTTTTGGTGCTGGAGTTACGTCAGGATCTGGGCAGGAATCGAGAGAAGACCCCCACGCCGGCATCTGGGCGATACCCTATTTTTAATGACAAAGTCTGGGCTCCCTGGTAGCATATGGATGATAACGTAGAAGAGGAAAATCCCAGCCACGATGGACATAACGAGGTCTCCGGCAAAGACGACCAAAGCAATCCCGATGAAAGCTTGGGCGAGGACAGTTACAACGATGAGGAAACGTTGGGAGATACTCAGGTGCCAGCTAGTAATCCCAGCCGTACTAGTAATCGCTGTCGTACTAAAGACATCATTGTTGTTGTTAGTTTTTGTGCCCAATGTGCTTTTGATTCAATATCTTAATACAAACTCTATGGCTAATCAAACACCTAGGACGACGATAAGGATGTTTATAAACTCCCATGCAGGGGACTCAGAAAGCGACTCTTCTCCCATTCGTAATGCACTTAGAGGACATACCCAGCATTCTGAACATAGAGACCCAGACACTGGGCCCTCTAAGCTGTCGGAGCAAGAACAACTAGGATCTATGAGGCACCCTACTCCCATTGGTGATCCACCTGGAAGACGTACGCAGGATTCGGAATATAGTGATCCTGGGACTGGACCCTCTTGGCCTTCGGAATAAGAAGAACTTAGATCAATCAGGGATTATGTCCAAGCGAATCCCTGGGCGATGCAGCTATTAATGGTCCCGAGGCTGTGGCGGCTAAGCCTAGACCACTGACTCTGGTGTCCGAACCTGGACCAGCGACTCTAGTGCCCAAAACAAGAGAGCGTCATCGTCCCACGCGTGGGCATAATTGCACCATAGCCAGCCCTATTTCCCAACCTGAACAATCTGAGGATCATGATATTCATCGTGGGACGTCCACTACCACCACGCCCGAGATCTTTATACCCGCAGCCAATGCCCCGCCTGCTCCTACAACCTCTATTGCTCCTGTCCCTACAAGAGTTTCTCCCGGTATAGCTAGCCCCCCTGCCCCCCAGCAAACTACGGCAGCCGGAACTACTAGGGATGCTAGTACCCACCCCAATGCGACACACACTGTTGGGAAAAAAATATTCAAATGGTAAGCTGACACATGTAGTCTTAAATGGCACGACCAGCCTGAATCCCTGAAGCCTATCCCCTATTTTGAGCCAACTCGCCGCGGCAGTCCCTGAATATAAATATATTGATATTTTTTCCACCGCCCAAATTTCCCTATTTGTTTGATACACCTTTTCGGGTCGTCTGGCATTCTTTAGATTTTCGTAGGTTGTTGTCGCTTGTATAATAGTAATAGTAATCACACTCAGAGGCCCACTTCAAGTTGCTTTGGAACCTGGTATTCGCTACCTTTCAGATTTTTCTCGTACTAGTAATCAGCCCACATCTCGTTCTAGGATGTTATCAAGACAAGCGTCCACAAACTCCGTGGGTCTATTGCTAGGCTGTGATCTTAGTGCTTATTTTTACATTTGGTTCAGCTCGGCTAATTGGACGCCGAAAGATGAAGATATATACCGCTAACTCTTGTTACATATTTTTAGATACGTTCAGCTACCCCGATTAGGCGTCGGGTGATGAGAGTACCTGCTGCCAAGTCTTTTTAGGCGTGGCGAATAACATGAGCGATAACTCGGTTTCGACTAATCCTTCTTTCAGGACTTTCTACGGAGCCCTCTGGGAGTTGAGATCGTCTGTGTCCCGAGCGCAAGTTGGACAATTCTCAAAACCAGTTCCCCTGCCAATTTATTCACTCGCATACCGAGTGAGAGTCTGTGCCCATCCACATCTGGTATCGCTTGAACAATAACGACTACATCGGCCTATTCGCCAGCTCCTGGCATACAGGTTCCAAGGCACCCAGTGCTCTGATTCCACATCTAGAAATCAGGGTAGATAATTCTAATGTTCTTTTGACGTAGTGAGTGTCCCGCGAGCAACCCCTCGTCAATAACCGACACCCCTTCCAGCCAGATTTCGCCCAGCCAGCATGTTGGCTACTCTTTCACTTCACATAATGTTTCTGATGCCTGAGTACGGAATTGTCAATATCTGGTTCTATAGACCAGTATGGCTCCTCCAAACCATACGAACGATTCTCAAAAGGCAGTTTCGTAGGCAAATTTTACTCGGATCGCGCACTCCTCCACTGCATGTAACTCTCTTCTAGAGAATTTGGTAACTCCCGTACTTGAGATTGTCTGGGTCGCCGGCAATAAGATTTAGCCCATGGCCCGGCCAATTCAATCAGTTGCATACTCAGTGATCGACTATCCATAGCTATATCCGGTCTGGCGTGACCTGACAGTATTTTACTTATTCGCTAGGTCAACTTCTTACATACAGTTTCTAGTCCTTTCAGTGCGGCTGATTTGGTGTTAGTAGATGAGAGTAGATACTCCTAGTGCTCTTTTGTGGTGGCAATGTCTCGCGGGCAGCCAACATCGCTAAACGACACCCCTTGCAGCTAGGTTTTGCCTAGCCCCGACACTAGTGACATCTTCATTTTGTCTAATATTTTCCATGACGGACCAGTGAGTCCTATGATATTCAAGAAAGCGTTGATCACGAATGCAGTATTGAACACTCACAAACCCCCTTTGCGTAAGAGTCGTTTGCTCTTGGATACCGAGTGATAGTGCGTAAGGCTACCAACCCACTAAATCTTAGAATATGGATATAAGACCTAACGCGTCCTGTTCAACACAAGAATCTACATAGACTCTGAGCCTTCACAACGCGGGATATATATTTCCATTGTGTATTGTCCTGATTCCTATCTTACCCAACGCTCGCTAACGGTCCAGTATCCGATCATGTATTCCAATTCACGGAGTGAGCCAACTGCCCGAGTGGGCAATCTGAATGGGAATTGGCGCGAACTTGTACCCGACAGCATTGGAACCAGTCAGCCAACTCCCCGAGTGAGCAATCTGAGCAGAGGTAGGCACGGTGCTGTATCCGACACTATGGTATGCAGTCAGCTAACTATCAGAGTGTGCAATCAGACTAGACGTGTACGTGACATCGTACCGGAGGAGTCAGGATCGGGAACACAGTCGACTGAACCAGGTAGCTTCCATAGGCTGACACTGCAGGACCAGTTATCAAGTCGGAATTCTCCCCCACCTCCAATTGCCGGACGTGTTGAAGGCTGACCCCCAATGCCATCACGCAGGAGCACAATTCAGACCACCCTGTATACCGAATCTGAGATGGAGCCTGATGGACAAGGACATCTGGAACCTGTTCATCTTAGCGACGATAGTGGGGATAAGGAGTACCATGATTCAGACGATGGGGAAGAAACCGAAGAAGAAACCGAACCTGATGTAGAGGGCCTCAATAGCGCAAAGGGGACTCTATCGGGATGACTTTAGGGCTCTCAAACGGCTGAGAGACAGGGAATAAATAATCTAAGGATGGTGCCACCCTCGACCAGCTCTGGATCGCAGGACGCAACTCTTATCCTGCGGACCCCAGCGGCTTGTGTAAGGATAATTCCCAGCAGGACCTACACTACACTAGCATTGCAGTCATCAAGTACAGCACGGTATTCGTCTCCACTTAGAATCCCTAGTACTACTACATCTGGTGTTAGAAGCTCGAGCCCAGCAAAAAGCGAAATAACCAGACCACAGCCCGGACTGATCAGGGGAGTAATAAACTAATGGCGAAATATGATGACCGGGGTAGAAGGAGAAATACTAGTCGTGGCAACATATGTGATGCTTCAGTACACACTCTTTGTTGATACACTCCCAGACCCAGTTACTTTGACGTCAGTAGCGCACCTTGTTTGGACTCGCGTGTAGGATGAGATTGCGGATGCAGGGAAATTGAAGCATCTGAGAAAGGTCTTCACCTTGTAAGTGCATTTGGACGTGATAAGATACAGGGTGTTTTACTAACCATCAAAGGTACGGCAAAAATACTCGGCTGTGGGGGGGCAATTCGTATATTATATAAAAAATAACATAAAGAAATTATACCAATTGGGAGGGGACTCGACAGCTATCGCGTGTAGGGTCAAATACCTCCTCGAAGAGGACAGGCTCCTGTGTCCTTCAGATGGATATCAGGTTGGTATCACTGATTGAGAAACCAGGATTTTGGATTACTCCTGAGTATGAACTGGGGGTAGAAAATAACCTTCCGGTTCCTTGCGCCCCAGATTGCCGACGATTTATATGGTAAGTATTTCAAGGGCAAGGGAATGGTGGGGATCTTAAACCCGGGTGTTTTAGAGAGTATCAATGAAACAATTGTCTGCCGCACATGTGCAATACTCTGCCATACCCTGCGGGTGTGGTGAACTAGGGCACTCCTTGACCCTCCAGAGTTCAAGTCTAAGGCCGTCAGAGGTAAGAGTTTCCTGATCACAGGGCCTTTCATTCTGTTCCTTCAAGACATAAAGAGCTAACAAATTTTGCAGGATCATTTCTGACGGCAGAGGAACACATGCCAGGGGTTCCCAAGTGCGAGGTAAGAGCTGATGCTCCGGATTTGGCCTGAAACAATCATGAGTAAGGTTAACCAAGAAAAACGAGTTCCAAAGGCGATGCGCGAAGGCTAAGCCGACAATCATAAGGCAGTTTAAGCGTAATTGGAGCCTCAGCTATCCCGCCGGAATCCGATACAACCCGCTGCGTGACAACTGACACCAATAAAAACTGCTGCGAGGGGACTAGTACGGCGCCTGGATAGTCAACTAGAGTGTGAGCAATCCAGCCAGGAGCCCAGACGAGCAGCCGCGTGAGAACTGACCCCAATCAACACCGACAGCAGTGGCCTAGAAGGACACCAGGAGAGTCAAGATGCGTCGCAGTAGAACGCCAAGTCATTCGACTTTACCTAGTCGGCCATTGCTCAGGCTCTTCGAGGCTTGGATGCTGAGTCGGTGACTTTTGATAACTCATGAGACTTGACGCTGGAGCAGAAGCTGGAGAGCGGTGCCAACCCTGATCTTGCCAGTCGCCTTTCCATGAACCTGGATGACTTTCAGGAACAGCAGGCAGCTGCGGGCAAGAATGTTTGCCAAAAAAGGTGACGAGGTCATATAGAATGAATTGATTTACTAGGCCAAGTGGTGTTAGCACAACATAGTGATGGGTCCTATCATGCTTGATGCTCACGCATCATCGTGCTGATCGTGCCCATTGCTACAGGATGTCGAGGCGATTACAATGTAATAGTATTAGATAAAATACCATATGGGAACAAAGTTTAATAGAGTACCAGGGGTGGAGTACTAGTACTAGTGACGAAGTCATGAACCAGCGTGTAAGATGTTGAGTAATCTCGAAGGCATCTGGAAGATAGATGTATCGATTTTAGACGGCGTCAGGAGACTTTGGCCTAGCCTCTCATGGTATCCTGAAGGCGTCCAAAGAGCACCGAGCAGTATCGGGACGTCATAGGAAACATAAGCTGCATCACGATGCAATTAGTTGAGAAGGTGATGTTTTAGGAGATGAGAGGCAAGGAACAGAGGCCATCAGGATAGGAGAGACTAGAATCTGAGTACGTCAAGAAGGGAGAGTGTAAAATCAGAAACCGTCGAGACAAAGGGGCGGAGCATTGGATGTCTTTGGGAAGGAGAGAATGCAAGGAGTGATGTCCGGATGGCATCAGAATGCGGTCTAACGGGGATGGCAACCTCCGGACAGACCGTCATACGGATGTTGCGTATAGAATTGCCGTTAATATTTTGAGCGTCACGAGAGTCAGTCGCACAGGATGCTCAGGAACAATATTAGAATTTTTGCGGATGTTCCCTGACTTTCTTACCACAATTCCCTAGATGGCGTTTTACATCCCGGCAGAACCTGGTGATATGACACTCATATAGCGCTAGTGCCCCCTCTACCCAGTCGCCTGATTTCTTAATATAGTTCGTGGAATGTTCTTAAATCAATCCAGCCATTAACCAGCCAAGCCCCTTCCCCCTAGGGAATCAGTTCCACCAGACTGAGGATTGCCTATACATCAACTATCCTAAACTCTCCAGTGTCCACTCTTATCTGCACTATAATAAGACTATGAATGTCTGAGAGGGATCCTAAGTTGACTCCACTCAATGTCCAAACAGCCGCTACCCGACGCACCGCATTCCCGCTGATAAGGTCTCTGATTTTGAAGAGAGCCATCAGCTCTGCTGGCAGATGGCACCTCAGCCCACCATACCTCTCATCAGTACTAGCCTCGACACAAACAAAATCATTGTCACTCCCCTGATTGCTGAAGTATAGACTGCCCATGCATCGCGCACTGTGGATATTGTAAGCGTTGCTGTCTTGGAATGCTAGAACTGGGATTTCGACTTCCGTTAGTGGTTCAACCAGGAGTGATTGAAGTATGGCATGAGCGTCAGGAAGCCAGTGCTCCGTAGGTAGATTACCGCAGCTATATCAGATCAATTCGCCAAGTATACTGTCAAGGAAGAATGCTGACAGCTTGCTAAAATCCAATATGTTGGACAGGTCTTACCAAAGTCATTTCATGATCCTCCTATGGTCTACCATCATTATTTCAGATGTTGGTGTACTCTCAAAATATCGCAGGACATCCTCAGTGTAAACGGCTCCCAACTGTCGAACAGATTTAAGCTTCAATAAGTTTATTCAGATACTAGGCTAACGACCGTAGCTGTTCAAGATTCGGCCTCCAGGATTATTTTTATTCCATTGTGGCCATCCGTCATTATTTTGTTCCTTGCACGCGAGCTATCCAACTCTGTGGATTACCTCTGTATATTGCCAACATGGCGCACATGATCACAAAAATAACTTAGTAGATATATTTTAATAAAATAGAATTGCGACTCACTATGGATTAAGTTCATAAATCGCTAGTACTCTTCTTTACAATCGTCGTCACCAATACGGCGCTATTTAGATGGGGCCATGGACTGGCTCATCTGCATTTTCTAAACTCATAGGTTCTTCCGTTGCTCGTCAACCGTGGCCAGTGTACACTTAGTTACTCGAACCTCTAGAATGATAGCTTTCAGCTTGTCAAATCTGTGCCAATACTAGTCCATATTAGCTATATTGTCAGACCTGTAGCTTCCGTATTGTGACATTACACTGAAGTCGACCAGTGCTCTGAAGCATCCGAGAGCATGTTTGAATGATATCGCTTGTGAACTCTGTGGCTGGTGCAGTGCCACTACGAGAACTCCCAACTTACAGCGCGAAAGATTCCTCATCTCCTTCTTCTGCTATCTTGCTACTTTGCGGCCGGCTGTTTGGGCTACTAACTATCCAGCGTACTGCAGTAATGTCTTCCAAGTATTGTCAAAAGCCTATAGTCACCCGTGTTCCGTGAGAAAGCCATGGATCCAGTCCATTATGTTCTTAAATAATATGAGATTAACTGTATGCAGCATGTTTGGGACATGCAAGTTTCGCACTGAGACCCAGTGAAGTCCATGAAAAACCTTTTAGCCCACATTGATTCCAATGCTGCTGAACTTGACATGGGTGCAGTCTCACGTTTAATACGCATATTATTGGTATCTTGCATAATCTCGTAAGCGATAGTTGTTGATCTTGGTTCCTAATTTCCTAGCAGGTACCTCACATATAGGCCAATGATTGGATTTTAACCTGTGCAGAGTCACGTTTTCCTTATAGGCTGCCGGCTACTATGCAGACAAGATTAGGAAGCAGCTCCGAACCTTCCCATCAGCAGAATCAATTGGGACGCCATCAAGCACTGCGTTGTGCTGTGGCACAATAGCGAATTTCACATACATCTTGCAGTGCAGTGGAGTTTACTTGTCTCTACTATTGATCTACTGTAGTGGACTTTGAGAATTTAGGAGGAACAGGCAATAGTGCGAGAAGTACAACCGGCATTGATCCAGGGCGGTTGCGATGGGGTAACGGAAATTTTCCAAGCGTAATATAGACAAGCCATATGTTATTGAAAACTGGAGTAATTCCTAAAATTGGTCTGATCGGATATCCCAATAATAGGAATTACAGTCGCACCCGCCTGATGTGTTTTCCATAACTAGTCAATTAACGTTGCTGTAAATACGGTTAGGGTAGTCCCTATGAACCTCCTTCCACTATTCCGCAGTGGGCATTTCCATATAGATCGTTTCAGCATTAGGATCGAATTCACGCTACTGCATGTGGACAAAGTCATCTCGGTATGCGATCTGACGAGGGAGATATCTGACATCATCTTAGATATTACAAGAGATGAATAGCAGAGTTCTCTAGCTATTCTCCACCTGTTATGCAAATCATTGTAGACAGGGGCCATACATATCCCAAGAGCGGAGGTGGCTCTCCAGTATATGCATAGAGGTATATGCGGCTAAGGTAGAATTACCGAGGCCTGTCGACAAGTATTCATTAATTTGCAATTTAGATAATTTAGCATCAATGAACCAAGATACCAGTGGGCAATGGTACAAACTACTGAATGGTACCAATGGGTCCTCACAGAGATTGCTGTATTCTAATACAAATCAGCCGACGGCTCCAATTGATTCTCTGGCGCGTGGGTAAACCTACCGTATATCGAGTAAAGAAGACATAGGGTTGTCAGATATCACAGTGTCAGGCTCTTAAGCAGTAAATCTGTCGAGGTAGTGTAGGCTGGGATCCGGACTGGAGTCATAGTAGAATCCAGCACCTCACTCGCATCGCTATAGTGCAATATTCTTATTTCTGCTTTTTTGATAATACCCACCGAACATGTATATCCTACATCAGGAAACATATCATGTTCGTATCCAAACTTTCCTGGCTGCATCCTGGCCACATCCTGTGCATCCTGCAAATTGAAATTTGATCATATTGGCAATATAAAAAATTTCAAAACAGTCCAGCATTGTTATTTTCTAGGTTTTGTACATGGGAAGTCTATACCTTAATTCAGCAAGCCATAATTTAGTTAAAATATAAATATTCGATATTTACAGACTCAGATCAGAAAAAACTTATTTCAAAAACATTGTACTAAATGGCAATTTGATAGCTTTACTATGTTGGGTTCAAAATAGGATCAACAGTCAAGTGGTCATTTTCGGCCTCAAAAATTTTATATCTCAATTAGTCACTCATCTGGGTACCTCATGGCTCCAAATTTTGAATATATACTATTAACTGTCTAATGGATCTTGTTAAATAACACGTTTTTTGATTAGGTCAATTGTGTTTCTCAGAATGCAAAGCAGTATTTCAGGAAGCTCAGGAAGCTCCAGGATGCGATCAGGAAGCACAGAATGCGAACCAGATATTTTTACTGATGTACAGTGGATGCACAAACAATTTATAGATCTGCATGGGCAGTTCTCAGGCATTTCTCATAGGTATCTAACTGGATGTATTTCTCTCGGGAGAATAGCCATTTGCTAGGCATAGGGAAAGTCAGCTTCGTCTATATTGTAGGTCTTGTTTAGATTGTAGGTTATGTATACTACAGTGTTTAGTCTTGAGCCCAACCTGGGGGGATGTTAAGCAGGTTAGATGCTCTGAAGAGGTACTAGTCTTTCATGAGGTTGAGTGCAGACATCACGTGGCATTAGCTATAGTTTGTTTCAACATTACGGAGGTTTCAACATTAGACAAGTTTCAAGATTAGAAAAGGTTCAAGATCAGTGACACTCCTGAGCAAATGTGTGTATCATACTTTATTCAAGTTGAATTAGACAATATCCTTGAGCATCTGATTTGCATATTCTTAGCCTATCTTGAAAACACAGTAAGATTCTGTCAAAGGCTCTAGAAGATTTAGGTGTTGTATATATAAAGTCAAAGATGATATTCAAGTGACTTTATACCAAAATCATCCACATTCCGAATATCCATAATCCACGCCATTTCCAATACTCTTATTGATATACACCAAAAATCATCCAATATAGCCCACAATATCATCCATGTACGAAACGGCTATATCCAGAATCCAGGAGAACACCCTGCTCCAGTGGGGAGGATATTCAAACTTCCACTTGGTTCTCTCTTCAGAGAGATCAGTGCCATACCCACTAATCCTAGTAGTTTGATGATAAACGGCCATAATATATCAATAGGCATCCCAAATAATAATGCAGAGAAGCTGTTGTATAAGCAATAATGGAAAATTGTGAAAGATCACCTGGTATCAAGAAACTATATGCCACTTGCTAATTTCCCTATCAGAAAATTCCAGAAAATCATCGCACAATGAGGAGATTGCCTACTGCGTGCAATCACCTCCCCACAATATCAGCTGCCAATAATATGGCTCGTAGGCAGGAGGCTGATAAGCCAGTAATTCAACTTATTAAGGCCTGTATTAGTAAGCTGACAACTACGATCAACAAGCTGACGCAATGTATGTCTAAGGACTAGGCTCTCAGTCTACTAGGTCAGCCAGGAGTCTACACTGCGCATATAATTGGTCTGGAGGTGCAACTAACTCCAAGCGCCAGGATTCACTGCAGTCCTCCAATAGCTGATCCACACCCAGCTCCTGCTCTTCAAAATGGGCTCCGGCAAGTCAACTAACCAAAAGCGTAAGCAGATTTAATGCCACGCATTGTTCGGGCACAACGACTAGTCATAGCTCCTCCTCCACTGCCATTTAACCCACCATAAGCGTAAGGACAAGTCATTCTGGGTCTTGTTCCGGTGCAACAAGTAGGGGTAACTCCCCTTTCATGGAGGTTTAACCAACACTAAGTGCAAGGACAAGTCTTTCTGTGAGTTGTTCCAGCGCAAGGACTCGGAGTACCTACCCTACCACGCCTATTTAAACAACCTCAAGCAGAAGAATATGTCTGTCCAGGAGGTGTCCCAGTGCAAGGTGAAGGCATTTCTGGTGTTGTTCCAGTGCAACCACTAGGGATATCTCCTCCTCCACTACTGTTTTACCAACCCACAAGCCAAAGGGCTTTTTGTTCCAGGTCTGGTTCTGACCCAACGACTTGGGGTACTGATATATCCACCACCTTTTAAACAAGGGCAAGGGCAAGAACAAGTCTTTCCAGGTGCTGTACCGGGGCATGGACGCGGAATACCTGATGCTCATCAAGTAGGATTAATGCCTGGCTGACCACTATCGCCCTTTGACCAACGGCAGGCACCAGGACAAGTTGATCAAATGGTTGGTCCAGTGGAAGGACAACATCAGCAAAAAAACAGCTTGCCCCCTGTGCCTCATGTCGTTGAGTTTTACGTTTTGGGGCATCGTGAGTCCTACGATCGCGATATTAAAAACCCCGTTAGTTTTACTAAAGAAGATGATATTAATTCTGTTTTCTGCAAAATATGAGCAATTTTTATTAATAACTCACGGACTTTTTACATACCGAAGTTGAGAAATTTGAGTTCATAACATACAACTTTGTAATGTAAAATGTCTATGAGATATTGATAAAAATAGCTCATGTTTTGCTAAAATTAAGATTTGTATCTGATCATTAGGGGATACAATCGGAAGCATCATGATTAACCGGGGTCACTCGCGATTAGCCAAAACGTAAAACTCAACGACATGGCTCACCGTGGAGAACAAAAGACAGATTTTTTTTTTGCTGATGAAGTTCTTGCAGGTATTGTTCCAGCGCAAGCACACTCGTCCCAAGCAGCAATTGTGCTTGATACCCCATCTGGTGGCTCCTCTGGCAGCTCAAGTCGTACCTCAGCCATCAGCCCAACAATCCACTCTTCGCAGTTACCAATCCTACCTACTCTCCCGGTAAACCACAGGGCGCCAACAGCTGAGTCCATTTCAACAGAACCTGTCTGATTGGGTTTTTCACTTACTGACTAAGGAGTTAGAGATTGGAGCCCTCTGCTTGGACACCAACATGCAGTGCATATTTGGTTTGATCCGCCATGCCGCTGATAGCCACCCTGACTACCCAAATTATCACTGACTAAATTGGCACCCTGTCAATGGGGTACGATTTACTGAGTTTGATTTCTATCACATCTGTAGACTGTCAGTATTGATTGCGAGATCTGTAGCACATAATACAATTCTGTACACAATTGGCGCTACCGGCAAAGGAAGCTGATAACTACAAGACTATCCCCATATGCCCCTCACTTGGCTCAATTATGTCTGCATTATTGATGATAGAGATGCAAGAGCCTGACTGCTATGGAATGCAGTTCTTTAAGACCAGCTTGATCTCGTGATCTATTGCCATTGTCTGAATAACACAAGTAGTGCCCCCACACTACCAGCGTAGGGGCATAACTATCTTCATCAAGGTACTATCTCCAATTGGGCTCGTGAATTACCAGCAGGTATTCGTGAAGCGTGAGCATATAGGTTTGTAATGCATGGCGCACGACAACTGGAGGCCAGAGCTGATCGCCGGCCAATTAATAAAGGAGGTGAATTGCAAGAGGGCGATGGCAATGATGTTTTCCTTGCAGTATTATCCAGTACCTGAATGGATGTCTCTAGTTCCAAGGATACAGACAACGGCACTGGTGGGATGTTGATATCTTCTATTAGAGGAAGAAGGGAATACTCCTAGAAATGTATGCCCCTCACCCTCTAGTGGTCAAGTGGGTTGAATATAAAACAATTGGAGGAAGGATAGCATCCTGATTAAGGCGATATGCGGTTGAAGCGCAGGGGTTTATGTGATGATGAAAATTGTGATAACTGCAAATCAAAGATATTTCATTTGGTTTCTATAGCTAGAGAATTTTTAGAAAGCGAGGAGGTACGGAAGCCCAGCCAGTGTACTTACAGTCATGACCATCAGGGTGAAGAGCATAAGCCCTAGAGATTCCGTTTGAGTCTTGCCCACAAGAGTTTAATGGATATGACCGCACCTCCATCATTCGCTGAGTCTACCTAGAAGTATAGAGTATTAGTAATATTGTTTAGCATTAGAGTTCTTACAGTGTTTGAATATATCGGTTATAGCCTGCCTGCCTGTCAGTCTTTATCAAATCTGTTCATGTTCCTCTGTGTTCTGTTCTGTTAGCAATAGTGGTAGTTGTGCTCTTGCCCCTGATGGTTTCACTTCAAGTAGTGTCGATTGGGTCTTGGCAGACACTTGGACCTCAGATCTCTTGGCATCTGAATCCTTTTGAGACTTAAAACCTGAATTGATCATACTAGTTGGAAATTTCAATTGACACTCATATTGGTCACGATCATTGGATTGTCTATTTTCTACATCTTTATCTGCCACAATTTATTACTCCACTACTTGGCTAGTTGATATCTCCCACATGACATTGGTATCTCACTTCAGTGTGCGATGTCATTGTACCAGCACATCCTCTCTTACGTTCTTTGCTAGTACAATACACCATCCTATGGCTAGCTAGGAGCAAACTCACATCCAGTGTCGACTAGGTGGATATATGAACTCCTCCTGCCCCTCTCTCCACTTTTGCACTCTCGCTCTCGATATATGATGCTTCACACTTCTACCAAGCCTTATTGCCTTGGGGGCCTGGCTCCGATCCACCTAGCTCAACCTTGGTCCAAGAATCTCATCGCTTGGTTGACATATTGGTAGACTTGTTTTTTTTCATTTGGTTTTCATTTTTTGCTTTCGATTTAATCCAAAGATCGCACACAGTACTAGCGCACCTCCAAGCTTATGGCAACAGCCATGACAAAAGGGAAAGTAAGTAATTTACCTCTATATATATCTGTGAACAATTTAAATATTTCCATTCTCATTAGGGGTTTCGCTGAGCAGGATCATAGGATTTGCACTCAGAGCGCAAAAAAAAGAAAGATTCTGCGGCATACAGCAGCCCGTCGCCCAGCTGAGCAGAGTGCGTAAGTAATGACAGTGAACAATCGATTCCCAGTGGCAGGATATGCACTTACAAGAAACTTTCTTGAGATCAGCGACCTGGACCCAGATGAATACTTTGATCCAGATGTTGAAGACCTGGCTACGTGGTAACTGCAAAGAAAGCTCCACTTAGCGACAAGAATCCGCCACGCTAACAATCAAGAACCCATTTGAAATAATTATGGTTAAGTTGTATTAGCCAAATCCTAGTATGCTGTCCTAGATTCCGGCCTCACATATGACGACAACTCAAATTGGCATAACCAGGTAAAGGATTATATTCCATCCTG
The DNA here is from genome assembly GCA_003070745.1 of Tuber borchii. Classification (NCBI taxonomy): domain Eukaryota; kingdom Fungi; phylum Ascomycota; class Pezizomycetes; order Pezizales; family Tuberaceae; genus Tuber; species Tuber borchii. The sequence continues at coordinate 130,764 of NESQ01000014.1, read as the reverse complement.
CAAACATGACTGCATCAACACGACTTAGTCTTAAGTGGTCACAATCAATACCTTCGCTCACTCCATGATACAAGTGACAGCTCGGGGGATGCTGATCAACAATAAGTACAATGTGTATAACTTCGGAGAACTGACCAGTAAACTAAGGATTGTAGCTAAAGACTAGGCTATGAAACTTCACACCTGTAACGTGTATCCAATAGCGACCCAGGCCCATTGTAGAGACTTCGTAGAATCTATGCGGAAGTGATCATGTCCATCTATCTTCTGTCAGCCTTGCACTAACACATTGTGCAAGAGTCCCTTTCCGATTTGTCCTCAACCTATTGCCCACCCGTAGTGAGAATCCATATGGTTGGCCAAACGGGTGCCTGAAAAGTGGGGGATCCATTCCGCGTCCCTCCCTGAGGTACTAGTGACAGCGACAGGGGAACACAATAGGTGTCCGGGCAACGTTCAGTATCAAATGTCAACTCAAGGTGGTTAGAGTACAGTGTGTGTAGTCCGGTATCCATTCTCCATGGTATCTGTTCAGGGCACCTGGTGAGGGTACCGGCAGGTTACTTCCCGAACCGAAAAATGTCTCCCTCTCTGAATGATCATCTTTCGCCATAGTAATAATGACATTCTAGTGTGTCTCATTGCCAACCATGGCCAAGATCCCGTCCACCTCTTGGTTGTTGAGTCATGTGAGAATCGTACCCAGACGTCCGAGCCTACTAACCCTGATATCTGTTTTTCAGTTGCAAGGTTTAGAACACTACAGTGTGGGCCACGCAAGTGGAGGAGGAGGAGGAGGTGGAGGAAGAATGGCCAGATTTTGAGAGTAAGAGTGAATAGCAGGCGCCTTCAGACAGGGGAACGAGTGTTTTAAATGACTTACGTATCAATACCTAACGGGCTGTTGGTTGACATCAAGATCAAAATACAATAGCCAATTGGCGACTTCAGATAAGGAATCGGCAGCCTCGGGCCGCTCGACCCAACAGAGTGCTATCTGATTATAAATAAGGAATGTCGTGAGCTCTAATCTGCCTGCTCTAGACAAGCAGGAATCAAGCTGTAGGCCTTCTGCGCAATCTACACAAGCACAATACTATGACGTTGGGAAGGTTCCACAGGAGATGCCCTGTCTTTGAAATTCCATAATGGATAATGTGTTAGCAGCTGCACTGCATTCAGGATATGACGGTTCTCAGGATGCCGGTCCTCCTCATCTACCCAGACTGCGCGACAAAGAGCCAGTCTCCCCTACCATTTCACTAATTGATATGCAGGTTTACACAACTCCAGAGATAGAGACTGAACAAGCAGAGGCTGTGAGTGAACCGCCAGCTTCTGTGACACCTCCGACCTCTAGGACTTTTTTGAAACCTGGTGTTGCTAGTACTGAAAGTAACACGCAATCACCATCGCCTCAACTAGGCTACTGAAAAAGACCGGAACTAAAGGAATATAATTTGGGATTTTCCTAGTCTCTCAGGGGGTTTTTGTTTTCCTTTGTATTTCTCACAAACTCTAGTACCTTATATTAGATCTTATTTCACTTAAGTTACAATTTTCGGTTTGAGATGCATTAGCTGGTATGTGATAGTAACAATATCATTAGGCGTACCTGCTTCAACTTCTCGCATCCTGTATTGGCAGTGGTAGTCCTTACGCCTCCTTATGTTAACCTCTGAGATTGTTTTTCCTGGATCAATCACACGATGTATTGTATGCTTAACTTGGCTTCTGTTGGTGGACTACACTAGTGAAACTCATGAACGAATATCATTAATCCAGATTTCCAGACTTTCAGTAGTGTTGATGGTATATCTAGAGATGATGTTTGAATATCCTAATCCCCTTTAAGCATGGCGAATGTTTCGCTAGGTGTACTGTTACTAACCGATACTCGTAGTGGCTAGATTTGGCTTAGGCTCCTAAACTAGTGATACCCATCTCGTCGAACCTTTCCATCTGAGTCAGGATGATCATGATACCTGAGAGCTTCAAAGTTAAGCTTTGAATGTTGACCAAGCAGAAAATCTCCTGTTACAGGTGAATATTTGCCTTCAATACCGACTGATAGTATATGATTCTACAGGCCACTTCCTAAGTCATAGCATATAAGACCTGACGCGTCTTTTCAACACAACGACAGATTCTTCATCTTTACCATACTGAAGAATAATTCTATTATTCTAAATCGTAATTGCTGTTTTGGCTAAAGTTGATCAACAGTTCAGGATTCCACCATAACTAGACAACCCGAAGCTGATTCATGTAGGCAGCAAACTCTCGAAGTGGGATATCATGCCAGCCGTAGAGGCCAAGTCGATTCAGATATTATACAATCAGTGAGATCGAGGTTCAGAACGCAACGAAACCAATCCACTCACTAGCCGAGTATAATGCTAAATGGGCATTGATCCCAATTGGTCAATGCACCTCCAAATGCAACTGGAGCACTCTAAAGACCAGCAAAGCGTGCCCGGAGATGGACTATGCAGGGCAAGCCTTATATCGATATTGAGTCACCACATGATGCACAAGCATCAACAGAAACCATTTGGCCAAGGGAGGATTGCAATGATTACTTACAAAACTCCTGCGGATCAGATCAGTGTGACTCATACAGTGAGACAGATGCAGAACAATATAATATTCCGCAAGCTACTGAAGCAGAGATACATTAACTGTCACAAATTGAGGACAGACAAAGAACCAATTGCCTATCGACTGTGCAAGTTTCAAACAACTCCTGATTACTGAAAGCAGGATTGATTCTGCTAAAACCAGCAGCTAGAGGAGGCATAATGCCCAACAGAGTGTATACTCAGCCAGTGCCCCCATAGTCCCGTGTAGCGTGATATTCATCCCGACTGGCCACTAATTCTTCCACTACCTCCTGGATCAGAAGTTTTAGTCTAGCAGTGGAATCGAGTACCCCACACGATGAATGTATCTAGCCAAATACTGATTACGCAAGTTGGAGCCCAATGTATGCAGTACTGGATTCTAGCACACAGACCTCTAGAGTTCACAAACCCATGTGCACAGACACCCAAAATAGATCACAGTATGTTCCTACTCATACCCCGGCAACCACGCCGATGGGACACTACATTATACGAAGTACTTGTCACACTTGTGCTAGTGCTCAGGATGTCCTCCGGAGGGACCGCTCACCATAATACTATATACGTCCCTGCCATCTGTCAGACAGGATGCTGTTCACAGCATACTGGAGAGGATAACCTAGGGAAAATTATCCATATCGTTTGAACCAAATAGGTGAATGTGGTATAAAGTTATAGGCCCTCACAGTGAAACGTGTGAGACAAACAAAACAGTGGATACTTAAGTGAAATCACTCCTATGAGATAGGGGATCCAAACTCACATTGTGGAGACCTACAGTCCCACCCAGAACCAGTCAGTGAGGTAGAGGTCATGTTAGTAAATAGTCATTAGTGCGATTAGGAGCAAAAGTCATACCGAAGCCTGATGGATTCACAGTCTAATTACTCGTAGTATATAATGGCCTGACTACCTGAGGAGCTGGCCACCTTTTGCATAGTTCGGTGACGAATATTATCATGATAGCTGGTGGTGCTGCGTGTATTACTCACATGAGAATAGCTCGCCAGGATTATGAGTAGAGGCTGCGCGACCGTAATGGAGGAGCATATGTCCAACCTCAGCTCACGGTGGCAGAAGCAACTGGAGGCATCTATATTGACTACTCGGGATACTGGAAGAACTCATATTCCATGCAGATAATTACTGATTGGACAGAGAAAGTGAGAGTACTTTATTCCTTATCCGGTGCATATGCATATTCTGCATTATGTGTTATTATCGGACTATTCAGACTGATCATTCGATAGTTCACGATAAAGAGTATTGGTATGTTGGCATTACGCCCACATATATGATTCTAGTCTATTAGGAGAAGGAGATCGAAGACAATCTACTGGTGGAGTGGGGACACCCTCAGATGAAATAGATATCGGGAGTTCTCTGAGTTCGAGTGGGGCAATTGTTCAGGGTCCAAGAGTGTTCGCACTTCCTTTGACGAAGATGAAATCTTAGAAAGATACATGATTGTTAGGAAATGTGAAGTAGCGAGAACTTAGTATAAGTAGTAAGGCTATTTCCCGGAGTTTGAGAAAATCAAGCAACGGAGAAGAGACCATAACAATATAACAAGTTATCAAGTTTAAAGATTGGAGAACTTCTATTTTATTACATTTCCTTGATCGAAGTATCATCTCCTGAGCCTTCCTGACTTCCCTCCGTTATCTCGAATATGATCCGGCCTAGCTTTCTCTATTCCTTTGAGTTAGTTTCCCCGTAACAATATATTATTACCCTCAAGTCACTCTGGCTCCTCCACGATACCTTAACTTCTAACATGCCAAGGCAATATTACGATTGTGATACCTTCTTCTAGTGCCCTTCTTGCAAGAAGTGCAAACGAGCTATCCCACACAACTTCTTTCCAGTCTGTTGTCCAACCTACGAAAGGAACCTTCGGAACTTAGCACTTCAAATGATTTAGAACATTCACGATAAGAAACAAAATTACCACTTCCGAATATACCGAAGCTATTGTAAAGGGTTTACTATAGCAAAACATTAGCATATACTCTGCAATTATCAAGTGCTACTTCCCCTCAAATATGTGTACCTTCGATCATATCTATTCAACGACAACCAGACTTCCCTGTTCCACCACCTACCCCTCCAATAGATATCAGTGACAACAGTTCCACACTGACAGGATCAGTACCACTACCTTATAACTCAAATATCACTATTACAGGGTCTTTTGCCCTGAGTAGGACCGGTTCACATTGCCCTGCAACATCAAGTCGGAGTTCTAGAAGACCTTCCAGAATTCGCCCCAACCTCTATGTGGAATTCAGAACCCAATGGGCAGAGGCCTTTAGGTTTATCATCGGAGAAATCCAGCAAAGCCAAGATGATACACATCTTGCCTTAAGTAGCTTCACAGCAGATATTCAGGCAGCATATACCAACCTCCGACTATTCGATGGACACCTAGCCAGAAACGAGGAAGTTACCAAAGCTGAATTCGCCGAATACCGACAATACCTACTTCAACTCCCAGATGCGATGAAGGTAGAACAAGATTGGTTAAGAGAAGAAGTCCGAGAAGCTTTTAGACTACAACAAGAGCAACGGGCAGGCGAAAACCAAAACTCTCAAAGGCGAGAGCTTGGATTGGCTGAACAACTGTTTTTTCTGAAACGCCAATTTGATCAGCAAGAGGCGAGATGGAAAAAGGAACTCGAGAAACAAAAGATCGAGGCAGCAAAAATGTTGTAATGACAGGACAAAATTACTACTGCCCAATTCAACGATAATTACAAGAAAGCAAAAGCGATCTTGAATCAACAGGCCAAGGAATCACAAGCCGCAATCGACAACCTTGTCTGAAGATTTGAGGCCCAATTAATGGCTTATTCAGTAGCTACTTCAGTTGCGGCAGATGAAGAACCTGGACCCTCCAATCGAGGTCAGTCAAAACCTTTGGAAACACATAATGTTACTGACGAAACAAAAAACTCAGCATCAACTCCTCAAAACAAAGGAAAAGGAGTTGAAGGAAGAAAAGGATTAAACCAGCCACCACCCCGGTCTCCGCCACGTAATATTAGTGGAGACCCATACCCTGGTGAGTTTGATTACGATTATGACGACGGAGAAGGCGACCGAGTCAGAAAGGGCCGCAGGCCGGCAAGCTCTACTTGGAAAATGCCCATTAACAGAGACCTTTCCCTGCGTACCCGAGCTATGGTAGAATTCTTTCGAAGCATTAGCGAACCACAAAGACCATTAAAGCAGATCACTGAACCTCCTTATTTCTTTCAGGGAGGAGACAACCAGGACGTACCAAACTGGTTAACGGCTTGCGAAGATTACTTTGACTTCAAGCCTGCGCAATGTGAAGATCATAGTCATCGAATTGTGTTTACAGTTGGTGAAACTAAGGGCAACAAACTTGCACCTTTTTCGGAAAAATACCGAAAAGTGATGGCTGGTTTGGGTAGTTACGCTCGGGACTGCACCTATTTCACCTGGAAGTGATTCGAACAAGAAATAACCAACGATATAGCAGAATTCAGGAAGAATGAACAGCCCTTGAAGAAATAGATCAGGTCACATATAAGGGCAGAATCGATATCTACCTTCTTCTTCTCGAAAACCTGAATATCCAATCAGGCCTCACTGGAATAGCATAGAGGGTAAGAGTGGAGAGTAAACTTCCTGAGGACATTTCTAGACGACTTTCTCACATTAAGTTTGCTGATGATGAAGAATAGATGGAAATTCTTCGCGATATTGGGAGACAAGCGGAGGAACTTCTGGAAAGATGGAAAATATCGAAATCGGTAATCACTCCACCGACAGCAACAACGAAACGAAAACGAGAAGTCAACCATGATAATGATTTTAACTGAAAGAAGGAACCCGAAGGTTTTACCGATAAAAGTCGCAAAGAATATGCTTCCTGAGAGAAGCCTCTTCAAACGACACCTGCGCAGGTAAAACATAATTCCAAAGAAGAACATACCGACTGGAAGGAGGCTCATAAAGGAAAGTCCAAGGAACTGGTAGCTAAACGAAAATGGAGAACTGTTGCACTCGTTGCCACCTTGACAACCACCGATAGCAGAAGTGTAGAAGAGAAGCTGTCATGGCAACAGCGTTTATAAACAATAATGGACAGGATCAAACGAAAACCTCTGTGCAGACGGCGAACAACAACCCTAGCCGTGCAGCAACTACCTCTGCACACAAAACCCACCCCAAATGTCAACCAAATTCATCGATCCTCTCCTTCACTTGTTTAAGAATTATCGGACACCAAGATAGCATAAAACAATTTATCAATACCTATTAGTCTCCCTAGGTCCATAAGTTCGAATCTACCTAACTTAGTAGATAGATATCGGAGCCAACCAACTAGTTAAGAATGAGAATGCAGCGGCGCTTACCTTGATCTTGAAAAGCAAGCAGGAAAACAAATTGTTATGGCTGGCAGGAACGAATAAGGATTGATATAATCGAAAAAGACATCTATGGTTACCTTGGAAAATAGCTTGCAAAACCATCAAACTAAAAAAATATTTTTAATTTTTTACCCAAATAAGGATTGATATAATCGAAAAAGACATCTAAGGTTACCTTGGAAAATAGCTTGCAAAACCATCAAACTAAAAAAATATTTTTAATTTTTTACCCAAAAACGTTACCACCTTTATGCAAAAGTTACACCCAATTTGCAAAATTACTCCTCACACGAGGGGAAAGGATGGGGAAGTTCCTGAGGCCAGTATCAACCATAGACTCTCACTACTTGCATGGCTGCCCCCCCTGGGTAGTACGACCTAAAAGAAGGCTACCAGAAAGTGGACCAGACAGAGGGCATTCTGGCCAACTACTTTTCCAGGAAGCTGGGGAAAAAAGAGATGCGGTAGAAAAAGAGCGGGCTCGCTCCTTTTTATGTTGCGCGAAGGTCTCCTAAGCTGTGGGTGGCAACGGGGTAACCCCAGAAGGAACATCAAAAAAAAAAAGAAAAAAAAAAGAGAGTTTCAGCCTGGTTCCCCGCTCCTTTGGGAATTTCTTTTATGTTTTTCGGGAACCCCTCGGCAGGGGGTAAAGACCGCTAGTATTGGGCTGTCCGGGAATAAAAAGTTAATTTTTAATTATTATATTTAATTTAGTTTGTCTGAGGAGACCTAAGTGGGGGAAATAACGCAGGCATTGTCACAGACACCTTACGACAATAAATCAACATGACTTCTAAATGAGGCAAGAGTTTTCCTACTCCGTGCGGCAAGCGGAAAAACAATATTGCCCAAGAACCCCTGCGTTATAACTGTGCAGAAGGACATCCACATTTCTATATCTTTGGAAATCGCTATCGGATCCCAATCTTACTAGACCCCGGATCAAATATTTTCCTTATCAATGAACAAATGGTTCCTGACCTTCGTATACCTGATGAATCTCGATCTGACGCAGTACAGATCCCTGGCTTTACCGGCGAAACAATTTCATCCGGCAGATCGGACTATACTCATCCCCTTTACCTAGAAATTGGAAAAAACTATCAGCTCTCCCTCGTTTCCTGCATAATAGCTCCATCAAGAAGATATAGTCTGATTATACAATTCGGCTGGTGGCATCAAGAACACCAATCAGCAATATCACAGACCAGAATGCCTGGTCATTTAATGCGGATTGCTCTCGGTCATATTTGTTGCCAGAAGCTGAAGAAATTTCAGTTGAATGGGACGAAAACGTCCATATAGATCCTAACGCGGTACTTATATGAACAATTGAAAGAGAAGATGATGAGAAAGTTACTATTATTGATTGACTACCTAAATGCTACCACGACTACCTCGATGTATTCCGCCCCTCAATAGCAGAGAAGCTACCTCCTCGTCGTACCTTTGACCATGCGAACGATTTCAAACCTAATACGCAACCACCATGGGGTCCTATATACCCCTGGTCCGAAAAACAACTCCAAGACCTCCGTTCCTATATCACCGATATGACGAAACAAGGGAAAATTACCGCAAGCAAGTCTTCAGCAGGAGCACCTATTCTCTTCGTACGAAAGCCTGATGGACGACTTCGCTTAGTAGTAGACTATCAAGGACTTAATAAAGTTACCATTCACAACAAATATCCAATTCCTTTGATGACGGAACTTAGGAACAAAGTTCAAGATGCAAGCATCTTCATGAAACTAGATCTAAAAGATGGATTCCACCTGATTAGAATCTGCGAAGGCGATAAATGGAAAACAGCTTTTCGAACTCGATATGTCCTTTACGAATATAGGGTCATGCCTTTTGGTCTTGTCAGTGCACCAGCAACCTTTCAAACTATCATGAACAAAGTCCTCGGTGAATTTCTCGACCAGGGAGTTGTTGTTTATATAGACGATATCCTAATTTATTCGAAATAGCTTACAGAACATATCTTGCTCGTTCTAAAAGTCTTACAGCAGTTGCGGGAATACCAGATGGCAGTATCATTAGAAAAAAGTATGTTTCATATTAAAAAGGTGGATTTTGTTGGATATGTTGTGACAACGGAAGGAGTTACGATGAATGAGAAGAAGGTAGAGACAATTAAGGCTTGGAAACCTCTGACAACAGTGAAGGAAGTCCAGATCTTTATCGGATTCACAAATTTTTATCGAGGATTTATTAAAACCTTCTCCAAGATTTGCACCCCGATCACCAATCTGCTGAACGGAGAGAAAGGAAGTTTTGTATGGGGAAAAGACCAGAACGAGGCCTTTGAATACCTTAAGTGATGCTTTATTACGGTCCCGATTCTATGTCATTTTCACGCAGAACGCGACACAGTAGTTGTGACCTATGCAAGCGATTAGGCCCTCGGCTGCATCCTGTCATAGTTTCAAGGGAAACGATTACATCAGGTCGGATTCCTCTCCCAAAAGCTCAACTCGGCAGAAATAAACTAGGACATTCACGACAAGGAATTGTTGGCTCTTCTCATTGCCTTTATAGAATGGAAATATTACCTCCAAAGACCAGAAAAGTGAAATACAGTCTATACCGATAATCAAAATCTTCAATACTTTCTAACCATCAAAGCTTGGATGGAAGGCCAAATTCGTTAGGCACAGAAATGATGTGACTTTAACTTCATTATCATCTATTGACTAGGCTCAAAAGGAGGAAAACCTGATGCTTTAAGGAGGCTGCTGGAGTACCGCACTGAAGCGGGAGCTCCGCATTGCGAACAGCAAATTCTACAACCTAAACACTTCGCTAAATTTGAAATTGGGCTTGTTTGGGGTGAAACCTCTTCACGTTTCTATCAGAAAATTCCTCAGTCAGAAACAGAAAACCTGATACGAGTTCAAAGACTTTTAGAAAATGCAAGAATCCCAATCCGAGGTTCCTAATTGGCGGTCGGACATGACCCCTACAGTATCGAAACTTTAACTATCCCAGCTAAGAATCCACATCTTGTTAAAACCGGATTGGCAATTGCTGTCTGAAGTGTTACTTACTGTCATATTGCACCAAGAAGTAGCCTGGCAATGAAAGCCATATCGGTCGATGCTGGAGTTATCGATACAGACTATAGAGGTGAAGTGAAAGTCCTTCTTGTTAATTATGGCTCTTAAGATTTCGAGATTCCGAAAGGAGATAGCATTGCACAACTCATAGTCGAAACAATAGATGATCAAGACTGGATAGAACTGGATGAGATTGATAAAACAGAACGAGCTGGACAAGGGTTTGGTAGCACAGGACGAGGATTGGAGTTGAAAGAAACACAACCAACGATATGCTTTCTCGATTCGAGTGGTACCCACGAATTCTATGATACCTCCGATATCAACCACCACCCGATACTTCGAAAAGGACAAGTTCTATTGTCTAACGCTATTATCGCAAAGGCAAACCTTAAGAAGTTCAAGACTGACATTTTGGAAAATGTTCGACAGGTGGCAAAAGAAGATCAAGATTGCTTGCGGAGAAAAGAAGAATTGGAAACTATAAGAAGAGAAGGAAAGGAATTGCCGAAACAATGGACTCTATCCGAAGATCTACTTTACTACAAGAACTGACTATATGTTCCAGCAAACGAAGACCTGCAAACACTTATCGCCAAAGGATGTTGCCACTCACAAGTAGTAGGACACTTTGGAGAAGATAAGACACTCCCAATTTTCACTCGAGATTTCTACTGGAAAGGACACACCGATTGGGTTAATGACTACGTACAATCCTGCAGTACTTGCCAACAAGCTAAGTCTCCAAGAGATGCACGATTCGGTTTACTTCAACCCTTACAAGTACGCTTTGCAGCTTTTGCCTTGACTTTGGTAGATTTTATTACTCAACTACGAAATTCGGCAGTATATACACAGATTATGGTGATAGTAGACCGGTTCACAAAAATGGCACATTTTATCAGATTAGAAGAAAAAGCATCTACATGAGATGTGGCAGAAGCATTCCTTAAAGAAGTATGAAAACATCACAGGCTACCCTCAGAAATCATCACAGATATGTCCGCAAAGTTTCCTGGCGAATATTGGGAATCATTGTGCACAAAACTCAACATTAAATGAAAAATGTCGACTGCGTACCACCCCTAGAATGATGGTCAAACAGAACGAATCCACCAAACACTAGGAGGCTACCACCGAATATTCGTCAATTAGGATCCGGAAGATTCGTACCACCTTCTACCCCTCGCCGAGTTTGCTTATAACAACTGGACTACAACCGCACACAAAATAACCCCCTTCTTCGCAAACTACCGATATCATACTCAGACTGAATGGTTAAAAGAATGAGAAACCCGGAATCCAGGAGGCAATATGTATGCTTACTAGATGCAAATAATACATCTACCAGCAAGAGAATCCCTCGCGAAGACAAAGGAAGTCATGGGACAATATCATAATCAAAAGGCTAAGCAACAACCAGACTTCAAAATCGGAGACCTGGTTATGCTCAATGCAAAAAATATTAACACAAAATGCCCTTCGAAAAAACTAGACCCCAAACTCTACAGTCCTTTTAAAATCCTAGAACAACGAAGAAACCTTGCATATAAAATCGAACTATCGGACCGTTGCAAAATCCATCTGGTATTTCATGTATCGTAACTCGAACTCTGCCGAACTTCAATTCGACCGGATCGAGAACAAGTGTCTATTCAACCCCAAGAGATCAATGGAGATCTTGAATGGGAGGTGGAAAAAATTGTTAAGAGTGAGATAATCTCTTATGAAGGACGGGTTAGCAGAATACCCCAAACATTTGACGAAATAATGTATTTCTTTAAGAGGAAAGAGTGTTCAGAAGATCAGAATACCTGGGAACAACCTGAGCATTTGGAACATGCGAAGGACTTGGTAGATATGTTTCATAAAGAAAACCCGGAAATGCCATCATTGGGCTAAGCGGTATTACTCGGGAAAGGTTTTCCTGCCGTGGTCAAGCAAACACGGAAGGTTTTTTACCCTACCTTGTAGAGTACTAAAAGGATTTAATATTTAATGTTTATCGCTACTCATGTATTATATGTCAAGAAAGATTTTGGGGACAAAACCTTTTGAAGAGGGAGCTAGTATTATGCACATGAGAATAGCTCACCAGTATTATTAGTAGAGGCTCCGCCACCGGAATGGAGGAGCGTATGTCCAACCTTAGCTCACGGTGGTAGGATCAACTGGAGGCATCTACGTGGACTACTGGGGATACTGGAAGAACTCACGTTCCATGAAGATTATTACTGATTGGAAAGACAAAGTGAGAGTACTTTATTCCTTATCCGGTGAATATGGATATTCTGCATTATGTGTGATTATCTGACTATTCGAACTGATCACTCGATAGTTCACGATAAAGACTCTTGGTATGTTGGCATTACGAGCACATATATGATTTTACTCTATTAGAACAAACAGATCGAAAACTATCTACTGGTGCAGTGGGGACACCCTCAGATGAAATAGATGTCGGGCGTTCTCTGAGTTCAAGTGGGGCAATTGTTCAGGGTCAATGAGTATTCGCACTCCCTTTGACGAAGATGCAATCTTAGAAAGATACATGATTGTTAGGAAACGGGAAGTAGCAAGAACTTAGTATAAGTAGTAAGGGCTATTTCCTGGAGTTTGAGAAAATCAAGCAACTGAGAAGAGACCTTAATCATATAACAAGTTATCAAGTTTAAAGATTCGAGGACTCCTATTTAATTACTTTATCTTTATCGAACCATCATCTTCTGAGCCTTCCTGACTTTCCTCTGTTATCTCGAATATGTTTTGGTCTAGCTTTCTCTATTCCTTTGAGTTAGTTACCCCGTAACAGCGTGTACTGTGAACTCACCTATTACTGATAGTATTGACATACCCTCTCTCAGTAATATGTTGTATGTCTTCATAATATAAAGTAAAAGATTGGATAGTTGTTATGGTCAGAAGGTGTTCGCAGTTTCCTGTTAGAAGGAAAATTAGTTAGTAGAAGCTTAGTTAGTATGCGTAGCACATGTAGCCTGGGAACACTCCGACACGGAATATAAATATCGAAATGCCTCCCTAGCTTTACAAACATCATCAAGCAACCGGAGAATAGATTTTATCAAATATACAGTTATTATCTTTGAAAGTTATCATTATCCCGTCATACTTTTTATCAATCAATCACATGATAAATAATTTTTAGATTATAACCACGAGCCTGGCTATACAATGTCCGTTTTGAAAACACAGGTCTAGCCTGATAATATATGTGAAATTAGCTATCCTAATACTAAATTAATTCTGTTTCTTCTTACAAAGGCTCACCACGATTCCATTAGCATACTTAAACTAAGGCAACAATCAACCTACCTACAGGTTCTAAGTCACTACTTAACAAGCAACTCGCATCTCAAATACGAAGATCATCAAGCGACCTATTCTAACTAGTCAAACTGGAGACGATTGTCTTCATCATAGCAACCCTTACCATCTACGAAACCAATAAGTATATTTGTGAAATCTACCAGCAAGATATGCTTGATTATGATTTTCATACATATCGAAATAGGCAACCAATCCATTACGTGAAATACCATCCAATATCTTTGCCAACAGGAAAGTTTATCACCTAAGTGGGCGAACCCATAGACACCTCTAGAGGAGACTTTACAAGTCCGATGGACCGCATAATAGGAGTATCAGAAACCTCAGCCCATTTGGTACATTCCCTAGACTCTGATCCCGATATACCAGCACACTCTTACATGGCAGCTAAACGTACTGCATCTCAAAAGGACAAGCGATAGGATCAAGACTAGCGACCAGTGGGAGATAACAAGCATCACCACCACTAGTAGATAATGTAGAACGATTGCACTGTCTAACACACAGTACAGGGACTGCCATACTTCACTTGGATAGATAGATCAGTAAAAACCAGGTAAACCTCGGGCATTGAAGAGAGATGATAGAAGGTTGAGTAGCTGAAATGGATGACCTCTGACAAGAAGTCGATTAAGGAAAACAATTAAGCTCCAAGCAAATAATTGCTTTTCAAATACTGATTGTGACAGTAGAGCAAGCCACGTCTTAAAGGCAATAGATATTAGCTGAAATAGCCCAAGCTCGGAGAGATGCTAATGATAGACAAAACTGACCTGAAGGGGTAAGCACCCAGTCATATGCCAACATTGGGGAACAGAGTGTTAAATCCAAAAATCAATATCTTTACCCGCAGCATGAAGTTAGACAGCTCAAGGGCAAACAAGCTCAAGATATAGCCGAGCAACAATATGTGGTTAGCGAACAACCAGAAATGGTAAAAAAGATAGCTATCCACCAATGAATCAGAATATCTGAAGTGATGAAAAATCGGACATAATCTCAACTGAAGCCAGCGACTACAGTACCTGCCCAACCCACTCCACAAGTACCGGTGGCTACATATACCAGACCACCTGACCCAATAGAGGGATGAATGCAGGAAAGACAAGAGTAAGAGGGGTGAGTCAAGTGTAAACAACCAGTGAACAATATTTTCGACTTAGACCACGGCGGAAATAGTGGCCAAGGACCACCAAAACATCCTCCAAGAAATACCCCCGAACCTAGCAATCATGGGGCAGATGCTGGATATGGCGGTCGAGGTCAGGGCCGAGGTGGAGGACAATTGTGGTCTCTGGAGCCAAGTAATCTGATCAATGGCCAGGCCGCAATTTGTTGCAAACCCGATAGGCAAGACCAGGGCGCTCAATGTGAAACAGTGGGCAAGGGCTCCCTAACCTTTCAACAACCTGATGCACCAAAATAATAGACATTGGTTATTTCAATACGAAGATTACTTCCAACTAAATCTCAACCAATAGAAATCAGACCAAGAAATATCACGTACAGTCTTGGAAAAATGGATGGCGAAGACATATTGGCCTTGGCACTTACCTATCGGATGAAAATAACTGGGGAACTAGGTTATCTAAAATTTGGGAGATATGAATATTGGGAGGCATTTCATCCATGATGCATCATACAGTATGCACTAACTCACAAAGGGGAGAGAGCTTTGTGGGCAATGGAAAAGGGTCAGTACAGGAGGAATATTCATGGATATCTTCTGGAAATGGAAAATCTTAAGACTCAAGTCAAGATGAGTTGGATTGAATTGAGACAAAAAATAGAATGATAACTTCCACCAGAAGCTGTATGACCACTATCAAGTGAGGAATACGCCAGGCCGAGTGACTAGATGGTAGGAGTATGAGAAGTCATCTTAAGAGAACAGACTTTTAAAGAGCAAGGCACTTTTTAAAATAGCCACACTGACAACCCATGCGGCGATTCAAGAGCCAAAAGGAAGACAGATGTAAAGACTCAGATAAAGCCTGAGATAGTACAGAAAGTATACTCAGCTGAAGAAAAGGTGAGATACCAGGCAAGCAAGGAGGCGGGAAGGCAAGGAAACAGGACTGCTCTAGCCAAGAGTAAGGTAGAATACTATGAATTGGACTAGTACATTTAACCAAATTAAGGAACTGGTTTTCCAAGTACACCAGAACAACTAACAATATCCTGCTGTGGACTGAATAACTACTCCTGGGCGCATTGCAGAAAGCTACAAGTCTCAACAGTTGGCTACAAGAAACCATTCGACAAAAAGACACCACACCCTACCTCCTGGCAATGGAAAGCCTCCCATAAAGCTCTTTTCGGTGACCTCAGACCTCTACTCTAGCTAGAGAGAGGCCAGATGAAGAAGCACTCATTGCCAACCCAATTGTAAGAGCTTTGGCATGAGACTTCATGGATATGGAGGAAACATAAGTTCTTTTAGGGACCGATGAAGACGGGAATCGGGTACTCAGAGGATGCCCTCCCTCTGAAAACAAAATCAAGAATAATGAGAGATTATCACTGTAGATTCGGGCATACCCCTAAAGGGAAATGATAACAAGGCAGAGCGAACTGGGGAAAGCAATTCCCGGTACCCGGCCTAAGACAAACTCTTAGGATAGTGATAGGAGGAAAAGTCTCCCATAGTATTACCAGTCCAAGGAGTACCCCAAGAACAGGTGTAGCTCAACAGCGATTGAGAATATATGGACCATAGAAATCAGACTCAAAGAACATACACGTATGACCAATAAAGTGACTAGTATAGCATGTACGTCGAAGTACCACTACAATGCTAAACGAATACAAGGTTAGGCTGAATGTCAGGAGAAAGAAAACCAGCGATCCGGATTGAAACTCCTGAGGTGTGTGTAACCGCTCAAGCTCATTACACCGTAACAGATTAAATAGCCGAGATGGCCAGGCACGGACTAGACTGGAGGTCATGGGAACTCCTCTGCACGAGGTAAAGACCCCTAGTAATGGGCTGCCCTGTAACGAATATATTAATAAGTTTAAGTTTGTCTGAGGAGACCTTAATAGTCGAAAATAAGCAGGCGTGGTAACAAATTTATATTACCTGAACAGATATCACGAGACGAAAATGACAGAACTTAAACGACTATCCATCACTGCGTTGCCAGTTGGCAAATAACTTAAGATCCACATTCCTAAGCCTTCACATTACAACTCTCCAGCAGGGCAGTCATATATTGAAGCCGCAGGAAAACCCATACGCATACGAGTACCACTAGAATCAGGATTGAACATCTTTTCAATCAACAAAAATCTAGTTAAACACTTTGATATCACCTACAAAAAGCGTCAAAAAGTGTTAAACATTCTGGCTTTTAGCGGAGAAGTTAATACCTCTGGCGGCAAGCACTTTATTTATTCTATCCTCCTCGAGATAGAAAATAACGGCCACAGAACCAACATATTTTGTGAGGTAGCGATGGCAGAAAAATATAATTTACTCATCCTATTTGGATGGTGGCATAGGGAGCACCCTATAGGAAATATTACAGAATATCAAAAATGGACGTTTACAGAGAAATGTTGCCAAGGGCATGTAATAGACAAAGCAATTGAGGACATATTTGCGTGGAAAGAGAGTGTGGTTTGCAATAAAGAAGCCCAGTATTGTGGACAAATTTATCGAGCATAAGATGAAAAATCAGGTACTATTGGAAGAATTACCACAACTATATGAAAAGTATAAGGAACGGTTCCTCGCAAAACCAGGGGAGTAATTAACAGAACCTGAAAAGTTCTACTATGTGATGGACCTCAAACCAGGTACTGAACCCCTCTGAAGACCAATCTACCACATGTCAGCTTTTCAATTGGACTTGTTGGACAAGCACCTTAAGAGAGCGCTTGAGGAAGGGAAGATTATACAGAGTCAATTACCAGCAGGAGCACCAATGCCTCTTGTTCCTAAGCAAGGTAGCAAATTACGTGTTTGTGTGGACTATGAAAACCTCAACAAACTCATCATCCTTAACAAATACCTGTTACAATTAATGGGCGAATTAAATGATTGAGTAGTGGGAGCCACAATATTCACCAACTTGCATTTAAAAGATGGATATAATCTGCTAAGAATCAGAATAGACGATTATTGAAAAACAGCTTTCCGGACTCGATACGACTATTTCAAGTACAAAGTTATGCCTTTTGGATTAGTAAACACACTTGTGACATACCAAGGAATGATGAATAAAATTCTCAGGGAATATCTTGATCAAGGAGTAGTAGTATACTTGGACAATATTCTGATCTATTGCAAATCAGTCAAAGAAGATGAGGAACTAGTTACTAAAGTACTTGAAAAGCTATGGGAAAATCAACTAGCGGTAATAATCAAAATATCTATATTACATATTGAATCCGTTGAATTCGTAGCTTATATGGTTCCAACCAGTGGAGTGACCATGAGTGAGGGCAAGGTAGAATCTGTCATGAACTAGAAACCAACAAGATCAGTTAAAGAAGTTCAAATAGTCATCGGATTTGTGAATTTTTACCGTCAATTCATCAACGAATTTTCTGACATATTTGCTTCAATCACTGAAACTCCAAAGATAGAAAAAAGGAATTTTTTATTGAGGACAGAAATAGGATAACCCTTTTGAGGAGCTCAAGAGGCAATTTGTCACGGCTCCAATACTAGAGTATTTCTACCCAGAAAGAGAAACAGTGGTGGAAACAGATGCCAGTGATTTCGCTCTGAGATATGTCTTATCTCAATTTAAGGAAAAACAGTGACACTTAGTAGCTTTCCATTTAAGGAAATTAAACCCAGCAGAACACAACTATGAAATCCATAAGACAGAATTAGTTGTAATATTGGAGGCATTCAAGGAATGGAGATACTACATCCTTAGATCTGACAAACTAAACACGCTGTACACCAAGCACTACAACTTGCCAAACTGTCTGACAACAAATGTTTGGAGTCAGAGGCAGATATGGTGGGCACAGAGATTAGCAGATTACAATTTTAAGATTGTACATGAACCGGTAGGAGAGAAGGAAAATCTGATACCTTGAGCATATGACTAGCGTACCGTCCTGAAGAGGGAGCTGAGCATAACAAACAGTGAATTTTGAAACCAGAACATTTTGAAGTGTCTCTCATAAATGAAGACATTGAAGATGAAGGACACATTTTGGAACCAAATCCGAGTGTTGCCCATATTATTGGAATTAAATGACTCTCCTCTAAGGTAAAGATTCCAATGACAGGATTCAGCTTAACAACCAGTGACGATTTATATGCTGTTAACGAATTCATAATCCTGGCACAAGAACAGATCATAGCAGAAACAGGAATAGTGATAGGTCTAGTACCATGATGTTACCCGAGAATAGCACCACGAAGTGGGTGGGCAAGCAAAACAGGAATCATAGTAAATGGAGTAGTCATTGATGCTGATTATACAGGAGATACAAAAGTCAACCTAGTCAATGATAACCAAGCTGACTGCAGAATCCAAGTCAGTAATCATATTGCACAAATTATTGTGGAAAGAATTACCACCTCTGATATTATGGAATTTAATAAGTTAGATATCACAGAATGATGAGACAAAGGTTTTGGTAGTAAGACCTGTCACCCAAGTAAACCATTAAACCAATAGACTCCAAGCCCATAGTATGCCTCCTGCAAGCAAACACAAAGGATAATGAATATATACACTACAAGGATATAGGAAAACACCACGGCCTGATGACAGCACATGTCATAATGTCAAATGCTATTATCTCGCAAGTAGAAATGCGAATATTCAATGAGAAATTTATACCAAAGGTAGAAGCAGCGGGCGGACAGATGACAAATAGTCAGAGAGAAGGCAGGAGCTATGAAGATTGGAGCAATAAGGAAAAGAAGTGCAGAAAAACTAGCAAACTAAGTATGGGCTACTCTACTACCTAAACTGGTTATATATTCTGCATAAACAGGAGTTACAAACAACCATTGCTAAAGGATGTCAAAATTCTGATGTAGCAGGACATTTCGGTCAAGAAAAGCTAATAGCAATCATCAGAAACAATTTGTACTAGAAAGGACTCACTGCATGGATTAACGACTATGTACCATCTTGCGACGAGTGCAAATACACCAAGTGCTTAAAGTACGCACGATATGGCCTGCTACCACCACTACAGAGTCCTTTCATGATATAGACAATTATTGCTACGGACTTCATCACCCATCCAGCCAAATACAAAGGTGATACTCAGATCATGGGAGTAGTAAATCAATTTACAATGATGGCAGACTTTATATGGCTAAAAGAAAATGCAATGGAAAAGGATGTAGCAGACACATTCATCCGGGAAGTGAGGAAACCATATCCGTTACCAACTGAAATCATCTCGGATAGGGACGCCAAATTCTCAGGAGAGTTTTAGGAATCATTATGCCAATCATTAAGTATTAAATAAAAAATGTCCAGGGCATATCACCCACAAACCGAGAGACAGACAGAAAAGACCAAATAAACTCTGCAAGGATACCTACAGAATTTCGTCAACTACAATCAAGATGATTGGTACCCACTGTTACCTTTAACTGAATATACTTACAACAACACTGCGACAAGTGCCCATAGAATGTCATCCTTTTACGCTAACTATAGCTTCCGCCCACAAACAGAGTGGATGAAGGAACGAGAAGCTTGAAATAATGGAGCAGGCCTTTATGCACACCGGATGCAAACAACGCACCAGCAAGCCAAAGCTGCATTAGAAAAAATAAGAGAAGACATAGCTCAGTACTATAACTGCAAACTAAGGCAACAACTAGACATTAAGGTAGTCGACTTGGTATTGTTAAATACAAAGAACATGCAGACCAAGCGACCTACAAAAAAGCTAAGTCCGAAAATTTATGGGCCATTAAAAGTACAGGAGATAAAAGAAGAACAAGTGCTCACAAGGGAAATCTCACCACGTTGAAAAATTCACCACATATTCAATATCTGATTACTAGAACATTACCAAGCATTAACATGGAAAGGACGGGAACAGCTATGACCTGTACCTGAAGAAATCGAAGGAGATCTTAAATAGGGAGTAGAAAAAATTGTTAAGTGTGAGGTTATCAACACTACAAGAAGAGTTGGAAGACATAATAGGAGGTTCAAGAAACTCCGTTATGTTGTGAAATAGAAAGGAGTGGTAGTGGATGAAAACACTTGGAAACCCCAGGAAGGGTCAGTTAATACCTGAGAAATTGTGGAAAGTTTGCATAGGCAGAATCCAGAAATGGCCAGACTGGCCACGGCTCAATGAACAGGAAAGGTTTTCCTCATTGGAACAAGCAAACGCATGAGGTTATTACCCTACTGATTGGAGTTCAAAAAGGAAGTCATGATAGGAAAATTTGTACAGGTTAAAAGAATTATTAAAGGTTGTTGAAGATGAAACCTTAGAGGAGGGTGCTTGTGTTAAGTATATTGGAGCTCCATGTATATAGTACTGAATTCCTATGCAGAGACCCATATGCACAGACCCTTAAAATACATGACTCTATTTTTCGACTTATACCCCTGCGGCCCCAACGTTGGAATAGTACCTTGTGTGAGGTACTTATCACAGTTGCGCTAGTCCTCAGAATTTCCTCCCAAGTGACTGCTCAGTATAACAGTATATACCTCACAGCCATCTATCCGGCCGGATACTATCCACAGGATATATTAGAGGTTAACGTTGCGAAAATTATACATGTCGTTTGGACTGAATCGGTCTTTCTCACATAAAGTTATAGGCCCCCTAAGTCAAAGGTTGAAAGAAAAGAAAGGTTTTGATGCATAAGTGAAATCAGGCCGATGAGATCGCGGATCATGAGGCACATAGTTGAGACCAACGGTCCCACTCAGAACTAGTCAGTAAGGTATAGGCCTTGCACTTTAATAGCTAATCGGCCAATTATGAGCAAAAGTCATACAGAAGCCTGATGCCTACGCACTCTAAATACTTGTAGCATTAAATGGCTTGACGACCTAAGGAGCTGGCCACTTCTTGCATTGTTGAGTGAAGAATATTATTATTATAGGTGGTTGGACTGTGTGTACTCTGCACTCACTTATTACTGACGGGATTGACAAACTCTCCCACTAATATGAGAGTTAATGTCTTGATAATAGAAAGCGAAGTATTAGATCGTTGTCAGGAATAGAAGGTGTTCGCACTATCCTGTTAGAAGGAAAATTAGTTTGTAGAAGCTTAGTTAGTATAATTAGCACAGATAGCCCGTGAACACTAAGACATGGAAGACGAATATTGAAGTACCTCCCAAGCTTAAAAAACATCATCAAGCAACCGGAGAAGAGATCTTATCAATATACAAAGTTATTATCTTAGAAAATTATTATTATCTCACAATACTTTTTATCAATCAATCAAATTACTAATCATCTTTGGATTATACCCTCTAGCCTTTCTAGACAATCACTGTTTAGAAGATACAGGTATAGCCCAATATTACAAACGATATTGGCTACACCTACCAATACTGCATCAAACCGAAATATAGTGAGAGGCGTAGAGACAGCTGTAGTATTGGATGCCAAAGCTCTCATTCTCTCATACACTCTGTTTGTTAACCAACTGCCAGGCCCAGTTACGTTGACATCTCGGGTACACCATAGTTGACTTGATGTACTTGACGATATATCGGATATAGGGAATATGGAAGTATCGGAGGAAAGCATAAAAATAGACAGTAGGCACAGATATCCAGGGATGACATTGGGTGGAGTACTAACTCTGAATAATAGTTAGTAGACACTCTGGGATATGATCACAGTTTATTTCCCACATATAAGATGATATCGGAAATTATTCCATCTCCCACAAGATCCCGTGGCTATTGCGCGTAGGGTGTACAACCTGGTGGAAAAGGATCGATTTGTTTTCCACATAAAAGATGATATCGGAAATTATTCCATCTCCCACAACATCCCGCGGCGATTGCGCATAGGCTGGACAACCTGGTGGAAAAGGATCAATTTGTTTACTCTGCAAACAGATATGTGATTGGTTTGCCCTATTTGGCAAGGGTTTTTGCAATAAGTAATAAGTATGAAACTCCACCCAGAGATTGACATTTCGATTCTGCGTGCCCAACAGCAGCAAAAATTTAACATGCGTCTGATGCGCGGACTCTGTGTCCTGACATGTCACTCGTTAATTTTTTAGTCCCCTGCATCAGGTGCGTCCTCACGTGAGTTTTAACGCCAATTGTGTCTAACAGCTGTGTTTTACTCCACCGGTCTCCTGGCGCATCCCCAGCGCCCCTGGCCATAATGGATCATCAGAACGCTCCTCATCTGTCCTACCATCTTTCCTATGTCCTGACGGCTCCCCATTACACCCTCTTGCCCTGACCCTTCTGTGTCTCCTCCCGCCGTACTCTGTCAGTCATGGAGGGATGGCCAATCTCTTTCAGAGGAGACATGTAGCTGTAGTCCACGATACTAGTAGTACTACTTGTAAATTTCAGCAAGGGTCTGACTAGCGTAATTCAAGACATTTCAATGGCTATGTCTACTAGTATATATTACTACTAATCTCTTTCGTCTATATATGGATGTCTTTCCATGCTCCAAACTCCGCACTTTCCAACGTCCTACCTCCGTCGTTTCCCAGCCCCTGGCTCCATTGAGGAGCCAGGAAGTGGAAGTGAGGGAGGCCAACTTTAATAACTTATATACATCCATGTTAAATCATATAGGCCCCGCCCCCTTTTGCGTTGTTCAATAGATCTCGTAGAATGTCCTTAAATCCATCATGCTGTTGACAAGCCAGCGATGATCCGTTTCTGGTATGAGATGTGCTAGGCCTATGATTGTTCCTATATCAACAATTATCCGTTTCCGGGCATCATCACTCAGATCAACCGCCCCAAGGCCGTGTACGTCTGACAGGTGCCATGGGTTAACCACACTTATCAATTGAACGCCTGCAAGACGGCAGACAGTTTCCTGGTGTGGGTAATCCATGATTTTGAAAAGAGCCATGAGCCTGACTGGAACATGCCCTCTAAGCGCAACATACTGCTGCTCGCCCCTAGTGTGTATCCAAATAGAATCGTTCCTGCTCGCCTAGTTACGAAAGTGTAGTGGATCAGTGCACCAGGCCCAGTATATGTAGTAAACATCAGTGTCGTGCAATCTGAGTACTGGAATTTGAAGGGTCATCATTTGTTCAACGGGTTGAGATCGAACTACCGCCAGACCTTCAGGAAGCTGGCCCATGAGGGGCAGGTTCAGTCGGCTATATCATATCAATTCTCAACCAACTGTTTTCAGGGAGATATCGGACACTCTTCTAATATTGACGACGTTGCGTATCTTAACACAATGTCCTTTCAGGATCCTATGATAGGCAGGTGGAAATGACGCAGTTCTCATTGTCTCTAAATGCTCTATTACCTCCGCTGGTGGATCGGCTACAGTACGTCGTAGCAATTCTAAGTTCAAAAGTTGAATCCGGATTGCATGCTGCCAGCTAGAACTGCTTAGTGTCTGTCGCGCTGTGTCCCTTTTCTTTGAAAGTCGATACCTATCCTTGATCTGCTCCTTGTGCGCTAGCTGTCAAAAACTTGGTAGAATATATAGGAATATTGCCAAACTGTTAGATGTGCTGGTGAAACTGAATTATTAGATGCATCTTTATAAAGTGGAAATGGGATTCAGGATGGATCATGTCCATACATTGGTCTTTTTCTTCTTGGCAGTCTTCCTCAGGTACCCGGGACCTCTTCGATATAGCGACTGACTGGTTTACTAGCATAGGCCAGCGGCGTAGCTCCTTGCTCACCTCATCAGCCTTGGACTGCCTCTGTTTCGATATCCTAAACTCCATGACGATATCTGTCGTCTCGTGAAAACTCTTCCCATAGTTTTCCATATACTGTATGGTCTTTTCTGTATAGCTTCGGTATTGAGCCATCATGGTAAAATCCCGTTAGGAGCCAATACAGATACGCATACGATTGAAAGGTTGTACTTGTGTGCTATCAGGCTGTCTCAATGCCACCGCGAGGACTCTGAATAGACACCGCGCTGGAACCTCAT
Source organism: Tuber borchii (assembly GCA_003070745.1). Lineage (NCBI taxonomy): Eukaryota > Fungi > Ascomycota > Pezizomycetes > Pezizales > Tuberaceae > Tuber > Tuber borchii. The sequence goes on along the minus strand of NESQ01000014.1, from coordinate 106,234 downwards.
CTCCTTTCCTTGCCACTGCATAATCTCAAGGTAAGCTTTTTTGGACACTTAGAATCCCGGTATGGTGGCAAAGCTTTCCAGGTGTCGTCGAACACCTCCTGTCGTGATTGTTTCTTGAGAAATCTCTGTATCCATTCCATTATATCCTTGAATAGTTCTAGATAAATCATATATAGCAAATCTGGCATGTGCAAATCAGGTGCCGAAAGCCTTTCAACTACTTGAAATATATTTTGCCACCCCTTAATATCAAGGTGTTCGTAAAGTTCGTTTCTTGAGTAATTTCTAGCCCAATGATAATTGGCGCTAGTTCCTAACTCATGAGGAGGGAGCTCATATTTAGGACAGGTATTGGTTTTTATCGCGTGTAGTGCGGCGTTTTCCATATGGTCAGCAATCCACACAGAGAAGATCGGGAACCATCTCCGAATTTTCCCTTCGGCACAGTCTATCTGAACGCCCTCAATGCCAGATTCTCTCAAGCCCTCAAAGTTGAGTTCGAATATGCCATAAACGTTGTCGGCATTAATCTGTCTCCGGAGTTTGTATGCTGCAGGAATCATGGCGAGATTGGGTGGAACGGGCAATCGTACAAGAAGGACCACTGCCATTGATCCAGGTCTCTTATGTCTAGTCAACAGAAGATTTCTGATAGTAATGTAGACTGGACATGCCTTCTTGTCCCCGGAGAAATTGGTCAGATGCGTCTGATCAGCCATCCTAATGATGGGAACCACCGTCGCCCCATTAGGAAGTGTTTCCTATGCACTGTTAACAATCTTAAATGAAGGAGGGTCGAAAATTATACTTGAACTACCGACCACTAGTCGGCCGTATGCATTTCGGCATATATTCTCTATCTATTGTGATCGAATTCCCGGCGTGGCACATATACTAAGCCAGCTCGATAGGTTCTCTGCCGAAGAAGAGATCTCACGCAGTCCAGGATGTTGCGATAGATCAATGGTACCGTGCTTCTACCGTCCTCACTGGCAACTTCCTGTGGAACCATCGTAGATATCGGCCATCTGGATCCAACGATCGAAAAGGTTGCTCCAGCATGTACATCGAGGTATAGTGAATTGAGGCCGAGTCACTGAGATCATTTGCAAAGTAATCATTGATCTGCTACTTGGAGGATTTACTCTAAATGAACTAAGATGCAAGTTTGAACCTCTTTGCATTGGTGAATGGAGCCTATGGGTCCTCGGACAGGTAGATATGTTCTTGCTCATATCCATTGAGGTCTCCAATTGCTTCTTCTGCGCGTTCATAATCTGTCTGTTCAGGGGTAGACAAAGACATGTTGTCGCTAAGTGTATCAGTATCGGAGTCGGATAGAATGTTATGAATTGCGTCACGTTCATATCAGGCCGGATCACTGGCAGGATCTGAATGGCCATCTGAATCGGGGCACTCACTTGGTTTGTTCAAGTTGTGATGAATTATGTAGGTGGTGAGGTCGTCAATGCGATTCGAAGGCAGATTTGGTAGGGTAGAAGCAGGTATGATAACAAGATCTGCATGCGCTTTTCGGAGGTGTGCCTCATATGGGTCGGCACGCATGTATTTTTGACGACAAAATCAATATTTTACCGGCATGGTAGATTTCAGCTCTGTTCATTTCCGGAGTCGTGTGTCTATTCTGAGGGAAAGGTTAACTTGAACGTTGTGGCGATTGTGATCTGAACGGCTAAGGGTGAGAAGCTGGGCCCAGCACTACGCAGGCTTTGAATAATCACAGTGGAATCGGTTTGGCGTCGTTTGTCACGCCATCAGGTGGGTCCAGTTGTGAATCACTTACCTTCGTCTTGTAACCGAAAATGACCGAAACCCTATTGCGCCTGAACCGTCAATTCTTGATTCAGCTTAAAATTAACTCAAACAATTCATGCTAGTTTCAACCTCTCTTGAACGTCTGCATGTTGTATATAGAATGTGGGTTTATCCCGGCGCAAAGGGAGTTCATAACAAGAACAATCTTACATTACCTACAATATCCACCAATATACACAGTATCAACCATCTTCCCAACATAAGACTCGTATATTTCAGAAGACTATCTATATAGACCAAAATTCAGTCAACATGGCGTAAAATATGAAGAATGTACAGTAAATCCACATCGCGAATGGGGAAGTGCTCAAGGCGCCTCCACCGGGGCAGACATATCAACTTCCGCCCAACTCTCACGCATGGCAAATTAGCATAAGTTACTCGAATCCTGAAAGTATAGCAATTATGGCTTATAAATCGAACATACGGTTTACTCCTAGTCTAAACGACCCGGTGGATACAGTATGGCGGGACCTTGCAACAGATCAGATCATAGCAAGGAACTGTCTGCCGGGAGGCAGGGCCAGTATTTATCCTGATGCCTACTTCAGCCAATCGTGGCAGGTATTAGGAGATTGCACCATGCATGTCATGAACTCGCAAAAGCATCCGCTGTGAATAATCTGGCTCGTATACAGGAGATTGATGTGAAAGTCGTTCAACTCGTTAAGGACTCTGTGTGGACGGTGTTTACCACACTAAGGAGTTAGGGGGCTGGGGCCCTCCAGGGTCAGCCAGGAGTCCCCTTGGCTCAGGTGATTGTTCAGGCGAATTTACAATCAACAAACGTCCCAGCACAGTGGGGTCTTGCAACCTCTGTGCTGAACGTAGCCCTACTTCTCCAAAATGCTCCACTAGGCAACACTCCTCCTGATCCACCCGGGAACAACCAAGCACCAATATCATTCCCCATACCTCACATAGCCCTATTTCCCCACTGGCAAAATGCTTCACAGGCCAACGCTCCTCCTGTTCCAACTGCCAACCACCATGCACAAGGACCACCCCCCGTACCTTACGTAGCCCTATTTCCACGGTGGCTAAACACTCCCCCAGGCAACGCTCCTCCGGCTCCACCTGCGAACAACCAATTGCAAGGGCCACCCACTGTAATTCATGTAGCCAAATTTCCCAACTGGCAACACTCTCCTCTGGGGCAACGCTCCTCCCGCTACACCTGCGAAGAGCCAAGGGCAAGAACCACCCCCGGACCTCACGTAGCTCTATTTTCCCATTGGCAAAATGCTCCACCAGACAACGCTCCTCCTGATCTACCCGGGAATGACCAACTGCCAAGACCACCCCTCATACCTCCCTGTCCTTGTGCTGACACTGCCCATCCAGTCGATAACCATGCCTTACTAGTTGATAACACTGTGTTACCAGTTGACGACTACCTCCGGATCGCAGGATGAAACTCTGATCTGGTGGACTCCCACGGCTCATGTAAGGATCATTCCTGGCAGTACCTACATCCCACTAGCATTTCCGTCATCAAGTACAGCACGGTCTTTGTCTACACTTGGAATTCCTAGTACCACTATACCTGATGTTAGAAGCTAAAGCCCCCCAATAAGCAAACTGACCAAACTACAGCCCAGACGGATCAGGGATGTAACTAACTCATGGCGAAACACGGTAACCAGAGTCGAAGAGGAAATAGTAGTCTTGGCGAAATATCTGATACTTTAGTAAACCATCTTTGTTGATCCCCTCCCGGACCCGATTACTTTGACATCCGCAGTTCACGGTGTTTGGACCCGCACGCAGGATGAGATTGCCGATGCCGGGAATATTGAAGCATCAGAGAAAGGTCCTGACCTTGCAAGTGAATTGGGATATGATAAGATACAGGGTGTCTTACTAACTATCAAAGATACGGCAAAATCACTCTGCTGTGCGGGGGCAACTCGTATATTATAAAAAATATAACTTCATGAAATTATAGATATCAAGAGGAGACCCGACAGCTATTGTCCGTAGAGTTGAATACCTCATCGAAGAGGAGAGGTTCATGTATCCCTCAGATGGAGATGAGGTTGGTATCACGGATTGAGAAACCTGGATTTTGGATCACTACTGACTATGAACTGCGCGTAGGAAATAACCTTCCGGTTCCTTGCGCCCCAGATTGCGGATGGAATATATAGTAAGTATTTGGAGGGCAAGAGAACAGTGGGGATCTTAAACCCGGGTATTTTAGAGTGTATGAATGAGATGATTGTCTGCCTCACATTTGCAATACTCTGCCATACCCTGCCGGTGTGGCAAACGGGGGCACTCCTTGACCCGCCGGATTTCAAGTCTGAGGCCGTCAGAGGTAAGTTTCCTGATCTCCAGGGCTTTTCGTTCCGTTTTTTCAAGATGTAGAGGGGTTACAAATTTGGCATGATCTTTTCTTACGGCGGAGGAACACACGGCGGGGGTTCCCAAGGGCGACGCAAGAGCTGATTCTCAGAACTCTGAGTGAAACTATCATGGATAAGGTTAACCAATACAATCGAGTTCTGCAGGATAGCCACAAAGGCTTTGCTAATAATCATGAGGTAGTCACATGGAACTGCAGCGTCAGGTATGCAGCCGGAATCCAGCACGACCCACGGCACGAGAACCGACACCAATCAACACTGGCGCGATGGGCCTAGTAGGACACCTTAAGAGTCAAGTGGAGCATAAGCTATCTAGCAAGGAGCCCCGATGAGCAGCTGTGTGAGAACCGACCACAATAAGCACCGACGGCATGGTCCTAGAAGGACACCAGGACCGTCAAGATACGTCGCTCTAGAGGGCCAAGTCATTCGACTTTACCCAATTGGCCTTTGCTTGGGCCCTTCAAAACTTGGATGATGAGTTAGTGACTTTTGATCACTCGCTAGACTTGACGCTGGAGCAGGTCCTGGAGAGTGCTGTAAACCCAGATCTAGCCAGTCGCCTTTCCCTGAACCAGGATGACTTTCAGGAAGATCTGGTAGCTGCGGGTGAGAGCTTTCGCCAAAACGGTAAGGAGGTAATATAGAATATATAGATTTACTAGGCTGAGCAGTGTAAGCAGGACGTAGTAATCGTGTCCATCATGCTCATTGCTACAGAACGTCCAAGTGATCACAATGTAATAGTTGTAGATAAAATAAAATATGGGAACAAAGCTTAATAGAGTACCAGGCGTAGAGTACTAGTACCAATGATGAAGTCGTGAACCAGTGTGTAAGATGTTGAGTAATTTCGAAGGTATCTGACAGATAGACGGATGGATTCTCGAGGGCGTCAGGAGACTTTGGCATAGCCTCAGATGGGATCCTGCATGTGTCCAAAGGGCACTGAGCAGCATTGGGACCGGATAGCACAAGTAAGCTGCATTATCATGCGATTGGTCGAGAAGGTAATCGTCAGGAGGTGAGAGGTGAGGAACAGAGGCCATCAGAATGTGTGAGGCTGGAATCTGAGAAGCTCAGGAGGGGAGAGGCTAGAACCTGAGGACGTCAGGAAGGGAGTGGATAAAATGAAAAGGCGTCAGGATGCAGGGTCAGAGTATTGGACATCTACAGGACAAAGAGGACGCAGGGATCAATATTGGGATGGCGTCAGGATGTGGTGTGATGGGGATGGCGACGTCCGGACGGAAACACATACAAACATTGCATCTAGAATCACCGTTAATGTTTTGATCTTTCTGAGCGTCAGAAGCACAGGACGCTCAGGATGCATATTAGAATGTTTGCTGATGAAAATTCCCAATCATATATGGGGTAAGTACTTCAGACTCAAGAAAATAGATTGTATTGTTGAAACAGATTTTCTTAGGCGTATCAATGGCACAATGGTTTGCCTCACTTGTGTAATTCTCCGTCATACCCTGCAATTATGGAAAACAGTAGTATATATGGAATGGTATAATTTAAAGCCTGATGTGGTAGGAGGTCACCACGAACCATCTCCTCTACACATCCGGCGATTGAAATCTCAACACCATGAGAAATCATCGTCACTTTTCTTCTCCCGCACTCTTAGTGAGCTGCAACCCCCCCCTATAATAGACTCGGACTTGGGCGCCCGTTTCTTAGGTCCTGTCCCATCCTCCTTTTTGCTCTTGTTTTGCGCTTTCGCTTAACATTTGCACGGTCGGCAACACCCTCGCGTCCATGTTACAGACGGCTGGGATCACAGTTTGCAGTAGGAGAAAACTTTTCACCAGGCTACGGTCGATTTCTCTGCTCTCTTCGATTACGTTTCGTTCGAGGCTGCCTTGTCAGACACGCACACGTTTCCGATAGTTCCTACGATGCTTGGGTCTACCCTTCTTTCCTCCTCTTTGGTTTCGTCCCGTTGCTCGGTTACAGCTACGAGTTCGCTCACTAAGGTTGGCTTCCTCTCAGCCCGGTCGCTCCGCTCGCTCCCGCGTCCTTTCGCCAAGGTCGCATGCCTCGGTTACGCTCTGTCATGGTATTGCACTGCCTCCTTGGCCGATGTTAACGCCTTGGTCGATGATAATTGTCCGGTCCCTTGCTATGTTGGCAGCTTTTCGGTCGGCCCCACTTTTGGTATATGTTCCTTACCGGTTGTGGTTTTTCTATAGTGGTATACTCTCTTTTGCCCATTAGGGGTTTTTCATTTTGTCGCTGGTGTCTACGGAGAAGGTTTTCCTGTTGCTTCCTGCTTTCATGTTCGGGGGGTCCTGTTTGTCTGCGGGGTTGCTGAGTTTGCTTCGGCTGTTTGGTTTCTTTCTGTTGGCGGGCGGGGTGCTCTTCTTATGTGCGAGATGTGCGGTTGGTTCCATACCAGAGGGGCTTGGGGTGATGGTTTTTTCATTGGTCCGGGGGGGAATTGTTCTTGGAATTAAGGTTTTCTTTACGCCATAGCTAGCGCTGCATGCGAGTTCTTGTACCTTAACAATGAATACATGAGATAAAAAAAAAAAAAAACAAAAAGTGGTAGGAGGTCACCGAGAACCTGAACCCTCGTAGTAGACACCATAATACTAATATTATGTGAACTACTAAAGACCTTTGCATCCAATAAACTCAGACTTGGGCCAATTGCCCAAAGCATATATAAGAGAAAATTCTGGACAATATTCGTGGGACCATCCAAGCAAAGATAGACTAGGAGTACAGTATACGCGAAGATTATCGTAAAGGGTATACCAACGATGAGGTATAGGTTGCCGCCCAACTACTGAGTCTAGCATCCAGGCATACTAGGTAAGGGCCAGCCAACTAAAGTCAAATTCTCCATGATTGAGCAGTTGAAGCTATCGAGCTGCAGTGTCAGCGATCCAGCCAGGCTATACCAGTGCTAGCTTACCGAATTCAAACTCAATACTCAATTCCAACCTAAAGCCGTATGTCCGTTGGAACCCTAGTAAAGCAGCAGGTTAGTCAAAACAATTCGTAGGAAATGAGGTTGTCTTTGGAACTCAGCTGCCCAGGTTCTGAGATTTCTTGATTCTGATCTGTCGGGTCCAGATAGTTCAAGGAAGGTGAGCTGTGGACAATATTTGGACAGCGCTGTGAGTGTTACTCTAATACAACACCTCTCTCTGAGTCTTGACGGAATAGAGCCAGTACAATAGGGGACAAGGCAGATTGAAAATGGCGATAAACAGCGGCGCGATATGTGCGTTTCTAGGGGTATTTAACAAAATAAGTATATGTCAAGTATGTGTCGAGTAGCTTAATACATTAACACAATTTCATTGAAAGTAAATATGAGAAAGTAAAGCAATATCTGGAGCACAATCAGTGAAGGGTAGGGGCCACGGAGGTGTCTGGGCCGTGTAAATAGTGAAAACATGACGGCATCACCCTGGAGAACAGTAGACCATCCAGATAAAATTGAAAGAGTCACGCTACACCCAGGACACACAGCACGTAGAGGTTGAAGTCAGAATAATAGAGCACTGCCATACAGGTTGAAGAGTTAGAGGTCATCAGAGGAAGAAAACAGGACAAGAGAGCTGAGGCTCATGAGATCCTAAAGTGATGCGTGGCAAGACGCCAAGCTCAGGCCCCAAAGATAAATATCCGATGTCAGGACGGAAGATGCCTGCATAATAGGTGATCAGGTTCGAGTTGCGGATCATTAGTAGTCATCGAGATATAGCAGTAGAGAATTAGATGTGTTCTGGACAAAAGAGCAGAACGCCAGACACTGTCCGAGTCCAAGAGCCGAGTACCAGATGCTGTCAGAGAGCAAGAGCAGAACACCAGACCCTGTCAAGATGCAAGAGCAGGACACCAGGCCCATTCAGGGCCCAGAGGGCTTGGGGTCCATGTCAGGATGAAGTCAGGGCGCTGGAGGTTAAGCCACTCAAAATCAGAAAGCAATATCAGATCAACATTGCGTTCTGATTTACGGTTGATATTTTGTGTGCCCGGTGCACCAGACGCACAGGGCAAACTGGTCGCAGTGTATTATTTTTGCCGATAAGTATATTATTAAGAGGTTAGCTTGGGCAATGAAGTATAAGGATTGGACACAGAAAGACTTGGAAGAAGTCGGCTTTAGAGATAAATTCTTAGTTGAAAGGTCTAAGGATCCTAAGAGTATATCCGTATTCAGAACTCCTGGAGAAAGGTGGCTAGCCTTCATTATGGGCTGTATGGTGGTGGAAATGGGCAAAAATGACCCGTGTTTTTTCACTTAAGCACCCTAGTTGTTCCGGTGTTAAGTGAATTACCACCTGTTATTTTGGCCCCGTTCCACTGAAAGTGGTGGCTATAACAAACCCTAAAAGTGGCTTACAACCTACATTCATGGGGTTACCAAGGAGGCAGGCATAAAGCTAATGGTTTCGGCTTGTATTTGAGGTAGAAATAAGGGTTTTCTGATTCCTATTTTTGACAACAGTGTTAATAGATCTATATATATTGGACTTGCAAATAGAATCCAAGTCGCGAAACGAGGACGATATAGTATATCCGATTTCAAGTGAGTGGAGCACATTGTTGATAGCCTTGGAATGATAATACTTCTATGGACAAAAGACACAAATGTCCATAGATTGCAGGATATCTGTCAGATGGGATTGAAATGCCAATGGTATAATGTGATTCTTATGAGACTTAATTATAAAGCCATCATGGTTGTGAGAATTATGACCATCTAGGAGTAGCTAATGCCAATGTTTATTTTGCCCTCCGCCTACCTGGTTAATGAAGTGATTTATCCAGGCAAGTGGAATATTCTTATTCGTATATTCAGTCAGTAATACAGTAATTACATCAGTACCAGTAAGGCTCTCGTATATCCAATGTGCTATAATCTACTCCCCTGGGCAGAGGAGGAATGGAGGTGGGAATGGATATCACAAGCGGTGACTAGAAAGGCAGGTTTTTATATGACTTACCTTTGTGAAGTCATAGGGTTTACTATTTCACATGACTATGTGATAGGGTATCATTCCTTTGTTATAATTGGTTTATTGTTTTGATATCACTCACAATTATAGTCCTCTGATTATGACTTTCACAGATGAACTATACTTATGAGACATGGGTTTTACACATGTGAGGCGAATTGTGCATATAATTTATTTATTGTATTTTAATTAGTTCATTGGATATTGTGTAGTGACTCATAGGAGTCAGCTGATGGATTTCGGACTATGACTTACTATGAGTCATAGGGTTGCGTGACAAAAAAGGATGAGTCATGACAGTAAATGTTGTGGGAAGAACGGGAATAAAAATGGGTCCTTATAGCGGTTTCGGTTGAGCTTTTCATCAGGCTATGGCCGATTTCTCTGCTCTCTTCGATTACGTTTCGCTTGAGGCTGCCTAGTCAGATATGCCCATGTTTCCGATAGTTCATAGGATGGTTGGGGCTACCCCTCCTCGCCTCCGCTCGGTCTCGTCCTGTGGCTCAGTTACTGGCAAACATCCTCTCATTGGCTGGCAACATTACTGCCACTTCCCTTGGGTCCACAGCTTCCCCATAGGTAGGCTCGGCCCTAGTCTCCGGATACACATGGTCATGGTATTGCATTGGCTCCTTGGACGATGTCAACACCTTGGGTTGCATAGTAATGTGATACATTTCCTTTGTTTTAGCCTCTACTGTCCCCCCGTTCTGTGTTCTATAGTTTTAGGCTGAATTTTCACTATCCCGTTTCTGTTAGAGTACTCTGTGATATTAATGTGGTTTCTTTTGTTACTTCTCAGATGGAGTTTTTGGGGCCAGTTTTCCTGTTGTTTCCTGCTTGTGGTTTCGGTAATTGATTTCTGTTGTCTGCTTAGCCGATAGGCGTATTTTGTCTTGGCGGCAGGATCATGTGGTTAGTTCCATACCAGAGGGACTTGGGATAATGGTTTTTTCCGGTGGTCCATTGTGGATTACTTTACACAGGAGGTTTTTTCTTTGCCTTAGCTTACCGCTCCATGTAGTCATTGTTCCCCGTAGTTGAATAATACAAAGCACTCAATACAAAACAAAAATCAAAGAAAAAAAAAGGGCTTTTCGGTTGAGATTTCTTCACGCAACCATCTAAGCTATTTTCTAAAAGACTATACTTTTATCTGTGGACTTTGCTCTACCAGGCTGAGACTATAGTGTCTGTTACGAACTTAGCGAGATAGCGGACGAGATTGGAGTATGAATACTCAGCTGTCATTGTTGGTACGAACTCAGAGAAGTGTGATAGCTATTCGGAACAATCGTTACCTGCTGCAACTATCGCCTGGAGGGAAGAGGCTTATAACATTTGTTTGCATCAACCTTATGGAATACTTAACTAAGAACAGACAAAACAGATTCACACTAAGAAGAAGAAAACATTAAAGTAGCTGTAGTCGACACAACTACACTAGAAGAAGTACTCAACTAGACACTAGGAGAATCAAGGGCAACCAGCTCAGATACACCAGAGCCAGCATCACCACCTGATTCAGAAGAAACCACCCTACTTGGTTGAAGGGGAAGGAACGCGATGTCACTACCTATAGGCGCAGCAAACACGGCTGAAGGTGGGGAAACTAGCACAGAGAATACTGGTACTCAACTACCAGGACTCAATGAGGAACAAGTCCAACAACTTATTGGAAACCTTACAGGAGGGACCCAAAGACCGAACATCAAGCAACGAGAAATATTCCCACATCAGCAAAAAAACAGCCTGCCCCCTGTGCCTCATGTCATTGAGTTTTACGTTTTGGCACATCGTGAGTCCTATGATCGCTATATTAAAAATCCCGTTAGTTTGACCAAAGAAGATGATAAAAATCCTGTTTTCTGCAAAATATGAGCAATTCTTATTAAGAACTCACGGACTTTTTACATGCCGAAGTTGCGAAATTTGAGTTTATAACATACAACTTTGTAATGTAAAATGTCTATGAGAAATTGATAAAAATAGCTCATATTTTGCTAAAATTAAGATTAGTATCTGATTATTAGGGGATACAATCGGAAGCATCATGATTAACTGGGGTCATTCGCGATTAGCCAAAACATAAAACTCAACGACATGGCTCACCATTGAGGACAAAAGCCAGATTTGTTTTTTGCTGATGTAGGGGACCGAACCAAACTCTGACGATGGCTGGCACAGCTCAAAGTCTACTTCAGAGCGGTGGAGTGGACAGAAGGGCATAACACAGACAGAATTCTTTATATCCAATTCTTCTAAGGGGAGATGCAGGAACATGAATCACAGCTTATACCGAAGAACCAATCTGGCATTAATGAGAAATATGCGAAGGTTTTATTGACGAGATCAAGAATCAATTCAGAGCCATAGACGCTATGTAGGAACCAAGGCTTCAGATACAGAAATTATGACAAGGAAACAAATGGATGACTAAATATTGGAATGAATTCAGACTAGTAGCAATGGAGGATAACTTGGACGATTATACAGCAGGGGAATTCCTACTTATTGGCAGGACCACAGCACTCCAAGAATCATAGAGAGCAGATAGCGGTGACTTTGTCAATATGGAGACATTGGCCAAATGGGCAATCAGGAAGGAAAACAAACTGGCCATGGTCAAACAGATTCAAAAGAAGGGAATAACAAAAGGAATGGTGAGTGCACCACGAAATCTAAATGGGACTTTGAGACCGACAGGCAATACCACTCCAGAACGAGATCATATGGACCTGGATGTGACAAGCGGATGACTGACACTCCAACCTGAGGAGTTTAGGGGAATATTACGGGAAAAGCCCTGCCTCAAATGCACGGGAGCAGGATATCAAGTATGAAACTGCGACAGGCCCAGAGAGGGAATTAACTATACCACGAAATCAAAGCAAGGCCAATTCTAGAGAAAGGTGAAATGCTGAGCAGCGAAGCTAAGCATCAAGAAAATAGTAGTCAAAGAGGAATCCGGGCGGTCGGGGAGTGGCGGGGGTCCCCAGTAAATGATGGTACTAGGCAGAAACCAGAAAGAGAACCCATCATCATGGAAAATTATTACACAGCACTCAACTATAGGAAAATACTTGTATGGGAAAACTATCATGTTGTGGTCGGGATACAGTGGCACTGAGGGTGGAGGGTGGATATGATGAATACACGAATCGACTTGGGGCAACTGAAGACTTCATTGATGATGGCATCTGTACGAAACATAGAATGATAAAGACAAATGCCAAGAAAGAGCGGAATATTTACCTAGCTGATGGGAAGTCAAGTGCTATGGGTCCAGTTACCCATATGGCGCAAGTACCTATAGACGTATATGGCTATAGGGAATTAGTAACCTTTCAATTGGCCTATCTCCAGAACTATAAAGTCATCTTAGGAATGCCATGGTTACGAACACACAATGCCACGATTGATTGGCAGCAGAAGAAGATCACATTGACCAGCTAACCATGTAGGACATGGTCTCTCACGAGTTCGCCCGTTGCATATCCAATACCTGAAGATGAAGTCCTGGCAGAAAACCTCCTCACAAAATACTCAGAGGTACAGGTTGAAAGGGACAAATCAGTCCAAGTTTAGATATTATATCCTCAGGCTAGGAAGCCTACAAAAGGATCGAAAGGGGCAGCAGGACACGATCTATATGCCAACTCGGGAGTTATTATACTTGCACGAGAATAAAAGATAGTCAGGAGTGGAAGAGACATCGAGCTAACTCGAAATATCTATGGGCGGATCGCCTCCCCCAGTGGTTTAGCAGTCAAATACGGACTCAGAACTAATGCGGGGGTAATAGGCACAGACTATACAGAGGAAATCGAGGTTGTCTTGATCAACCAAGGTGCCAACTAGTTTGAGGTAGAACAAGGCGATCCAATCGCCTAATTGATTATCGAAAGGGTTAACATAGCAGAACTACAACAGGTTCACGAGTTGAGAAAGACTAGTCAGGAAGCCCCAGGATTCAGAAGCACCAACAAACCTGAGATCGATAAGGAAGAAACAAGACCGATCAATATCAGCAAAATATCAGCCATAGTATTCTGAAGTTTCTACCGAAGGGGAAAAATGACGGGGATCCTAAGATGGGACCCGATTCAGGATGAGATCTATCTGGAAAAGATCATCATCAGTACAGAACTAGCTATTAAGGAACAACTGAAAAACATGGAGGAAGAGAAATGAGTATTCAAGAAATAATCCCAAAGGAATACTACAAATAGCTCGATGTATTCGAGAAAGGAGAAAAGACGACCTTGCCCCCATATCAGAAAGAAATAGACATCAGCACCGGACTGGAACCAGGAAAGGAAGTTCTGACAACAAGGTTCATTCACTCAGCTATGATGAGATCCAAGAACTACACAAATACATCAAACAGAATACAGCAAGAGGATTGATAAGACAAGTAGAGGCCTGGAAGGCATTACCAATCATGTTCTTCAAGAAAAGGAATAGAAGTTTAAGGCTCTATGTAGACTACAGAAGCCTTAATGAAGTTACCAAAAAGGATCAATACCCACTGCCCTTAATAGGAGAGGGATTGGATAAGCTAAGCACGGCCAAACAATTTACCAAGTTGGACATCAAGGACGCCTATCACAACCTCAGAATCCAAGAAGGAGAGGACTGTAAGACAACTTTTAGCGGTTAGTTGGGAAGTGTTGAATATCTGGTGGTACCTTTTGGACTCTGCAATGCACCCACGGCTCTCCAAAGATCGCTCAACATGGTACTATTAAAATATATCGAGATGTGTTGTATAGTATATCTGTATAACATACTCATAGAAGGGAACAACATGGAACAACACCGGAATGACGTCAAAAACATACTAGATCCGCTTTGACTATTGGGAATAAAGGTGAAACCATTAAAATCTAAATTTCACAAAACAGAAACGGAATACCTCGGATTCGTTGTCAGTCAAGAAGGAATTAAGGTCGATTGAGTCAAGACTCAGGCGATATGGGAATGGCAGCTACCAAAGACAAAAACAGAGATCCAACGCTTTATCACATTCTGCAACTTCTACAGATAGTTCATAGAAGGATTTAGCAGGATAGAGAAACCTGTATAAGAACGAAGGCAAAAGGAGTATGATTGAAGGTGGAAAACAGAAGATGAAGAAGAGAAGGTTTTCGACAATCTATGGAAAGAACTCACCACAACTCCGGTACTGATACACTTCAATCCGTGCAGACCTGTAAATATCAAAACACATGTCTCGAAATATATCTGCTCGGACATACTATCACAATAGTGCCAGGAAGGGAAATGGAGACCAGTAGCGTATTTATCTAAAGGAATAAAAGATGCACAACTGAATGACGACGTACATGATAAGTACCTACTGGTAATAGTCTACATTCCCAAAATAAATTCTCCCTCATGTATTACCTACATATCTCCCTGTATCTGCTAGTAATACCACCTCCCCCGGTCCCTCCTGTCCCTCATACATTTACTGCCTTTCCTAAAGACCCACCAGGCCTTCTGAAAGCTCCAAACATGCCTTCGGCGCTATTTATCGTCCTCTTTTGCAGGAGGCCCCTAGCTTGTTCCACTAGCGAGGAGGTCTCGCTTAACTGACCCCTGTTTTTTTTTTCATTTCCATCCAGGCCATTTTAGCTGTTGGGCATCCGCTTTGTACCTGTGCGCGTCCGGAAAAACCTTGTCTGTCTCCGCAGCCCATCACGCCCTTAGCGCTCTCCCTTCCCCTTGATTTCTCCGTTATGGATTTGGTCCCCCTGTAGACGTTCTTCACATCATAACTTGCTCTCTCTACCCCTGGTGCGTGTCCGGAACAACCTGGTCTCTCTCAGTGTCCCATATCACACTTTGCTCTCTCTCTTCCCTTGATTTCTCCGTTATAGATTTCGTCCCCTCTCAGACGTTCTTCAGGTCATAACATCTACTCTCTACCCCTGTACCGGCCCCATACACCCTTCTATTTCCAAAGTATGCGTGCCAAATCTGTTTTATTTCACTGAAGCCCATATCTTTTGTTCCTCCTCTCGTCCTTCTCCTGACATTCATGATTCACTTTGCCTTTCTGTACTACTCCTATTTGCTGCCTCGGTTAGTTCACCATTGATATACTTTGGTGTCTCAAGATACACCGCTACGTGTCCCCTTCATACCATTTTTTGTTTCTTTCTTTCTACTGTAAAGTTTTCAATAAATTCTATTTAATGTTTCTAAATCAATTCAACTATTTACATACCAGCGGTTGTTATCCATACCAGTAGTCTCGGGACTAAATGCGCCAAGCCCATGATCCGTTTGATACTAAGGACTATCTCGGTAGTTCCGTTTGGGCCTTTCGCCGTCCCCAAAGTAACGGTAACAAGTCCCGTTATATCGCTGAGCTTCCCTGAGTTCTCAATATATAGTCTATCTACTAATACCATTCTATGTACTAAACCTGTTCTTGAGTCTCGTACTTTCATTATCGAAACCAAGCGGGCCGGATAACAGCCTTTTAGTGCTCCATAAATACTTCTATTACCCAAATCCACCTATACCCAATCATTCCTGCTCTGCCCTTTTGACCTCCAATGCTGGGTTCTGGTACACCAAAGGAGATGCCAAGTGACCTCCCTCGCATCCTCAAAGTTCTCTACCGGGACACGTAAAAGCCAACATATCTCAACAGGAAACTGTTTAACCGAATCCACATCAAAATGTGGGTTCACAGACGACTTCCGGCGATAATAACCGATTAAAACCTCCGGAAAACTTCTCAAACTCTGGTAGAGCTGGGAGATGGTTTCCACGGTTGTTGTGAAATCCATTCGTTGTTTAGTTACTGAACTGACTTGCCGTTAGTCCTGTATGTCGCATACTTCGTCTTGAATCGGACGCGATAGATCAGCTTGGATATTCATTTTATGAATTTTGAAGCTGTCAAGTCTAGAATATGATCGTAGTATTTGTTGGCTTGTATCATTTTTATTTGAGTGCTGATAGCCCTCCTTGATCATTGTTTTGTGACTTGTTTCACCCGACTCGGTAGAATACATTTGAATGTTCCCAAAGCGCCATATATGGTCCCCGAAGTGACTCAACAGATGTATCTTAACAAAGTTAAAGTCTCATACTCATCATATATATCTGCAATAATTCCATCTAAATCGCGACGTTGCTCGTCTGCAATACCACGTCTTTTGGCAAATGTAGCCCCCAAAAGGCGGTGTTGATTAAGTACTTCACTATGCTCACCTCGAATTCTGGCTGTGACCTCTCTCACTTTCCTGGCAGCGGACCTTTCCTTTCGGTACTCCTTAAAAACGACTTTGTGACATGAAAGGCCTTAAGGAACTGTTCGAGGTATTGAATCGTCTCATCGGTATAGCTTGTATATTGTGATATTAGAGTAAAGTCGACAATCGACGGGACACAGGTTAAAGCTTTGGTGAATATGGGCATTCTGTGGCACTCGGACGACGTAGGGAGGCTGCAAAACACGGTAGTATCACTTTAACCAGATTCTTCATCACTTTTCTGGTCCACTGAGAGATCCGACTGGACTCTTTGTTCGGCGCGGAATAGCCAGGATAAACATCTAAACTCTTCCAGATCGCATCGAATGGTTGTAGCCGTTTGTATTTCTTTAGAAATCCGATAACCCATTTCATAAGGTGTGTTTCGAATATTCCCAGGTACACGACATGGAGAATATCTGGTTTGGGCAGGTCGGATTGCTGAACGTTCGGAAGCCCCCAAAAGCCGCTAGGAAGCAATTTGAAACCACAATCTGTTAGTTGTTACTTGGCCTGCTGGTCGTTTTCACAGTATTTGTTGAAGAGATGTTGGGATTTCCTATAATCTCTACTGGCTGCAGAACGTCTCAAATGGGACCCTAGCTGTTCTGGTCGAACGTCACAGACAGGGCACTGATTTTGTTGAATACCGTCCAATGATTCATTTTCCAAGTGATCCGCAATCCAGGCCGAGAGGCGTAAGAAACACAATCGCACCTTTCCATCGGCACATTCAACCTCAAGTCCGGAGTTCCCTAGTGCAACAATTGGCGCAAAGATCGCTTCCATCAAATCACAAAGAATCTCATTGCTGACCTGCCTTTGCCGTGCAACTCTTGCTGCTACACCCAGCATCCTTGGGAGAACGGGCAAAAGCGCAAAAAGAACGGTAGCATGTTTCGAGGGTTTATTCCGTGTACTCGATAGGATATTTCCAATTGTCATGTAGAATGGCCAGGCTTTCTTATCTCCCGAGAAATTGGTCAAACAAGTAACGTCTGAGGAACATATGATTGGTACGAGTGTTGCTCCATCCGGTAATTCATCCTTTGCTGGCTGTCAATTGTATGTCCTAGTAAACGGCATGGAAGGGCTGTGAAACGTCGTATTTGAACCTACATGTTTCTCCCACCACCAATCAGCGGTATACATCTCCGAATAAACTCTCTGAACTGGTTCTTGGCTATTCCATTCCTTCACAGCGGCGTAAACTGAATCTTGAGCAAAACATCTTTGACCACGTAAATATTTAGCACAATCAATAGGATTGCGGAAAAAGAATTTCTGTGTTACAGAAGCTTCGTCTGGTCCTTCCTCTTGTGAAATTTCCTACTTTCGGTTAGAATAGGATGTTGTAGGGTGAATTTACTTACAGCTTCGCTAAACGATACAAACCCCTCTTTCCAGCTCTTCATTCTCATAACAGATTCCAACTGATCAACGGCATCAAGGAGCCGATAACCAGAGTTAATATTACTGCCCTCAGGCCCCAAGTCCTTCTTGAAATATCTATCCATGTGATCCTTTGGTACCTTTGCTTCGATAAACCACCAAGCAAGCTAAAAGTCCTTCTTGCTCCTGAATGGTGACAACATCTCATCTTCAGATCTTTCGGGCTCTACAACGCCCCGTAGTGACCTTCCCGCAGTGGGGTGCGTTTTCGGTATCAGTAGTCCAACCAATGGTGTGCTTTCCTCAGTGTCTGAATAATTAAGACTTTCCACGTCAGAATCAGCAGCGTTTACGTAGAGATCCAACTCATTTGCTCCAATATTCGTTTCAGCCGTACTAAATTCTTCCCCGAGTAGATTTGAGGTTAGGTCAGAGTCGGCAGGCTGGGGCATTCGTGCATGCCGTTCATTGTTCCAAATAGGCTGTACAAAGTCAAAATGCGCTGTTTCCATATGCTTCTGGTACCAGGTACTTGACTTGTATTTTCTTCTGCAGTACGGGCATTGAGACTCTTGTACCATTCTGCAAGAAATTAGATTTGATACACAGCACAAAAGAGACGCGAAAATCAAACTTACTTTTCAAGACTGATCTCACTGTGCTTGAACGCGTATGGTAATTGAATAACTAGTTCTTGACTGGAACTGTGCTATAGACAGATGTTATTGTACACAAAAAGGTGCAAATAGGACAAAATTCGTCGTCACACGGTTTGTTCAGTAAATTCGAGATATTTCAAGAGATTGTAAAAATATGAGAACTTGAAAAACTTTCAAGGTGTGTTGTGTGGCCTGTTTGTAATTCAAAGGCCAACTATTCGGGTCGGTCTCACCTTCCCCTGAGCAGGATTGTACTAGTACTCGTACTTGAATGACGTTCTGGGGCTCAAAACTCCCTTTTCACATTAGCTTTGAGACTAAATCTACATAGGGCGTTGGAGGTCCTGCGGGCATGAACATGAACCACGGCCCAGGGCCACGACAGACTCCTACAAATCTCGAGAAGACCTTACTTAACACTTATATCTATGATTACTTTTTCAAAAATGATAAGCAACGTGAATTGTACACTAAACCTCATGTGTGCTTTATTCGGCGTATTGCAGACTTTGCGAGGGCCAAACCTAATGGCAAGCGCTCATCTACCATACCCTAATATTCCTTATCCGAACCCACATCAAGAAAGCAGGGGTAGTTACAAGCCTGCCTATTACATCGTTGTGCCTTAAAGTACTCTTGAAAAGCTTGTTCAAGTTTGTTCAACCCACCTTTTCAAGAGTACAAGCTTACCTTATTACATGTTTGCCTTACGGCAATTGTACATCTGTACTTTTTTGTACAGGTACAGCAGGACGTTCTACGTTCAAGTTGGGACGTTTAACAGTCTCTTTCAGACTGGTCTGAGTTGTTAGAACTCTTGATACTACGACAAACGGCTTGAATAGTACGCTCTTCCTTATATACACCACTCGCTACCTCGCGATTTTCCTTCTCCACTCCTTCATTACCTTCTAATCAATCTAGAGCTTCTCATCGTCCTTCTTAGTCCTCCAAAAGAAACTTTTCCCTTCACAACGATACGTTATAGATAAAGGAGAACTGTTTTCCGCGATCATACAGTCTCACTCACATTTCACACCAACTATACCGGTAAG
Organism: Tuber borchii; assembly: GCA_003070745.1. Classification (NCBI taxonomy): domain Eukaryota; kingdom Fungi; phylum Ascomycota; class Pezizomycetes; order Pezizales; family Tuberaceae; genus Tuber; species Tuber borchii. The sequence goes on along the minus strand of NESQ01000014.1, from coordinate 86,661 downwards.
TCTCGTCCACCGTTCCTAACTTCCGAAATCGGCCGTTCTCAGGCCTTTCGTAGGCTATACTGATTGATATCCACAGAATACCTGGAACTTACTGCTAATTGAAGCGAAGCTTTGCGATCGCTTCTACCTCCTAAAAGTAAGTTCGTACCACAATTCGTCTCTTTCCTTCCTTCCTCGGCCTCCTAGAGATACCAACCAGAGGTCTGGTCTTTCTCACTTCCTTCTGGGGCACGATGAAGGGCTGCGTAAGTTCTTGCATGAACTTGTGCACGGCTCATACCAGCTCTTCTAAAGCCTTAATGTGAAATAATAGATGACCACTGTTCTCTAGATACACTAGCGGCTCCCCGTTTTCGCTTGCTATCCCCCCCTATAGTTAGTCTTCTGTTTGTCTCATTTGCACCTTTCCCAAGATGGAATGATTACTGATCGCTAATTGCTAGATTTCTTTGGGTTTTCCCGTCATCTTCTGGATGCCAAGAACATCCTCGCCTAATTCAGGTTAGTCTTCTGCGCGTCCCATTTACTCTTTTTTACAAAGAATATAATTGGTTAATAGCATGCCTCCGATTCATGGTCGTGGTGGTGTCACTACTGCCATCTTCCGGACTGAGCTCAACCTCACTGGGGAGGGACGAACCGTGGAAGGGAGGAGATACCACGCCGTTTGCACATACATTCTCCAGAAGTGTAACGAGAGGAATATCACCTCTCGCACGCAGGCTGGTGACACTTTGTGGAACGAAGTTAGGACGGAGACCGTCGCACATATTACCCTCAGAGGCTTCTGAGCCAAATTCAACTCCCCCCGGAACGGCCAACATCGGGCCTTCCACGTTGCTCTGGATACTCTCATCATGGACGTCTCGCAGAAGGCTGCTGAGTCTAGTAGGAATGCCAGACTTAATTCCGATGCTGAGGAAGAGGGGAGAGATAGGGGCGGTGGCGGTGCATCTGGATCCGGATCGAGAGACGAAATGGCCGTTGCTGGTTCCCAACCGACCGTTCACTAGGAGAAACCGGTAAGAAAATATTCATTTCGACAACAGGTGCCGAGCCTGGGCAGGCTCGCCAGCTCCCGTGGATAAACCGTGGTAATAGCGCTATGCCAAACAAGAGTTGGCTGGCTGTTCTCAGGCACTACACTTTACAGGAGCTCGGCGAAGCTACCGGTAGGTACGTGGAGGACGGCGAGCACCCCCGGTAGTTCATTAGAATTCTCTGCGACATTCAAGGCCTGAATGTCACGCCCGATGGCGCTGACCAGATCGAGTTGATCGACGACGATCTGGTCAATGCCTGGCTTCGTCTCTCCCAGTGCTCGACTCTTACTGTCGCCTGCTTCCTCCACCGGGCAGCTGTTGCCCCTCCTGATGGTGGGGACCCTGTTCGTCCCAATACACCTATTGTTGGGCCCAGCCGGAACTATCTCTTCCCCGGCCAATTTGACATCGCCGAGTTCTACGCTGAACCAGAATCTGACTCTGATGAGGAGGACGATGTGGAGCGCCATGCAAGGCGCAGAAGGGCCATTCCTAGGTCCCACAACAGCTGGCAGAGGAGAATTCTAAGCAATGATCGTAGGGTTATTAGGTTCCAGGACCACTCAGGGGAACTGATTTCGCGCTCTCGAGTGAGGCAGGGGCCGGCGTATATGAGCTGATATGCAGGACAAGATGTCCCAATAGTGGCTCTTTGCCCGAGGATCCTACCTCCCCGGTTTGAGGTGTCAGTACATAACGTTATTGAGGAAGTCGCTGATGATAACGGGGGGGGTAATGGGGGCAATGGGGGTAATGGGGGCAATGGGGGCAATGGGGGCAATGGGGGCAATGGGGGCAATGCCTAAGGTTTGTTTGCGCCGGGCAGAGTCTTCTTTGGGCTTTTGGGTTGTTTTTTATTTTATTTCGCTGGCTTTCTTAGGTTTTGCTTTCATTTCTATCCATGGGTTTGGTGCCGGGGGGGGTTGGGGCTTGTTTGTGCCGGGTAGTGTCTTCTTGGGTCTTTTGGGTGGGCTCTCTTTCATTTCACGGGTTTTTTCTTACTTTGTTTTGCTCTCGTTTCTATCTATTTGGTGGGTTTTCTGGGACTCATTTTGTGCCGGGCTGCATCTTCTTTAAGCCTTTGGGTAATTGTTCTTTGGTTTTACGGGCTTTGCTGCTTTGCTTCTGCTTTGCTTCTATCTATTAATAGTTGTCTTAATCCTGTTTGCGCTATCATCCGGCTTTCCTATATTTTACCCGGTAGTCTTAGATTTTAATGTTTTTAGTAGTCTTTTTATTTTTAGAATTAGTTGAGTGCAATAGAATGCTTTTCTGGGACGCTAAACGTTCCTTTTATCCTTTATCCTATCCTAGTATGTATAATCCAATCTTTTAAAATGATAAGTTATGTTCATCCAAGCCACGCATATGAAATCCTGTCGGGGCAATCCCGAATACACAGTCTCTATTCGGCTCATAGCCATCCGTGCAAGTAGCCTTTGACACATTCGGAGGCCAAATTGTTGTAGGATAGTCTTAGCCCATGCCAAAGATTCTCACGAACCTTGGGTCATAGCTAGGAGTCCGTGTAGTAACACTAATATAAAACCTGTTCATCTGCAATACGACGCTGTTCGTCCCCAATACGATGCCGTGAGTTCGATTCCTGTCGGAGCTTTTATCTCTACATCTAATTCCTTTTTCTCCTCTAGTCCTTTCATATAAACGCGCAATCATGAATGGAAATAGAAGGTGAGGTCAGTCACGCCTCCTGGCGGCCAATGGGAGCTCTCCCAAGACTTGAATATCCAATTCTTGACCAGAGTAGTGGGACTAGCCCCCCGAGCCCAGGCATCATCGTCGAGACCGCCAGTAGCCTTTGCGGATATTTCTACGCCAGCACCGGAAACACAACGACGAATTCATTTTGTGGAAGAGCAATCTACAGATATTGACAATGATGATATTCCTCCTGGACTTCGCCGATTGGACGAACGACGTCCTGCTGAACCACTCCCGCAGCCACTTCCACGGAGTGTAAGGAGCCGGTTAAGATATGTAAGTAAATCTGATAATTTCTTCAATTGACATGCTTGTAAGAAAGAGTACGGAGGACACCCTAACGCCGGTTCTAAATGGCCCTTCACAGGGGATTCTAAATAGCCCTTCGCAGGGGCTTGCATCACAAGAGCAGGCAGCACAATTACATTCCGGCCATCTCAGAGACGATTTATCACAATTCTCACCCAATATTCCTGATAGGCCTGAAGAGGAAGAAATTATGCCGTCCCATTCACGACCTAGTATAGCTGATCCAGACTTTCCAGAGTCTAATATCGGGACCCCTATCACACTATCGGCAAAAAGCAATAAATTGCAGGTTGAGGTGAGGATAATCTTTGTAAACACTGCAAATATGGTCCAGTATCCTACGTGGTTTGTTAATCCCTTTGTAAAGCCTGCCGAAAACGATACGCTTCTGGAAGGTTATTGGGTAAAGGCAGCTAGAAAGTTAGATAGGGGAAATAGGGTAATGGAATGGCGGGCAATGACTTTTGTAAGTCCTTTAGTTGACGAAGAACGTCCTATTGGAGACCGATCACGGCTAATTAGATACATTTAGTTGAAATCGAGGCAGTCTAACGCCAGGTCACATCTAGTTTCAGAGAGCAAGAATATGATTGAGGACCTGTATAACTTGTTGCTAAAACCACCAGCCGAAATAAAGGCGCGAGTTGCCTATTTGCTCGAAAATTATCAGTTTACATGCCATCCAAGTAAACACCAAGTTAGTAAACTCAGATCGTCCCCAATGAGACGAGATAAGGCTTACCCAGACAGGACGGTGGTTGGCGCTTTTCTGCGCCAGAGATAGCAAAACTCTTGTTATATAATTGGTACCGGGGTTCGAGAATACGAGGGAGGACAGATATATCGTTTCTTAATCGTACTAACGACATCCTGATATGCAGTACCACGGCATGTCTGTATCATTCTCTGAAGGCTTGGAGTTCCGGATCATTTGTTCAACCTCCAGATTTTCCCGCTCTGATGGCAAAAAGTTAGCATTGACTTGTTTAAAGGTTCAAATCCCCCATTGTAAAGCCTATCATACTGACTTGAAAATTTAGATGTCTATCTTCCACAGCGTGCTACCTGGCAAAGACTGCCGCCAGGAGTACGAGATAAACTCGTTGAAGATACAAAAAAACATATTAAGAAAATGCTGCAGGAGGGCGGATAGATACCGGATCAGGAGTCTCGTACCCTACTGGAGGACAGAGAAGCTACAGGATATTTGGATTTGCAGATTTCAGGCGATGAGGACAGTCAGGTGGAGGACGATCATTCAGATTCCGAAGCGGGGGAGGCAGTTGAGGCTCCCATAGAGGAGTTGAATGGGGACGAGTAGCGTCCTATTTGGGACAAATGTAGATTTAAATAAAATAAACAAATAAAAGAGGTTATTATTATTATTATTATTATTATTATTATTATTATTATTATTATTTTGAATATGCCACTTAGAGTTAGACTTCAACCCAGTTTGTGAAAAAAGACATCAGGGGAAAGTCGCTAGGGGCCGAGGGAAAGTCCCAAAGAGCCGTGAAGAAGGCAGGAAGGTGAGAACAGTGAAGGAATAAGCCAGCGCAAGGCCACGCATTATTAAATAATGGAGTGTCCTCATCGCGACAGCGACGAATAGCGTCCGCTTAGATATTGTATACACGGAGAAATTATTGGAGCTGGATTAGGTCATGGGGTAATGGCAAGGAGGAAGGGGAGAAATAAGCGAGAATTAGGAAAGCAGAAGAACTACGGGAAACGGTGCATTGCGGACGTTCGGAGTTGCGAAGAGTTTGTCAATAGGAAATACAGAACAGGATGTTTGGATCAACAAGGGAAAAATGCATGGTGCAAGAGGTAATGCCGGATAAACTATAGGGGAACTTTCGGTCAAAGCTGGAATCAACCAGACAACGGCATGTTTGGGCTGTTGGAAAGCATGATTGAGTCGTGAGGCAGAAATTCTCAACGGAACAATTCCTGGCGCGAGAGGTAATGACGGATGAAATACAGGGGAAAGGGTCAAAGCTGGAATGGACCATACAACGGCGTGTTTGGGCTGTCGGGAAGCATGATTGAGTTGTGGGGCAGAAATCCATAACGGAATAATTCCTGGCGCGAGCAGTAATGCCGGATAAACTAAAGTAGTAGAGTCAAGCGCGAATGGACCGTGCAACGGCTCAAAGAGGACGAAGTACGTCCAGAAAACGTTGCATGACAAGGAAATTACCGACGCAAAAAAAATTGCCCCCTAACCCCGGATTTATTCCCGAGGTATGGGGCATGGACGCGAGATACAACATCTTGAGTTTTATAATTTGGCCCCCCCTACCCCCTATCCCTCATGAGGTATGGGGGTCAAATGTGAACTTTTGCTGATGTAGGCATTCGAGGAAAAGAGAAGATCCACAAGAGCCAGTCTATACTGCTTCTGAATTGTGACAGATAATAAGAACTTAACAACATTCATGACGACAAAAGTCTTAACCGATCGACAAGTACACTGGGTATGGAAACTACGTTAATACGACTTCAGGATCAAATATCGACCATGAAGGGAAGGAGGAACACCTGATCCCCTAACCAGAAGGACAGGAGATATACAAACTCTCAAGGAGAAATATTTATCAAAAAGAGAAGGAATCCTACTCTCGAAGGAACAATATTTGGAGGAAGCAGCAATCAAAGCAATGGAACTAGTGGAGTTCCAGGACAAAGACGAAGAAATGATACAAGAAGCATCAAGAATTAACGAGGAAATTCAAGCAATCAAACCAGCCTTGGAATCAGAAGAATAGGAATGGAAAGGCATGGCATTAGGACTATGCCTATGGAAAAATGAATACCTATACTATTAGCGGAAGATATGGGTTTCCAAGAACGAAGGGAGAAGGACAGCTCTTATCTCCAAATACCACGACCAACCTCAAGGTGGACATGGGGGCACGGCAACCACTACCTTTCTTATCGCAAAATAATACTATGGGCCAAAGATAAAGGAGACAATCAAAAGATATGTCAGGAACTGCGACACATGTCAACAGACAAAGGTTATAAGACATGCACTATATAGACTACTACAATCAAAAGAAGGACCAGACCAACCTTGGAAAACAATTGCAATAGATTTCAATAGAGACCTCCCTAAATCGGAAAGATACAATACGATACTAGTCGTTAGCGACAGTCTAATTAAAATGAGTGTTTTGATTCGCTGCAAAAAGGCTCTGAAGGGTCTGCAGTTCGCAAACCTATTAATGAGGGAAATAGTCAGGCTACATTGACTACCACGAGATATCATCACTGATAGAGGGATACTATTCACCTCAGAAATATGGAAAAGGACAACAGAGAAACTCGGAATGGAAGGAAGATTAAGCACGGCCTTTGACCCACAAATAGACGGACCAACAGAAACCACAAATACAATACTTGAACAATATCTACGAGCTTATATCAACTACCAATAAGATGACTGAGGTGGATACCTGCCACTTGTAGAGTTTGCATCCAACAATGGTTATCAGGAAACTATCAAGAAGACACCATCCATCGCAAACTAAGGAATCAACTGTGAATATGACATGATCAGTCACTTGATTCAAGATAATCAAAAGAAACAGAAGAAATCACCCAATTACATGAGTCATTATGAAACGCAATGGTTGTAGTGCAATTACGACAAAAGGAACTGCTATGATTAACACTAAAAGCCCGATCCAAATTTACAATACATTGATAGGGTGTGGTTGCTACCACGCAACGCCAAGACCACAAGACCATCGAAACAACTGAACTACAAGAAAATCAGACCATTCAAGATCATTGCAAAGGTTGGAACGAGTGGTTATAAGTTGGATCTACCACCGTCCATGGCAATACACAACACATTCCAACTCTTACTCCTAGAACTCTACGAAGACAACTGATTGCCCTCTCAGATGCAAGAACCTCCTCAGCCTATAGAGATCGAAGGCCAACAAGAATACAAACTCGGGCAAATGATCAACTCTCAACGCCACTCCGGAAAGCTTTATTACAGAACTAAGTGGAAAGGATATTTACCAGAATATGACAAAGTCTAGTACCCGTCAGAAAACTTCAACAAGGCATAATATGCAGTCCAGCACTTCCACTTACAAAACCCAGGGAAGCAAAGAAATGGGGGAACTCAAGCTGGAACACGGCTGGGGAGACAATGACTCCAGCCCAAGGCCAGTACCGCCTACTAGCCCATGCTACAACATGCCAACTGAACAGGATTTGGAGGAAAGACAGGCAAAGGCGATTCAGTCGGAAAAACACTATAGACTATCATGGCCGGCATGCTACAACGATGGGTGCTTTGTGCACCTTTGCAAGCAATAAGGACAAGGGTGGTACGCACAAAAATCAAGAAAAAAACTATGATCCACCAATGGGGAATACGGAAAGAACCAGTGTGAGGACTGTTATCGGAATAACTGCTGACTCCACAAAACCGACAAGATCAGAGGGGCTACTACCCCAAAAGAGAGAGCCAAAAAGGAACCCCTTAACAAACAAGAGTAAAATTGTGAGGAAAGTAAGAGAAACCGTGAGCAGACGGTTCGCCAAGGAGGGGAGAGAAAAATCAGAAACAGGAACGATCCCAGACCCAGAGAGACTGCAGAGGCAAATCGGAGAACTGCCAGACAAAGGACATCAGTGCGAGCAACAACTCACAGACCAGCGAGTGGTGATCAGGGATCAAGAAGCACAAATATCGGAACAACCATGAGTCCTTCTGGTTGGCAACCTTATCCTCGAAGTTTCACGCAAATGATGCACAGACTCCAAAGATATTATTTGGAGGATGCGAGGAGAGGCCAGGCTTTTGGCAAGCTGAGTGACGGACTTGAGCTTTTGAGCATTGTGAGACCGATGCTAGGAGGAGAGGGAGCTAATATCACAAACGGTAACTAGAATGGCAGGTTTTCACATGCCTTGCGTTTGTCAAGTCATAGGATTTAGTATTTCACATGAATATATGATAGGGTGTCATTCCTTTATTGTGATTGGTTTATTGTTTTGATATGACTCACGATTGTAGTTATATGATCATGCCTTTCACACATGACATATACTTATAAGTCATGGGTTTTACACATGTGACGCAAATTGCGCCGATAATTTATTTATTGTATTTTGATTGGTAGATTGGATATTGGGCAGTGACTCATACGAGTCAGCTGATGGATTTCGCACTATGACTGACTATGAGTCATAGGGTCGAGTGACAAGAACGGATGAGTCATGGCAGTCAAGGTTGTGCGAAGAACGGAGATAAAAAGGGATCCTTATGGCCTCCTCTGTTGCGAGTTCTTCACGCAACCATCTAAGCTATTTTCGTAACAATAGACTTTTATCTTTAAACTTTGCACTACTCAGCTGAGACTATAGTGGCTCTCACGAGCTTAGCGACATATCATACGAGATAGGAGTCTATATACTCAGCTATCATTATTCATACAAACTTAGAGAAGTGTGATCGTTATTCGGAATAGTCGTTGCCTACTGCAAGTATCGTCCGAAGGGAAGAGGATTGTAACATTGAGCCCCAAAAACCTATTATCTCTGCTGCTATAAAAGGGCGAGACCCAATCATCCAGTACTTGATCGTGAAGATCTCTTATCCTGGCATCTCCTATGTTGATATTCGATATTTATCTTCAGCATCAGGGCTTTACTGATTCCATCCTGTCACATCAGGCTGCCATGATCCTGATCTCTCTCGTGCCGGTACCTCCCTCCGACGTCCTCTACCTCCACATCATCTCTGGCGGGTCTCCATCATTCCGATTTCACGCTGTACTTGCTGTTCATCCTGACTATAGCCCTACATTTTCCTTTCTAGCTAGATGCTCCCTTTTGATATGATGATACTTCTCATTCTTCTTCTCCGACATGACACGATGATGTTTACAATATCTAGATCACCCACACGCCCACGTGGCACCTACCTTTCACTGATTCTCCTCCAGATCTTACTTTATGTTCTCATATCAACGGTCAAATAAATAGTTTTAATATATTAAGATACTTGACACATACTCCACACATGGTTATTGCCTTAATTACTCTCACCAATGCTGACATCACCCCCCACTTCATCATCCTGTTGACAATGAATTGTCCCTGCTTGCCTGACTGTATTCCGTCATGGGTGTGCAAGAGGCATCGTGATAGAGTAAGATCGACATTTCTCTCCATCGATGGTCCCCCAGTAACCTTACCTTAACCAACTGGACTCGGCCAATCAGAAGCTTGAAATCTGAGAACACTCGCAGCTGACATCTGACGGAGTTCCAAAGAGAAGTCAGTGTTTTGCCAATTATTTTGAATATCCTGCTAGTCTACTACGGTCACAAAATACTGGCAGCTGGGAGTTTGAATCCTATGGGGTGTTTAAATTGGATAGGGTGGCCATCTTGTAGCCTGGCTTGATGGCCGCTTCAACAGACTATCAGCTACCAATGCTTAATCTTCGTTATACCCTTCATAGCTATCTTCTGGGACGCAGTATTCCTGCTCTATCTTTGCTCGGATCCTCCTACCAATAGTGTCCAGAATTATCACCTATATATGCTTGAGGCAAACTGCCGCCATCTGAGATTGCAGGATAAAAATGTCTTTAGTGGTTCGGATCATCTTACCGTTAGCAGAACATGAGTTCAGTTTAAGTTTAGTGGACCTCCTTCCTCGTCGTGCTTGAAATCGCACTTTTCCTTATGTACTCCTGTCTGCCACGCTCATAGGATATGGTAGAGAATTGTTCATGTTAAGCAAAGCATCCATTTGATGATACGCGCAAGATATTCTTGTTCGACAATCCCACCGATTTTCTTACCTCCGAAGTACTTACCCCAGATGCCATCAGCAATCTGGGGTGCCACGAATGGAAAGGTCAATTTCTGGGCGGAGTTTAATACTCGTAAGTCTTCATGAGAAAGGTTTCCAACTAGGACACACCAACCTCATATCGGTTTGGGCAGCACATCATCAGCAAACATAAGTCTCTGCGCCCTTTGCACCCTGTGCGTCTGGCGCACCTGGCGCACATAATGTCAACCGCGAATCAGGATGCAACCTTGTACTCAGTTAACTCAGAGCGCACCTGGCACAACACCACAACTTTCTGGACCCACCTGGCACAATACTACATTTTCCTGAACACACCTGACGCAATACCACATCTTCAGGAAAGAGTCAAGGGTGTCCCCTTATCCACTCCTGACCTAGGTCACAGCATATATCAAGTTCATAAAGCCCTTTTAAATGGTTTATTTTATCTACTAGTTATTTACATAAGAACTGCCCCGCCACTACCAGTTGAAAAACCTGGCATTATGACCCCCGCCTTTCAGAAGACTCTATAGCGCGATGGAAAATCATCGTATAGGGACGTCCTTTTGGCAGTGGACAGATGGGATGGCGTAGAACGCTATCGTTAAAGGGTTCTGTGATCGCATGCATAATGCGCCCGGAATCTGACTTTAAAGTCAGCGCTTTCCTGACATCTAAAAAAACCCGGCAGAATGACCCCCCCTTCAGAAGACTCTGTAGCGCCATGGAGAATGCTCGTATGGGGACGTCCTTTGGGCGGTAGACAAATGGGATAGTGTAGAACGACATCGTAAAAGGGCTCCATGATCGCATGCCTAACGCTCCCGGAATCTGGCTTTAAAGTCTGCGCTTTCCATACATCCAAAAAAAACCGGCATAATGACCCCCCCTTCAGAAGACTCTGTAGCACCATGGAAAATACTCGTATGGGGACGCCCTTTTGGCGGTGGACAGATGGGATGCTGTAGAACGACATCTTCAAAGGGGTTCGCGATCGCATACCTAATGCCCCCGCAATCTGGGTTCAAAGTCTGCGCTTTCCAAACACCCTGCCAGTGGACTCAAGAAATCTGGCATAAGGACCCCCCTGCAGTGGAGTCTGGAAGGCTATGCAAAATGTTTGTTTGGTGAAGAGTTTAGAGTAGGCTGGGGGTGAGAATAGTGAGGCCCGGGGGAGATGATAGTACCAGTGCCGTGATGAAAGTGCGGAGTCGCGTCGTGTCAAAGGCTAAGTGCAGAGAAACCACAACACAATAGAGTGTCTTAGCTATTACTTGCTTTCACACTGAAGTGAACTGGCATTTTCGCTCTCTGAAAGATCAAGTTCTGAAAACAGAATACTAGTAGTACCCTTGCCCGGTGTTAGTGTCTTTAGTGCAAATTTAAGATTAAGAGTACGGTGGCTTTCCCACTTAGCACCCACACTAACCTATTTATCTTTGCCAAGAGGAGCCCCTATCTTGGTATGAGAGAAGACTGGAATACCAGTCAGAAGCCGCGTATTGACTAGGGGGTACTCAGGAACGAGATTGGTTGAGTAGTTTATCCAAATGTGTGATGGTATTGTGAAGTGCGTCCAGAAGGTTGGGGGGTAACTTAGTGTGGCAACGCATCTCAGGAGAGACAGAGTGTTGGAGTACACATCAGGGTGCACCAGGCGCTGAGGGCGCAAAAGGGAGGTTGCTGGCATCATGGCGCAACACCAATGCACCTGACGCATGGTATATTTTTGCTGATGATAAATCCATCCTTTTCGAACTGGTTGTCCACTCTGTGCTCAATCATTATGCGTTCTTTGGCAAAGTCGTATCATTTTTTGATATCCTCTTTTACCTTGAAAATAAACTGGGATCTTAAACCAGAATGTCTACTGCTTATCTTTTTTCAGAATTAGTACTACACCTGATGGCAGGCTGGTGTCATCCCTATGTATCTGGGTCTACTTACTATTCATATGCTTTTCTCCAATGCATCTATATTCCCTCCATCAAATAATTGATTGAGTGCCTTATGCCAAGCACAGTACACCTCAGACGTCAAAGTACCTGCGCCTAGTAGTGGGTCAACAAATAGGATGTACCAGATAATGAGAGCTTTGGCGTGCGATACTAGACCCCCCTCAGCTCCTCTCACTATTTTGTGCTGTGGCAGAGTATTTGGCCTGATGCTTTTACGATGTGGCATGCTCAATTTACTGGCTGGACTTGAACTTCTAACTGCCAATGTAGTGGTACCTTGACACACTAGTGTGAAAGCCTATTGTGCTACTCGAGATGACTAGAGCACTGGGGGAGTATATGCTCCGACTGGTATTATGAGTCCTTGAGCTGTGGGCCTCCATCTAACTTGTGCTACCCCCTATCATCACAGGGTGGTCGAAACTGACAGAGTGGATATGCTATCATTTGTTTTTCTATCTGCTATTTGTGACCAGTGACACAGCCCTGCTTGAGTAACTTGAGGCATATCATTGTCTTCAACTTGTAGCTCACTAAGTGATTCAGTCCAATCCAATCCGCCTGAGTATTGGTACTCAATACTACTATCAGCCTGTAGCTGAACTGTTTCCATTGGCACTTGTACATCATGTTGTGTCTCAATTCCGACATACTTCATGCTGGGAAGCTTCCTTCTCCATGCACAGTTTACCAATCTTACGAGTGCTCCATTTGCCCTTCCCTGTGCAGGGTGCAAAGGTGATAACTGGAAGTTTGGTAGTGTACTCAGTGAGGTACTAGATTAGCTTTGTTATATTCAGGACATCTTTCACACTGATGGGACGCCACGGATATGCCTTCAGATATAATTCCGAGCAGATCTCCAACCTGTATAGTTGGCCGGCTGTCTGAATTGGCTTGCAGTTTGCTATACGTTGAATGCTGAACGGCATGTCAACGTTAGTCAAGGTTAAGCAAAATGGGAATCAGCACGTAGAACAATAGAATATATCTTTCATGTCTTGAAGGTGATGAATCTGTTGTTATATTCAAAGAACGTGTTTGGTCTTATACTTTAGAACTTAGGGAGGGAGGCTGGTAGATTCAAATACTATCACTCGGTATTAAAAGAGCATATTAGCCTGTAAACAGGGGTTTTCTACTTGTTCAATATTATAATCGAAACTTCAACGCTCTTAGGTATCATATTTGTCCTGATTTTGGTGGAACATATTTGGTGCGATAGGTATCACTATTGTAAGAGGCTAAGCAAAATCCAGCCACATTGAGTATCGGTTAGCGACACAAATTCTAGCGAGACACTCGCAACTCCTAAAGTGGATTGAGATATTCAAACCTCATCTCCCAATGTTGAAATCATACTACTGATTATCTGAAAATCTGGATTCACACCATGCCCTCATGACTTTGACTAGTTTAGTCCGCCAAAGCCAGTCCAGTTGAGGACAGAATGTCCAGCATGACTGATCTAAGGAAATAAAATCTGGGACATTCATGCAAGATGGCGTAAGGACTAATAAAGCATGTGAGAAGCTGAAGTAAGAGCACCCAATAATACCCCTACTATTACATAACAGCTAAAGAATGAAACTATAAGAATTCTAACTAAAATGAATTAAGATCTTGAGTATAGTACTAGAGTTTGGGCTAAAGTGAAATAAGATCTAGTGTAAGAGACTAGAGTTTGGGAAAAAATACAAATAATAAAAAAACCCCGTCGGAGAAACTAGATGTATCTCCAATTATGATCTTCCGGCCCCGTCTCTATTTATGCAGTGCAGTGGGGAGGATGGTGATTAGGGGTTGCTTGGAGCCCTACTGGCACCAGGCATCGTACAAGGCCTGAGCGCAGGATATGTCAAGGGAGAGGCTAGTTTTCTTTGGGCTGGACAGCAGCATGTATGGTCCCTCGCACTGGAGTTGGGCGAACCTGCCTATCTATCAATTCAAGAGTAGAGGAGAGTCAGTGTTTGTCATGGATGACGGGTAAGCGAGGATAGACGTTCTAGCCACTATTTAACCCCAAATGCAGGGCAGCTGCTACGCTATTATCTGTCATGTAATCTAAAAGCCAGGGTATATACCAGACAACGTTCCAGACATCATGGGGTTATGCTTGGGTTGATGGCAGAGAAGGCCCAGAGGCCGACTCCTACCAGGTTAGGGCAGGCAGATTAGAGCTCACAACTTCTTCTATTTCCCATATGCTAGCCCTCAATTGTATTGAGGGGTGCGGGGCTGCCCATTCCTCTTTCTATGTCGTCAATTAGCAATTGTATTTTAATGTTTATGTTAACTGACAGCTGATTAGGTATCGGTCGATACTTACCTCGTTTAAAGCAATTGTCCCCCTGCCTGGACACGAATGCTCTTCCCTCTCGCTCCTGGACTCTGGTAATACCTCCTCCTCCTCCTCATCCTTTTTATCTTCCAAATCCTGATCCTCCGCCACATCCTCATTCCCTTGCATGGCCCCTATAGTAGCATACCAATCCTTGCAATTAACAAACCGGTGTTTACTGTTTCCAGGCTCAGTCATCTCAGCCAGCTCAGCTCCCTCCTCTTGTGACTCGACGACCAAGACATCGAGTGGATCTTGCTCCTGTTTGGCTAGAAGCTAGGCGAGAATGTTATTATTGCTATGAAGAAATATCAGATGTCAGAGTGGAAGAGGTTTTTCAGGTTGTTGATGTAAGATAACAGCCTTCTCACAAGTTGCCGTGATCAGATATCGTGGGTATCAGATACCCTCCTCGACATGGTGTCTACCAATATCCCCAAGCAGACCTTTCATGCTCCGTCCTGCCAGGACACTCAGGCAATTTTGCGGTCAGTGTCAATAGCACATTAGAGATGGCTGAGCAACAGAGGCTGCACTTGTTAGACACCCATTAAGCAATGAATATCGATTCTTACTGCCCGTTAGTAATAGTTTATTGCCAAATCCAAATGAGACTCTGTCAAAATGAGTTAGTGCTAGGCCCCCGGAAGATTGATGGAAATGATTAGTTAATATGAGATTGTGCGAGATCTCCACCACCGCTGCGCTGAGCGAGTCGACACAGATTAAATGTGTGAGCTTTCCGGCCTGAGTCTTTCACCATGATTCTCTTGTGATAACTGAGTTCCCTGATGTCTTCTCCATTGTAGTATTTCTTGATCCACCTGAAGCAAGCTATCACGGGTGGAATATATTGAGCCAATATAGTGATTGCATACACTTGGGTTTCTGTTAAGCCTCCAGAGTCCAGTTTCCAGACGCTCATATAAGGCTTAAGCTGGTTACGCTAAGTTTTGTAGTCACGTGATTTGAGATTAGGATCTAGCAACGCACACCACGATTGGTCGTACCCAAAGTCATTATAGCTCTTTCTATATTTTGTTCTAAATAGTTCGCGTAATGAATTATGATAGCTAGGCTGATTTCTTTTGAGCCAACGAGTATCTGGGTCTTCAATGGTTTGGTCGAAGTGTCCGGTCTCTGACGGTTTTCTATTGTCCAAGAAACTTACTTGTAAGCACCATATCCTGAGCCTGCAAATCTAGTTTTTGCAGAGATTACTTCCGCTCTCTCCTGAGACAGGTGACGGGAGCCTGTGAGCGTCAGTCTTTCTTCATTTTGCGCTCTCAGGCTAACCCTGTTGTGCTGAGTAGTGGGAGGTCTAAGGCCAGTTGAAATATTAAAATTGCTCACAAATATATAGACGTAACCAAATAACCTTTCCTTATATGACTGCTGTTCCCATGAGGCCACAGGTGGCATGGAGGCCTGCGCAATCCTTAAATAGAACTGGATGCAAATAATGAAACAGAAAGGAAAAATTATACCTACTGATATGATAACCAAGAGACAATGATCTTGGATGGAGGTTGACAGAGGTAGGTCGGAACCCAGTGACAGATATGGGGAAGTGGTAGAAGAGCGAGCAGGAACGTATTAAGGGTGCGAATGCAGGGGTGGGAGGATTCTCAGAAGCAGTTCTTATATCCACCTCAGCGACTCATGGTGTGCGTTTCGCGATCGTTATTCCTAGGAGAATATGGTGAACAAGCAAGTAGGATGTACTAGTACAATGACTTTGTATACTAAGGTGGGATCCAGTGTTGTGTGGGAGAGATGAACGAGCCCCATGGCAGATTGACAAATTGCGACGGATAAAGATATAAAAAATAAATCCAATGACTGTGAACAGTAGGAGTCGCAATTGCGATTTCCAGTGTATCTGATGAAAATGAGTTTTAAGGCTCAGGAGGATAAAGATGACAAGAGCCCTGAGGTGCAATATCTCTTGGCATCTGCCAAGACAGTATTATCGACATCACTTCAATTGAAGCTGTCAAGCGCAAGAGCACAACTACCAGTATTGCTAAAATGAGGGAAGCTAGAAGAACATCCCTTGATCTAATAAAGATACACGGGCAGGCTCTAAGAAATATATTCACAACCTCTAACAACTCTAATGCTAAACAATATCACTAATACACTATACTGCTAGGTAGACACAGCGAAGGATAGACATGCTGTCATATCTATCAAACGGTTAGGGGTCAAACTTGAATCAAATCTCTTCGGCTTATACTCTTCACTCGCATCGTCATTAACAGTGGCACTCAGTCTACGCTTCTGTACCTTCTCTCTTTCTAAATATTCCCTAGCCCTAGAAACTAAACGCACTCTGATAGACTTGCGCTTATCATAATTTTCTTCGTCAAATAGCCCCTTGAGCTCCTGTCCCATTTCTCCTTGATCATCGTGCCGTCCTTTCACCTATTGTTGCATATTCAATCCGCTCGACAACTTGAGAGCGAGGGGTATACCTTTTGCCTGAGATTCCCTTCTCTTTCAAACACGGGATGTCCACATCCCAATGCTGCCCTTGCCTTCATCCGCGGTCCCCTTAACATCTAATGATGCCTTAAATAATACTTTAAGTAAAGTATCAGAGCCAGCTACCTGTTGGAGTTCACCTGGTTCATTACCTGGTCCAGGATCACCTCTGGCCTCTGGTTGGCATTCACTATCAATTACAAATCTACATGCTGGCATATCACGAATACGTACTGCTGATTCAGCAGCGCATTTGGAGAGGACACCATGAGGAAGATAGTCGTGCCCACTCAACGCTGGTGTCAGTTCCCTACTTAGGTAATTCGGAAGTTTGCAATAGATCACACGATCAAGCGGGTCTTCAAGTACCCAATTGAATAGGATCTAGGCTCTTAACCCTTCATCATTCTCGAGCAAGACATAATGGACCCAACAGAGCGGCGTATGGGGATTGTCGAATAGTGGTGGGCAGTCTTTGCCTGCAGTGGCAATTATGTACAAAATGGGCTAATGTTGTACTACTCTCACAATTATTGAGAACAGTCGACGGATGTCATGTGAATCCAACTCAGCAAACCATACCATGTTGACACGGTGCCAATTGAGTAGATGATGATTTGGGGTGTAAGCGTTGGTATCAGCCGTATATACCGGGTTGAGACAACCCACTGCCAATTGGGCAAAGCGTAGCGGACCCCAGCATCCGGATAAGCGAGAACGCGGAGGTTGTCGGAAAAAGGAATAGCTGGGGGTTTTGCTACTGCCGTGTCATAGCTCCAACGCGTGTGCCTGTGGGACACTACCGGAGTCGTCCCCATCTCCCTGATCATGCGAACCCCATCCTCTTTACAGCTTCCTCATCACCTTCCGTCTGTTCGAACACACTATCATCAAGCTCCCTACAGCTCGCGATCTTCGACACGTTTGCAAAAATCCTCCTTTTCCACAAGCACTGGCAGTGTATTTATTCCGAGATAGATTTAGATACCAAACCTGATAGTGATTCCAATGCCAACCAGACATGGCTCACGACGCACAAGTAGCACCACCCTCTCAGGCAGAAGGGGAGGACGTGGACGTGTTCAGAAGGCTACCCGGAGCCGGCACGCCCCACAACGGTACGGCCAATCTGAAGAAGCCGAACCTAGCCTAGCAGAATCTGGAGATACGCTCCAGCAGGAGGTCACCAGCGAAGAAGGAGAAGAGAGTGAGTACGCAGACTCGCACCAGTCAATTCAGGACCCGCATACACCCAGTAACTCGACCCAGAGTACTATCCAATGCCACACCAACACCCGAGAGTCCCCTGACTCACGCGATAGTAGTCTCCCACCACCCAAGTCCAGCAGCCCCGCCATCAGCCTAGACGATATGCCTGAACTACTAAAGTCCCATGAACAAGACATTATCAACCGAGTTGTACAGCAGCTATGTAGGCCAAACCATAGAGCCAGCCCACACCAATTCCATAATGTTCTACCACTACAGGAACAGCAACAGTCAAGTCCACCTAGGGCAGCCAATCCAACCATCAACCGCATTCGAGAATTGGAGAACCAACTAGCCCAGCTTCGTTCTGAGACGGAACTAAACAACACCCTTAGCCAGGCTCTACCGGAACCCAGTATGTATCATCCTACCCAGACCCAACCACTGCCAGCAGGTGAGAGCGTGTCTGTCAGAGCAACAGTGGACTCAGTTGAAGCACTATTTCCCGGCGTGGAGCGAAGTACATTGGTTCAAATTATCAAGAACAGATTTAAGCCTACAAACATCTACACGCTATTAGCAACAGAAAAGGAACATGCCGAGTCTCAGCATACGATCAATATTGGCGGAGTCGAATTCGAGCAGGCAGAGTGGGCCGGAAAGGAGAGCGAATATCGAATGAGCTACTTCTTCAAGGCGTGGGCCGCCGATAGTGGAATTCTGGTGAAACTAGCCCCATATTCCCTACAAGAAGAACTCGCTACAGCACTCTTCATCTATACTATGAATGTTTACGATCTCTTGGAAAAATATACCTGGGAAGGGGTAAAGGGTTACCATTGTCAGTTCCACTGGAAGCGGGTCACCAGCGGGAAGAACATCTTTATGCCAGAGCCCTGGCGTCAACTCGATAGCGAACTTGTAGCACCAAAGTGCTTCGCACATCCAATACCACGCAGTACCTGGATCTCAGGCAGCACCCGAGCCCCTACCTACTCCCGTCCAACAGTTGAGTTGCCATTCCGGGAGTATCCAACATCATCCAGCCCCTATGCAACTCACCAAAGACGATTTGCCCGCCAGCCCACCATTCAGACGAGCGGGACAGTTATGGCTCTCAGAAGCAACAACCAGCAGGTAGCAGAAATTTGCCGTCACTGGAATTACAGGGATTGTCGAATATTGAGTTGCCGGCACTAGCATATGTGCATAATATATGGCAGCAGTCACAAAGCACCCCAGTGCAATCAAGGAGATACAACTCTGTCCTCTCAGACCCAAATCGGCACTCGTCATAGACGTTAGCTTCCCTTCAACCTCACTCTTCTTCTTCCTCATATCATTTTAATTCCTGTAAATAAATATCCTCCTGATGGGATTATCAGATGGCAACTTACTGCGACTGCAGCAATTTCTACACTATTTTCACCCACTCTTTTCTCCTGGCCAACACCCTCAACTATCCCACCACACGATCATGTTAGCCAACAACCGCTTCGCTCAAACACATCGCTTCACTATACACTATACACAAAACACACGCTTCCTATGCCAGCAGGCCCACTAAGATACCACAGATGGAAAGAGCGTACAACAACATACCCAAACCCCTTTGTAACTGAAGCGATCTTGGGTATCTGCCTTTATGGAGCTCGGATCGGGTATGAGGGACAACGCACCCATATCCAGATACATCCCAACCTACTGTCAGCAGTCGATTCCCCTGATACTGTTAGCGCAAGTATCACCGAGGAGATAGCGAAGGACCGTCTAGCCTACTACCCCACACTAGCAAGCGTAGCGGAGTATTTCACCACCTCTCCTCTGGGACAGACTGACAAGTCGAATGGGTCAAAACGACGTATACACCACCTATCCTACCCAGCTAACGACACGAGCTCAGTCAATGCCGGTATTCCAGAACAATATGGGACGATTGCCTATAGTACGGTTAGCGATGCTATACAGTGTATTCAGCACTTCGGACTAGGGTCTCTGATGGTTAAAAGAGACTTTGAGAACGCATTCAGACACATTCCAATATCCCCTTTAGACACTCCTCTCTTAGGCTTCCAGTGGAACCAAGGATACTATGCGGAGCGATTCTTATCACTTGGTCTTCGGACCGCACCCTATCTCTTTAATCTCTTTGCGGAAATCTTCTATTGGATTCTCCTAAATGAGTTCGAAGCGAAAGGACTGCCAGCCACAATTGTCCACTATTTGGACGATTTTCTCATTATTCTCCCTCGGACCCAGAGGCTCAAAAGCTATAGCGAGATCTTCTCACAACTCAGTGGAGAGGTTGGCCTAGGAATTAAGATATCCAAGAGCCAGGAGGGGTCAGTCGTGGAGTTCGGAGGGGTTGAACTAGACACGAACGAAATGTTAATACGCCTCCCGCCCCAAAAGCTACAGAAAGCCCAGATGGTTACCCTAACCGGAAGCACCGCAACTTCTCTCTCTCTACGAGAGATCCAAACTATCACAGGATATCTTAATTTCGTTACCATTGTTGTACCTCTGGGGCGAGCATTCCTCTGCCGGCTGTATAACATGGAGTTATATTTCCCAAACAGGAACCCGAACCACCGAAGGCGAGTCTCACGCGAAGCGTCCAAAGATCTAGCATGGTGGGTAAGGGTTTTAAAAACTGAACCAGCACGCTCGATAAGAAGAAAACAGCGAGACATTATTTGTCTCTGGTCGGATGCCTCTAGCACAAAGGGCTTGGGAGGATACTATACAACTGAGAAGACTACCAGCGCGCGGACCACAGCAAACCATAGTACCACCCGACATGCCCCACAGCCTCTTCCAGGAAATTCATTTTCTATGTCCCTCCCCCGTCTTATTCTCAAACAACGTGAACACATCAACACAAAAGAGTTACCGGCAGTAGAACAGGCGCTGTTACACTGGGGACGCCGGTGGCAGAGCATGAAGGTAGTCATGCATATAGACAACAAGGCAGTGGTCCATGGACTCGAAAAACGAACAATACGAGGGGCTTCAATGAACGTGCTCAGAAGATGCCTCATCGTAGCAGTGCAGCACGACATAGAAATTGATGCCCGCTGGATTTCGACGAAGGAACATTGGCTGGCAGACGTGCTCTCCCGCTTCAACTTTGACAAAGTTGCTAACCTAGCTCCACAGTTAGTCTCCCTAACACAAAGCCCCCGGGATCTTGGGTTCTTGACGTACAAAGAACCGGGCTCTCTACCATAGCAGCACATTACCTATGGCACGGACTTGCGCCATCAACCCGGCGGAATTATGACACTCCGAGAGCAAGGTTTACTCAATTCTGTAGGCTATCCAGCTACCAACACCGGAACGGATCCTGCTTTCCTGCAAAGGTAGGCTGGTTAACCGACTGGCTTTGTTCATTAGCTGGCACGATAAAAGGTAAGACAATAAAGCTATACCTCATGGGAATCAAATCATATCAACTGGATCTGGGCATCGAATGTGGGGTATTCAGTGATCCCAGATTGGAGCGAATACTGCAGGGAATCAAGAGAGAGCACCAGGAAGCAAACCGGCGTGACCGTACCCCACTAACCAGACCTTCTCTTTTGCGCATCCTGTCCACCCTAAATAACGAAAGCTATGATGACATTGTTACCAGAGCAGCATTTACCCTCGCCTTTGCGGCCTTCCTCCGTGTTGGCGAATTTACTTACAAGAAAGCGGATATGGCAACAGGGTCTCAATTCCGGACCTGGTTCCTTACCAAAAGCAGCGTTCAACTAAGGGAACCTAGAGGAGAAGCGTACCTGGAACTAACATTGCCAGCCTCAAAGACGGACCCTTTTCGACATGGTATTCAGCTAACAGTGTCGGCCAGCAATGATTCCGGATGCCCTATTCATGCAATTAAATGACTATTCACTCTTGATTCCCACCGTCCATTGCACGCACCTCTCTTCTGCATTGGACGAGATGAGCAACTGCCTTACACGAGGGAACATGTTGTCCGGACACTACGCGAGTAGGCTATAAGGTCAGGTATGGGGGATGGGGCCTGGAATGGCCATAGCTTTCGCAGGGGAGCAGCGACATGGGCTGCAGAGAATGGGATTGCTGATACCCAGATCTAAATACTTGGGCGCTGGCCCTCGGATGCGTATAAGGTTTATATTGAGTACCCTAAAGACCAGCAGATCTCACTCTCTCAGCGCTTCCAGAGAACCCCGGTACAGGCTTAGCGACAACGACCACGGCCTGCCTTCACTTGGCATAGCGAGTGTTGACACCTTAACGGCAGGCACGGTCCTCACCTCATAGCCTACCTGCCTCACACTGGGATGTATCGGTGTCAACGATATATCCGGCGACAAGGGCAGCGGCACTCCAGGCAAAGCCTCCGACAGTGGAACAGTTCTCGTTTTTGTATGTGAAGGAGGAGATATTGGCTCATGGGTTTCCTATTTTCCAAACATTTCCTTATCTATTTTTCGGTATTTCCTTGACCTACAATAGGAATCTCTTAATACCTATTTGTACTGGCTTTGAAAAATTGGAGTGAATCCAAACAATATGACCTCACGTGAATGTCCAAGCAAGAGGCTCCAATCTACAAGTCAAAGGTCAGTAAGTGAGAAACTCAAACAAGCAGATTATATTTAAACTCAATCACCTGTTGGCGCCCGGCCATTGACTTGGAGATCAGCTAACATCAGCTAAGCTACTGGGTAGAGTATCGACTACAATGGGTGCTTAGGGCTAGTGTCCTTTTGTCTCAATACGGCCTGGAATTAATCATCCTTGGCCTGAACAACACCTGGCATTACTTGTCCTAGAGCCAGAATAAGACCTGGATCGACTTGTTCGTCCGCTTATAGTTGGTAAAGAGGCAGTCGTGGTGAGCCTGGTACTAATACTACTCTATAAGAATTAGGTATTCGCCATTAATGCACCTGAACAGCACCCAGAATGGTGGGTCCTTGGGCTTGTGGTTGGTTCAACAGTAGTGGAGGGGGAGGTACCTCTTGTCCTTGCCCGGGAACTATACTGAGAACATCATGCTTCCTTGGGAACAAGACCTGAAATGACTGGACCTTGCATCAGAACAACACCTGGATAGACATCTCCTTCAGCTTGCGGTTGGTTACCTGTGGGTGGAAGTGAGCCTGGCACTAATCCTACTCAATCAGAATAAGGTATTCTCAGTTTTGGCACTAGAACAGCACTCTGAATAGCTTGTCCTTGCCCTGGTGGTTGGTTAAAGGCCAATGGACGGGGAGGTACTGTGAGTTATTGCGCCGGACAACACCCTGACTGAATTGTCCTTTCACTGGACCAACACCAGGAGCGGCTTGCCCTTTCCCTTGTCATTAACCAAAGAGCGATGGTTGTAAGCCAGACGCTAATCGTACTCAATGATGATAAGATATCCTCCGTTTTTGTACAGAAAGAGTATCCGGAACGGCTTGTCCTTGTCCTGCCAGTTGGTTAATCAGAGGTGGAGGGTCAGGTTTCACTAGTGCATGTGCAGGAGTGACTCCTCCAGTGACCTATTTCCTTGGGCTGGAACAACAACTTGAACGGCTTGTCCTTAGGCAGGAAGACTACCCGAAATGACTTGAACTTGCACCAGAACAACACCCAGAGTGACTTGTTATTACGCTTGAGGTTGGTTAACGTGTGGAGGAGGGGGATAGACTCCTAGTCATTCTGCGAAAACAACCCCAGGAATGACTTCTCCTTCCGCTAGAACAATACGTGGAATGACATATCCTTATACCGGAACAGCACTAGACACGACTTGGCCTTGCACTTCTCTTTGGGGAAATGGGGCGGGAGGGGGAGGTACTGCTACTCCTAGCACGAGAATAACACCCAGAATAACATGTCCTTGTGCCAGAAAACCACCTCGAGGGACTTGTCCTTAGACTTGCAGTTGGCTAAATGGCAGTTACGGAGGAGCTACCGCTAGGCCCTGTGCTGGAAGAACATCCAGAACAACTTGTCCATACACCGGAACAGCACCTGGAGTGGTTCGTCCTTCCCCTTCTAGTTGGTTAAACGGTATATGAGTGGGAGGTACCTCTACTCTTTGCATCAGAACAACCCCTTGAACGAGTTCTTTTTGTGCTTGGGGTTGGTTACAGACCGGGACTACATTTTGGATAGTGGGAGCTGGGTTCAGATCAGCCATAGCAGGACACCATTTAACTAGGGGGCCTTTAGTTAGTAGCACCCATGGAACAATTATCTGCGGAGTGAGCACTCCCTGCTGGCCCAGTTGACTGTAAGGCGGGCCCTTAGCCCTAGCCTGAGTCCGGTTGTTTACCGTCATTGTCAAATCCCTAATACGGTGCTTAACAAGATGAACCACTGCGTGATCGGCCTTCTCGATACAAGCCACATTATTGGCAGCTCACGTTGTGATGATATAATCGCACCCAGGCCACAATCTCGTCATTCCTGCCATAATTTCCTGGAAGTCTCTCCTCGAGAAATGAGGCACTTGCCTATAGTTCCTTGCTACGGGCTGATCATTCCCTATTCTCCGCCGTTGCTTATACATGATCTTCCCTCTATTATTATTTGGGATACCCATCAATGCCTTATAGGCGTTAATCATTTCACTCTAAGGATTATGGTGTACTACGCCAATCTCTCTGATGAGACAATTATGTAGAAGTTGGTATATCTATCCTGCCAGAACCTGCTGTGCTCCTCGATTCTGGATATAGAGGTATCAGATGTTGATAATATTGTGGGCCATATTGGATGATTTTCCGTGTACATAGATAAGATTATTAGAAATAGAGCACAATATGGATGTTCTCAATATACATGATTTTGGTATAAAGTCCCTTCTATACAATCTTTGACTTTAAATACACAACTCCCAAACTTGCTACAGTGTTTGAAAGAATGGCACTATGTTTTCAAGATTCTCTAACAATAGTCAAATCAGACGTTCAAGGACAATATCTTATTCAACTTGAATAAGGAATAATACACAGGTTTGCATGGGAGCATCTCTGATCTTGGAGCTCCTCTGATCTTGAAACTTCACAGATCTTAAAACTTCACTCATTGTGAAATATACTATAGATGACACCACATGATGTCTATGCTAAACTCAATGAAAGACTAGTTCCACTTCAGAAAGTCTAACATCCTTAACATTGATATGTATTGGTCTCAAGAGTTGTAATAGAATCTACAAGTATCCCTACTACTCACTACACTGACATTGGTTATTGCCTATTTGTGATTCCCTCGTAACGCATATATCTACCTTCAACCTTCCTTATTGGTATAGTTTCCTATTGGGTCTTACTTTCTTTTGTTCGCTTATTTGCCCCTTGGCTTCTTGTATCCAATCAGGATACTCAATATATTCGTACTATGTATTGCATCAGCAAAAAAAAAATCTGTCTTTTATGCTCCACGGTGAGCCATGTCGTTGAGTTTTACGTTTTGGCTAATCGCGAATGACCCCGGTTAATCATGATGCTTCTGATTGTGTCCCCTAATAATCAGATACTAATCTTAATTTTAGCAAAATATGAGCTATTTTTATCAATATCTCATAGACATTTTACATTACAAAGTTGTATGTTATGAACTCAAATTTTGCAACTTCGGTATGTAAAAAGTCCGTGGGTTCTTAATAAGTATTGCTCATATTTTGCAGAAAACAAAATTTATATCATCTTCTTTAGTCAAACTAACAGGATTTTTAATATCGCGATCATAGGACTCACGATGTGCCAAAACGTAAAACTCAACGACATGAGACACAGGGGGCAAGCTGTTTTTTTGCTGATGCTTACTAGATTAGTATAGCAGTAGCGATCCCTGGCTTGTTTGATTCCATTCCTTGTATTGTTACTAATATCTTGTTGCTTTTATAATCTTGTTTAGGACTAAGAAGTTTTGCTACTCATGTTGCTTTGCATATTGCAGTTTCCTCGTGGACAAGATATTTGGTTATGCTTTATGTGTATTTAAAGAGTTCGAGATCTCCTATGGATTTAAATTCTCAAGCCTCACAGCAACGCTTATATTTAATATACTACAAGTTGAACGGTTACTCTATTAGTCCCTGATCTGTATTATATCTCTTACAAAGATTCTGCATCACACTTCCCCTTCTATGCTGGAGTATTGCCAGGTCTCCCTCTGGGAATCTGATGATACCAAGTAGCAGGTTACATTTTTTGACATAGAGTTAAGTACACCCTTTGATCTCCATATAGGACTGATCACCCTTCGCCTCCCTTGACCCTGCAGTACCAGTACCCCTCCTTTTCCCTTGAATGACAAGCAGCATACTCCTGGCGAGAGCTGCTGACCAAAGATAGCAACCATTTTGCTTCCAAGAGATACCAAGGGATGCTTCACCAAAGCTCCCACAGTACCATAAGGACCCTCAGCAAAGCAAAAGCCTGCCGCTCCAGCAAAGAAGACACCTCCACTACCTAAACCAGAACCTGATCCAGCCCAAGACCAAGACCATTAATCCTTTGAAGAGGAATCAAGCAGCAACGACGAAGTCCCCGGACACAATCTATTTAGTAACCTGTACCCAGAAGACAGCGAAGACCAAGAAGACTAGTGCCCTGACAATCCTCCGAGCCAAGAACAGCTACATCAGCAAGGAACCCCCACGCAAGCCTCAGACCAAGACCCTGACCCAGCGGAACAAGCGCCACTTAGTCAAAGCTCTACAATACCACCAAGACCTAATCAGGAACCACCTCCTTCCCCAATTCCTTCACCTCTATCTAGCCCTAGACCCACTGTTATGTCACTCTAGCCTGAAGGCAGTAACCGCCCCAAAATGGCCAGCACCATTCTTCTATACAGGAGAAGGAAAAGACCAAGACCCACTGAGAATCCATTAATGGTTCAATACAGTCTGCTGCCACATATCTAGCTATGGAATCCAAGATTCAGAGCCTGAAGGCTTACAATACTATGGCGCCTACTGCAGTGATAAGGCACTCGCAAAATTTATGCAGTATGACAACAGCCAAGGAACGAAGACAGTTGAAGTACTCAAGAGTAAATTCACAACATATTTCCTACCTTCCATATCTACTGATATAATCTATGAGAAATGGCTTGGAGTCAAGCAGACGACTAATAGATAAACAGCGCAGATAACCAACACAGTCATCTCCATTGAAACCCTCAGAAACAGCCTACCCTCAGGAGCAATATCAGAATATTCAGGAAAACAAAGACTTCTAGACACCATGGACATCAAGCTCAAGTGAGATGTCAAACCCCATATCACCTCAGATATCTCCTTCGACCAGTTCATTGAAATTGCTGAAACAAGAGACTCGATTACGCATGCCACAGGACTCTATCGTAGCAGAAATCAGCACCATCAGCAAAACCAAAATCTGTCTTTTGTGCTCCATGGTGAGCCATGTCGTTGAGTTTTACATTTTGGCTAATCCTGAGTGACTCCGGTTAATCATGATGCTTCCAATTGTATCCTCTATTGATCAGATACAAATCTCAATTTTAGTAAAATATGAGCTATTTTTATCAATATCTCATAGACATTTTATATTACAAAGTTGTATCTTATGAACTCAAATTTCTCAACTTCGGTATGTAAAAGATCTGTGAGTTCTTGATAAAAATTGCTCATATTTTGCAGAAAACAGAATTAATATCATCTTCTGTAGTCAAACTAACGGGATTTTGAATATCACGATCATAGGACTCACGATGTGCCAAAACATAAAACTCAATGACATGAGGCACAGGGGGCAGGCTGTTTTTTTGCTGATGACATCAATTCAGTATCTAATGCAGTTACCGAAACTAGAACTAAGAAACCTAGCAATAATAACCCAGAACAAACCTTGCACTCCTCCAATAATACCTCTCAACATACCAAGACATCAACTGAGGAAAAGGATTAAAGAAGGCGAGAAGATAGATGCTACTACTGTGGAAACTAGGACACTACTGAAACGATTGCTATGAACAGAAAGGAAATCAGCACAATAATGGAGAATATAACCAAAGAGGAAATGGAACAAGAGGAGGAACAGAGAGAAGAGGAAAACCCCACTTGCCCGACAATACTCAAGAAGAAGAACAGGACACCCTTACCGTCACCAATACTTCCAACTATGTAGGTCCCTCTGGAACTACCAACAGAGCCCTTGAAGCCTACATTGTAGTCAATAGCTACAAAGCGAAGGCCCTATTCGATACAGGAACCATGGGAGATAACTTAATCTCTGGCAAATTCGTCTCCACCTTCCAAATCCCTACCCAAGATCTCAATACCCCTATCAGCCTGAAAATGGTAGTAAAATGATCTCTATCAACACTCAACTTCAGACACCAACCCCTAATCCAATTAGAGAACGAAAATGAAAAGATCACTGATGCCTTAGTGTATTCACTAGACAACCAGGACATCTTCCTAGCAATGCCATACCTGACCGCTCATAATGCAATAATCGATTATGGAAATGCAATTATCATCTTCCCCGAAAAAGATGCAACCCTCACCAGCAAGAAGGCGAATAATGCCAGGTTCTCTCCCATGGGAAATACCAATACCCCTGACTTTATATCTGAGTTCCCAGAAGTATTTCCAAATAAGAAGATCACTGAACAACCGCCCCTTCAAGATATTAACCAACACAGCCATCTAATTGATTCTGCTTCGGCCCCTAGTCTGAAAACTTTCACTCTCCCTGACAAAATCCTACCAGCATACAGAGAAATTATCGAGGACTGGATGAAAAAGAAAATAATCTACCCCTGTGAAGCAAATAACCCTATCAACATATTCCCTAAAGTCAAACCTAATGGGAAAATCAAACTCTTCGCAGATCTGATCTCCAGGAACGATATGACTATTAAGAACGATAGCAGCATCTCCAATCAATCTATGAACCTATGGACTGTTGCCAGAGTAGAATACAGATCTACTATCAATTTGTCAAACTGGTATTTCCAAATTCAAGTAGCCCTTAAGGATGAAACTCTCAATACAATCAAACCCCTATTTAGAACCTTTGCATGCAAGATAATAGTACAAGGAGATTGCAATGCACCATCTACAGCCATGTGAGTTATCCAATGTGTTCTTGATGGACTAATTGGAGATGCAGTGTGGGTATACCTGTAGGATATCACAATCTTCTTGGACACAATTAAAGCACATATCCGAGATGTCCGCTAGGTTTGTAAGAGACTCCAGGACCATAACATAACAGCTTCCCCATCCAAGTGTAGATGTTTCGCTGATAAACTACCCCTGTTAGGGCATGGTATAGACGATCAAGGAATCCATGCAGACTCTGAAAAACTATGTGGAATCCAAGACTAGCACACCCCAAATCGAAAAATGAATTGCAGCAATTTATTAGTGTTGTTGTCTACCATGCCCAATTCCTACCATAACTGGCTACTGCTAGCACCCTACTCTCGGATCTAATTGCCCAAAAGGATTTTGAATAGAGACTCCTGTATGAAGAGACATTTCAACAAATGAAACACTTAGGCAAAAACATTACTACCCTCTGTCCTATTGATTATAACTCACACCACCCAATCTAGCTCGTCACTGATGCTTTCAAAGTAGGAGCAGGAGCATGGATCGGTAAAGGACCCGCTTCTGAAAAGGCATACCCTGCAGGATTTCATAGTCAAAAATTTGCCACTAGTCAGCTGTACTACCCCGTGCATGAACAAGAACTCCTTGCTATAGTTGATGATATGAACTTATTCCACACCATGCTTGTTGGTACCTGGTTCACTGTAGTAACGGACAATAACC
This sequence comes from Tuber borchii, assembly GCA_003070745.1. Taxonomy (NCBI): domain Eukaryota; kingdom Fungi; phylum Ascomycota; class Pezizomycetes; order Pezizales; family Tuberaceae; genus Tuber; species Tuber borchii. Next base: position 56,964 of record NESQ01000014.1, on the reverse strand, counting down.
CGCTCTCATTCTTCCTTGCTCAAACAAACCTCCCTTACAGCCAGACTAGATGGAGAATCTTCTACCAATCTCATGACTTTGATATTATCCATAGCGCAGGAAAAGACAACATCCTTGTAGACGTCCTCTTCAGGATATATGAGGAATGCAATGCAAGGCTGAAATGATCCTTGTGGACACCACTAAGGAAAGGTCTATATAGAAAACCTATTCTGCCATGACTTTCAATATCAAGCACTACCTTGATCTAGCACAGGTACTCAACCCTGAAAGTGAACCATCTTTTGTCTCTCCTACCCCACTAAATCCTTTCGCTATATCACAACACATCTCAATGTAGAATACTGAAGATGTCCCCACCCTAGACTCCCCCAAAGCAGAAGAAATCAATTACCACCCAGGTCCTTTTGAACAAGTACTGGGTTAGAGCGTAGTAACTCTTTAACAAGGAATCGATGCGATGTAAAGTAGCAAAGCCATTACCGAAGTCCAGCCCCATGACCCCTCTTATACCATATTACTTATCCTAACAGCTCAGGCCCAGCTTGCAAGACTTGCACAGAGGATTCACAGCCCTTCAAACCAGATGGAATGATCTCTACGCTTTAATGCTATCACTAACTGCTTTGGTAGAATTCATGACTATCACCAAACTGGAATCGATTGCACTTGCCAGCTCAGGATATAAAATCAGCCCACCCCCTATGATGTCCACTGCTCCCAGAGATGAGTTCGAACAATTTTTTATCTCTACCGGACATCGAGCAATGTATTTGAAAGCTTGTGTATAGGATGAATGCGACGTACATATAGAAGAAAAGGATCACCACTACTATCCCTCAGAATCTCACCACATTCTTGCCCCTAGTTCTATCTAGTTTGCCTCCTGTTTCATCATCCCTCACGACCCCAAATGGAACGCAGAAGATGAATGGGCTATTCCACCTGCCCTCACTAATAACCAAGGACATCCTATCTTCCATACGATAATCAATACCCATGATCAACCGTCATCCAACTATACTACCCCAGACTAAGACCTCTCGATGCCTGATAGTCCTGTTGACTTTGATGACCCATTCCCTGAAGAACCATCCAGAGCCCTTGAGGTTTGCGCCTTCCAGCTTACCCACTACCTTAAAGGCAAGTGGTACTACAGTCTTCGAAAGGCTACAGCTACTGATCCTCTCTCTCATATTATTAGCAAGAACCCTAACCATCCAAGTTGGATTCTCTATGATGGACTTCTTGTTAAAAGACGGGAGGATGACAGTCGAGACTGTCCATATATCTCCTATGAAGCCACTTATGAAGGACAGAACATTCGTAGTGAAATCATCAGAATCACCCATGAACTAATACCACACATGGGAGCCCAGAAATGTTTTACATACACCTCCAGATACTTCTATTGGATGACTATAAGAAATCATTGCAAAGACTATATTCGATACCATCTTTGCCAGATGAACAAGCAACCTACAACCCTCTCTGATGGAATGATCACCCCCCTCTCTGTAGCAAGAGCACCTTTCTCTTTGATTGCAATTGACTTTGCAGAACCTTTTCATAGTGACAACAAGAAGCATCTAATCCTAGTTGTATTGGATCGCTTCTCTGGGTTGATCTACACTATCCCAGTATCCCAAAACATCACTGCAGTCGAAACTGCAAACCTCCTCATTGAATCAATCTTCTCTGTTCACGGTATCCCTACCTCTATCATATCAGATAGCGACCTCAAGTTCACCTCCCGCTTCTGGATGCAATTTATGGCCAACATTAAGATTAATCTCAACACGGCTACTGCTTACCATCACTAGACCCATGGCCAAACTGAAAGAAGAATCAGAACTATCCGCTAATGTCTTCACAATTTTGTTAATCCTAAAGGAACCAAATTCAGTCACCACCTTCGCCATTTCCAAACCTCCATCAATGCTGCTCCCAGTTACAGCATGGACCTCTCACCCTTTGAGATTACCTTTGGACGAATTATCTCCTTCCTCTTTGTATCAAAGTCCAGACTACATCTGTTCCCTCTACTGATCACATTGCCTCTCAGATTATGAAGAATCAATAGCTTGCAAGAACCGCCCTCCAAAAGGCCAGAGCTCACCAGAATACCACTAGCTAGAAGAGATATAAAGCTGGACCCCCAATCACCCCTGGAAAGCCCAAAGTTCCCCTGAGATCTGAACCCTATGTATATAAGAGAGGATGAAACAACCAACTTGTTGGACCATAGCCCAGACCGTTCTCAGTCCTGGAAGGCCCTGATAAATATGATAACTACAAACCCAACCACCCTCCCATTATGCAAGGCATCCGCCAATAGATCCATCTCAGTCATTTTTGAATCTATCTCAGAACTAACCGCAATGTCTTCTCAGGCCTCCCAGCCCTCGCCTCCAAGGATCGAGTTACTATGGATGCCTCTGGAGTACAAGAATGGGAGGTTGAAAAGGTTATGAAGGGTTGAATCTATTAAAATAAATGCCAATTCCTTATTCAGTAGAAAGGCTATGATGAAATCAAAACAACCTGGAAACCCCTTGATGTCATTGAAGGAGCTAGTGCAGCCCTTAAAACCTACTGGGTTGACACCTATAACGAAACTATCCCTGTCCACCTCCATTTGGACCCATAATAAATCTTAGTCAGCCTGGACTGTCCAGGAAACCGAATATCTCGCTTGATTAGCAGAGCTTGCCCTTGATATCACCTGGGCCCCCATCCAGGACTCTGACCACTCTGAGACCGAAACCTGTTACTCCCTTCCCTCCCTTCAAGACAATGATATAGAAGCCTAAAGGAATCATGGATCTGTCCTTTTTTTATTTTTATTACGGGGAATGTAACTGAATCAACTAGTATCCCTATGACTCGCTACACTGATGATGGATATTATCTATTTCGGATTTACTAGTAACGCATATATCTACCTTGTACCTTCCTTATTGGAATACCTTCCTATTGGGTAGCACTTTCTTTTCTTCGCTTATTTGCCCCTTTGGTTCTTGTACCAAATTAGAATACTCTATACTTTCATACTATCTCTTTCTGGATTAGTATATTAGTTGCGATCCCTGCTTGTTTGATTCCATTACTTCTTTTGTTAGTTTTATCCTGTGGCTTTTATGGCTATATTTAGGACCTTGAAGTTTCACTACATATGTAGCTTTGCATTTTGGTATTTGCTCTTGGATAGGATATTTGATTGTGCTTTATTTGTATTTAAAGAGTTCGAGATCACCTATGGATTTGAACTCTCAAGTCTAAAAGGAACGCTCTTCTTTAATATTGTACAAGTTGAACCCTCCCTCTCTTAGTCGCTCATCTTTCCTATATCTCTTACCGAGCTTCCACTTGACAGTTCACCTCCTGTCCTTCCGGATTCCAAGATCCTCCTCTGGGAATTTCACAATATTCAGGAGAAGATTAAAAGACTAAAGACTCTGGTGTACATATACTACAATCTACACAAACCCCACGATATAGACTAAGTTCAAGTTGACTCCCAACTTGCCTAGCAAATGTCCATTCTGCTAACACAAATCCATCTGGTCAGGCGCATACGAGAAATAACTACGAACTGCCAACGAAAATCTGGACAGTGTTCTCAGATCCACCGTACAATATACATCATCTGTGGTAATTATCAACGAGACGGAACCAAGCATCTTGCATGACGGAGAAGAGAGCTAGTTCCTGGATTCTGACTAAAATTGTGATGCGGATCCCAACGGATATGACCTCGGAGCATTTACTACTCATGTGTCCAACACTGGGATACTGGAAGACTGATCGTCTCCTTTACTCAGCAAACAGAAGCATTACCAACGCACTGGTGAAGGATTTGGGGATGTTAACATATTCCCCCAAGCATAGAGCGATCCCGGTGAGGACCCATGAGCATGATTCAGAAGTGCGTATAGTTTTAACCTGCTGTTTTAGTTCATTCAGGCTAAGATATCCAAATCAGGAATCACTGAATACTTTTCAATTGGCTACGGTAATTCTACTTTAGCTAGATATACCTCTATGTATAGGCTGGGGAGCCATCTAAACTCTCTGGACGCTTACTGTCCATATCAGCCATAGTTCGAAAAACAGGTTGAGGATAGCAAGAGAACTCTGCCATTTATCTGTCAGAATATCCTGAATTATGTCAGATATCTCATTTGTCAGATCACATACCAAAATAATCTTGTCTAAGCACTGTGGTAGGAATTCAATCCTGATGGTGAAAGAATCTATGCGGAAATGCAAACTGCGGACTAGTGGTAGGCCGTTTAAGTACAGCGCCCCAACCTCCTTAAGAGCAATGTTTGCTAACTGGTTATAGAAAACACTTCCACTAGGTGTGACTATAATTTTCATTATTGGGATATCCGATCATTCCCATCTCAGCAACTCCTCTGGTGACAAGAAAGCCTGGCCTCTCTATATTACGCTCCAAAATCTTCCATCAGCCCTACGCAACAGCCCAGTATCAATGTCTGTTCTACTGCTCGTACTATTGCCTGTCCGCTTCAAATTCTCAAAGTCTACCAAAGTAGATCAATACCCGAGCCAAGTGAACATCAACAAATTACAAGGCCAATATGAATAGATTGGTGCACTCCTACAGCAGACCGGGCTTAATGGTGTCACAATTAATTTGGCCGATTGGAAGGTTCGGAGGTACTTCCCACTTATGTCTCCATGGGCTGCAGACCATATGGAAAACCTGACTCTGCACGGGTTAAAATCCAACACTTGTTCAACATGTGAGGTACCTACCAGGGAATTGGGAACCAATATCAAGAACAATTAAGCATGAGATTACACAAGATAGGAACAATATGCCTATGTTAAGTCAGACCATACTGAAGTCAAGTTCGGTGGCCTTTGTATGAATTTTGGCCAAAGTTCTTTTAGTGGAATTCTCCCAGTCTGGGTACCTGACTTGAATGTATCAGACATGCTCCTTACCGTTTATCTCAGATCATTTACTCATATAATGGACTTGATCCAAGGCTTTCTCAAAAAACACGGGCGACTGCAGGCTTTTGAAAACGCTTGGAAGATACTACCACGGTACCCAAGATTTTTGGTACCCAAAAAGGCCTACCCCGATGTAGCCCAGTGTCAGGGGCAGAAGATGAGAAATCTAGGATAGTGTATTTTGTCAGTTCACGGGATGGCATAGGGCCAGCTAAAGTGTTCACAAGCGACATCTTTCAAACATAATCTTGGATGGGTCACAGCGTTCATTGACTTCAGTATGATAGCATAATACTGAAGCCACACATCTCACACTATAGGTTATATGGATGCTTATCTCAACTGATATCACAAGGCGAAATGTATTCTGTTTAGATTTCGCAGTAACTATAGGTGGACTGGCGAAGGTTGAAGAGCAACGAATGGAAATACAACATTAGGGAAGGCAGATGAGCCTGACTGTCGCCCTCTCTAAATGGTGCCAGATCCATGATTACAATCATGAAGAAAAGCATGAGCGATGTATTGACTTAATCCATGGCGCATCACATTTCAACTTTATCAAGATACATCTACTAAGTCATTTAGTGATCATATACGCCAGTTTGACAATATACTGATGTGCTATAAAGAGTTTGTAGAGCTGGCTCAGGATGAACAAATTAAGGACAGATGGCGACGATTCAATAAAAATAATCCTGGGTGCCAAATTGTACAGAGCTACAGTCGTCAGTCCAGTATCTGAATGAGGTTATTGAACCTCAAATCTCTTCAATACTGGGAAGCTGATCTCTCTGCAGATGACCAACAAGGTTTATAGAGTACAATGAGTACTGTAACGATGCCAGTCAACCGTAGGAGGATCCTGAACTGACATTGGGACGACGTGTCCAACATCTTAGATTTTAGCAGGCTAGCAGCATTCTCACTCGACCCAATATATCGTGAATTAAACTGTTATTGCTGGCATATCCTACCTATAGAGCACTGACTTTCTGAAGCCTATGTTATACTTTAATCTCTCCTGGCTGAACTACTAACACAACTTAAAATCCTGGTTCTATCGTTGCATGATGGTGACTTTTGAGACATCAAGCACACTCGATGCACGTGCAGTTGCAATAATTTGGTTTTGGTCTAGGCTGGTACTGAAGAGATATATTGTGCGCCGTGGGGCCCTCTGGTAGCAGGGCTAGTGGTACTTTTCAAAATCAGGGACCTTACAGGTAGGAATACTATGGGTCGGATGGCGGCTGTTGGGATGTTGAGTGGAGTCAACTCAGGATTCCTCTGGAACATTCATGGCCTGCATACAGGGCTGATGAGAGGGGACACTCAAGAGTTCACAATAGTTGACCTAGGGGCAATCCTCGGCCTGGCACCCCTGATCCCACAAGGGGCAGGGCGCTAGTTGGTTAATAGCAGAATTGATTTGAGAATAATCAATGAAGTATATTAAGGAATCAGGATACGGGAGGGGGAGGCAGTTGGCTGGTTTGATATGTGGCATATTGTACAGGGCTGTCAGGACGAGAAATGCTTTCTGGCAAATGGTGGTATGAAAGTCAGAGTCTTACCACAATTCACTAGACGGCCTGGTGCGGGCATAAGCATATCGTCAAGCTGTATATGTATATAGAACCAATTCCCTATAACATAAAGAGTAACACACTATTATACTACTAGCTAGTTTGCCCTGCACATGTGAGATTCAGAAATGGGGCGCAGGCTGACGTCGGAGGTGACATGAGAATATACATCAGGGTATGCTGAAGAGGCCAAATGACTCCGGTGCCATGATGCAAGTGAGCCGGGGCTAAGGTTTAGATACGACCTCAGTACAACGTAAGCTGCCGTCAGGAGAGAGAGAGCGTTGCCAGGCATTTCATGAAGAGCAGAATGCTTGTGTGCGTAACAACACAACTTACAGCACACCTGACACAGGGAGCGCAAGTCAGAAGACACCTTACACAGAGAATGCACAACCGATGTTGCTTGCGTCATAGCCCAACGCCGAGGCATTTGACGCAAGGTATTTTTGTGCTAATGTACAAGGTCCTGCAGAGGTTGCACAAAGGGGGTAGGTGTTATACTCGCTATGTTTACGTGTTTGGTATAGTAAATGGTAATAGAAAAGTTATTATATAAATACCTAGTGGGAGAATTAGAGATAGAATACTCAATTTAAACTGAATTTATAAACTTTAAAGTATACTATAACTTAGGTCTGGAGTGAATAAGAAGAGACTCTTCACATATTCTTCTCAACATGCAGTATTTAGCCATCGGAATTCAGGAACATCTGATGTCATGTCAGGCATGTTGAGGTTGATATGGTATTGTGGCAGATACGCCTATGAATAATGTGAGGCTAGGTTTATATTCGGATTGACTGTAGACTTTATATGTACCAGGTATGTCAGCGCCAGAGGGCTCAACAGGTGCACAGTATTATTTATGCTCATGTTGGTTTCCTCTTATTAGTAGATAGTGAGCATTCACTACATGAGTGACTCTGAAATATACAATCAAGATTTTGAGTGGTAGATATTCTTCTAGAGAGATTATCTCATTCAACTGTTTATCGAACTTGACAATCTTTCTCTTGCCCCCTCTAGCAACCTACTCCTATTATTGACTCTCCACTCGCTATTCATTCTCTACTCCATACTGCTTTCTTTTAGTGTTGATTAGTTCTGCCTATGTTGCTATAAATGTCTTATTTTTAGAAGAGTGATAATTAGCTATACAGCTTACAAAGAAGATATCTGTAATATTGTAATCTCAAAATATACATATAGTCCTTTTGAGTTTATTCTATTTTACTCTTTGCCCAATTTCTTACATCTTTCTCTGATCATACTACTTCCTTTCCCCTCCCCATATCACTTCTACTCCTTTCCTTATACTTTCCATTTTTCCCTCCTATCTTTTCCTCTAACATCTCTCATTAGTTATATATTACCTTAATTGTTATATTAACCATAGGATAGCTATCTTAATAAGAATCCAAGCAATATATCTATTGAGATTGTGTACTATTTTTTTCTACTCAAAACTTAGTTATTAGTATTCTTAGTAAAACCTGTATTCCTACTTGGTTAGACTCTTCTTTCTTCTTCTTTTCCTAAATACCGTTGGTTATAGAGAATCTACAAGCTTATCAAATACTAACATCTAACTAAATCCCCTATGCTATATTGATTGTATCTTAGGATTTTTCATTAGATATGGCAAGAGTGCTTCAAAGAGTATAAATGGATAATCAAATCATGCTTTTGGAAATTCTTGCTGTATGAGAATGATAAATAGTTATAGAATAATAATATTATTAAAGACTTTAGTAAATAGAAATTTTTAGAAATTAAATATTATATTTACTGGATATATCTGGTTTAGTGCATAGAAGTAGACTTTGTTAGTAGTTTATTGGTAGATGCAATAGTGGTATTTCATAATATCTATTCAGAGATTGTATATACCAATTCAAGATTAAAATTATTTAAAGTATAATATTACTGGCTTGGATAATAGAGAATACCTAAAAGTTAAATATTTTATTCTGTCAATTTCTCTCTCTAATTGTATGCAATTACCATATCAGATAAGTCAGTTATAGAAAGTGATAGTTCAATTTTAGACACATATCTATTCTACATTTTGTATTATAATGTCAATTTTGAAGTTGATGCTACTGTGTCTACATATTTTCTTGGCATTATGATAATGTCTGGGCATATTATGTCAGATAATGGAAATTTTTGGAAAACAGTCTTTAATATAATAGATATGAACTTTAATTATATAGGAGTACAAAATCTGACTTCTTATAAGATTGCATGTAACATAGCTAAAACCCAGTAGTATAATATTATAGTGTGGATTTACGACTTGCAGTACTTTTCTTGGAATACATTTTCTTGATACACTACTTACATCATAGACTCTGGTCATATAATAGTCATATAATAACGTTTTTCAGAAACTATTCTTTTATATAATAGGTATTATTATGAGGTTCAATTTTGTGAGAGTACATATTCTAATATCTTATGAAATTCAAAGTGTTATAGCTAAAGCACTATACTTATTTTACAATACTGATATAAGAATTATTGTTACTTTTCTTGGTATTTATTTACTAGGCATAATGCTTATCTGATAGCCTATGATTATGTGATGGAAATGCAACTGCAAAAAGAACAAAACTTGTCTTTTGTACCCCATGGCAACACATGCTGTTCAGTCTTACATTTTGGCTAATCGCAAATGATCTTAGCCAACCCTAATGCTCCCTCTGGCCATACACAAAAATCAGATACTAATCATAATTCATAAAATACAAGCTGTTGTTATTGGCAACTCAGAGACCTTATATATTCCAAAGTTATATATTCTTAACTCAAATTTCGCAACTTCAGTATGTAAAAGGTAGTTGAGTTCTTAATAAAACATCTCACATTTTGCATAAATTATAATTAATAATATCCTTTTAAGTTAAAATAAGGAGATTATCAATATTACAATCATAGGACTCATGATTTACCAGAACTTAAAATTTTATCAATTTAAGACACAGGGGGTATTTGGTTTTCTTGGTAATACAGTGATGATCGTGTTTTTCAGAAAAAATTATTTTATGTAATAGATAGGATACTGCTGGCAACACAGAATGAATAAGATTTGCAAAGTACTGTCAATAGATGATAACCCATGTTATTTTAGCTGTGAAGAAGGCGCAATAATGACTGTAGTTGGGGAGAGAAGATGGAGGATTTTTTTTCTAAAGCTCATCAATATAACAATTAGATTAAAATTGAATATTACCCCCACGGCCTATCCTGAGGCAAAATAGAGTTATCCTATTTCGCGAGCCTACCGGAGATCAGTTGTCACGCACGTGGAATTGAGAGAAGAAATGGTGGAGGCAAGGTGACCATGCTACCTAGGCCCGAGCTAGTATCCTCTTTTAATCAAGTGAGTTGCAAATATCCCAAAGTAAGGCTGACATGTGGCAGATTCCACAACCCCTAAGATCTTGTTGATTGGACTGCCAATTTTTGGTTCGGTATTCAGGGCTTATCTGGTTACCACCTAGGCTTAATGAATTGCAGGATAGGCTTCCCTTCAAACAGGTTGCTCTAGTGGGTCCCCCAGGATCGAGAGCAAGCCTTGCAACTAGCTAACTAAGGTCGAAATAGGAAAATTATGAATGGAAATGTGTAGCGTTTGACTGAGAAGCGTACAGAGAGATGAAGCAAGTATATCAAAGACACACTTGTAATTTGGTGACCTACACTACCTAAAGTACTAGGCCAAAAGGATCCGTACGATCGGTGGTTACCACTCGACACCTCAAAATACCCCACTCCTACAATCAACCACCCCTTAACTACAATGCCTCCACACAAGACAGGCTACCTGACAGAGTTTGAGAAAGGACAAATAGTTGCTCTGAGAAGAAAAAAAATCTCTTTGGGAGAAATTGGAGAGCTCTTAAACTGTCCAAAGAGCACTATTCAAACTTTCCATAACTGCTTCCAAAAGATGGGTGATGCAAAAAACCTTCTCATACCTGGAAGACCTAAAATTATTGATTCCAGAACCCACCGCCACCTAGTCAGAGAGTCCAAGAAGGCATGCCACCAGACTTTATCAGAATTGTGTAATGATGTTGCACCACATTCCTCTCTTCAAACAGTCAAGAGAGCTTTGGCCTCAGTCAACATAAAGAAATGGAGATCTAGGAAAAGAGCTCTTCTAAAGGATGAGCATGCTGTTAAGAGGTTAGCTTGGGCAATAAAGTATAAGGATTGGGCAAAGGAAGACTTTGAAGGAGTCATCTTTAGTGATGAATCCTTGGTTGAAAGGTCTAAGGATCCTAAGGGTATATGGGTATTCAGAACACCTGAAGAAAAGTGACACAAAGACTGTATTCATGGGGTTACCAAGGGGCGAGGGATAGAGCTGATGGTTTGGGCTTGTATTTGGGGCAGAAATAAGGGTCCTCTGATTGCTATTTTTGACAAGAGTGTGGATAGATTTGTATATATTAGAGTTTTGGAGGATGGTTTAATTGATATCTGGCAGGAGGTGGAGGACACATTTGGGGATCCTATCTTTCAGCAGGATGGTGCAAAGATACATACTGCAAGAGATACCATGGCTTGGTTTGAGGAAAACAACATACAGGTTATGGAATGGCCACCCAATTCTCCTGACCTCAATCCTATTGAGCACTGTTGGAAGAGGATGAAGGAAAAGCTGCACCAGCACTTTCCCAACATCCACAAGACCAAGAGGGGCCCAGATACTGTTAGAAAACATCTAGCAGTAGCTCTAAATCAGGTTTGGACTCAGGATATTCAGGGGGATTTTCTGGAAAGGTTGTGGGAGTCTATGCCTAGTAGGGTTGCTGCTGTCTTAGATGCAAGGGGATGGTATACCAAGTATTGATTTTTTTGTTTTCTAATTTTACATATAGCTTTTCTTATATCTATTGTATGTCTACACATATTTTCAGTTTATCCTAAGTAGTTGTGGTTGTATGGGTAATAAATTTATAGTGGTAGTGGGGTTGCCGTTGCGTTACCGTACGGATCTTTTTGTACCCGTACTTTACAATTGTGGCTAAAGGAGAACCATTTAATACAAAAAAAACGCCAATTCTTCCAAGAGTCTCTTGAAATAATCACGCTATTTCCATACTTTCTCGCTCCATGCCCTTACTTCTAATTCCTCTCTTTGCTTCCCCGTATTAGAGTACCCTCGTTCTCTTACTTTGGATACATCACCGAGTGCCTGACTCCGGTGAATCTACCAATATCCTAACAGATGGGGTTGTAGCTATTGTCTCCCCGAGAGTACCAGCAATTAACAACAGAAAAAGAGTGAGCCTCACGGGACGTCAGCTGAACGAATATTTAGAGCAGCCAATCAACCATAGGGAAGCAAGGTGGGTTTATCTAAGGCATTTCTTTGGTCGGTGCATAAAAGAAAAGCAAGCAAGAAATAAATATACCAGTATTAGATTATCATAACTGAGGATTGATGCTGAGAAGAGACCGTGTCAGAAGTAGTGAGTGAGAGAGGGTGATCGGTGGAAGAATCATCACTAACTCAGACACTGGGTTCAAGTTCGACTAATAAGATAGCCAACTTCGAGGTTGGCCGGAGAGTCTTGGGATTGCGAGAGTAATGTGAACGGGATATTACCCTCTTGGTTTCTGAGAAGGCCCGCCCAAGTGTAAACCACGTCACTGGAATCGATAACTGGACCATGTCCTAGGATGAAAGTATTAGGTACTCCTTTTTCCCTTGTGGCCCTCTCGCCGCGGGCCAGAAATAAATTCATATAATATTATTAATGAATTAAACGCAAAGTGTAATTGACGAAGGAATAAGCGAGTGTCATCTAGAGAAGAGGATTTTCAATGCTTGTTTCCCGTTCACTATCGACAGTAGCATGAGCCAGAAGACTAGTCACAACTGTATCTACAACCAACATATACTTAATACTTCACCATGGATTTCCCTCTTTCTACTTGAGGCATTTCCCTATGTAAGGACTAATCCATAAATATAATAATTTCAAGATCATAAATTATTTAAACCCTGTTTGGACACAGGAGTTCCGTTCCGTTCCCCCATTCAAATGACTGTTTTCCTTCAGTTCCGGTTTATGAAAAAACTGTTGCTACAGGTACAATAATTACAAAATGGAATCGCAGCCCACTCCGTTTTTGCCAAACCTGCTCTTAAAGATTGATCTTACTATCTTCTCCAATTTTCTCCATAGTTCTTCACACCCACAATCTGCTACACACAAAAATAGGCTTTTAGTATTTATTTCACCAGCGTTGTAATTTACAGTTCTTGGACACAAAATATGGAGAGAATATACTATTACATGCCTGCACTGGACGTTTATTTCAAGCTCAAGCAATATCAGTATATTGAAGCTTGGTACTGCATAACCAGGTGGACAAATAAATAGTGGCAGTTTTTGGAAAGTCCAAGGCAGGGCTAGGGTTCGGCAGTGCGATATTATCAACTGGTTGATAAGGGGTTGAACAGCACCGATACCCTATCATAGTCAGAGATGTCAAACCTATCATAATAATATTATCATGAGAAAACAGCGCTACTCTATTCGCGCTGCAGGCTAACTCAGGTTATCTTATTATGTTCGGTACTGCAGCGCACGCGGGAGGGTTTGCCTACTTTCTACGTCTGAAGTAAGCAGTTGGCAGAGATAGTGTTGTTCACGAGCCTCCTTCGAGCCGCCAAGAACTGCCAAGAGACTCGAGCCGGAGGTGGAAATGTGGGCAGAGGTAGAGGAAAACCCGTGTGGAATTGGAATTGGGCATAGTGGGAAGGTCCTTTGGCTAGTGGTATATACTTTCAAGTTGCGATATACAATTGTTGGTTTTTTTTTTGAATGATAATAGCAATGTGCAGGGGTATCGTGGCTACTCAGCCTCAAATGTCTTGGCGGCTCGAGCCCTCGAGCCTAGGGTGCCTCGAGCCGGCTCGTGAACACTAAGCAGGGATGGAAATAAAAGTATATACAGTAGCTAGCCTGGCTGTTGAGATCATCGTCACTATTAAGGGCGCGTTTACCTATCCATCTAGTTTAGAAAAATTGGTGGGGAAACTAGACGGTGGCGTCCCAACCCACATGCTATTCCGATAGACGTGGCAAAACTGTTTACCTACAGTCACAACCGGGGGCATGGCAAAACTGGGCGGATGGCGAACAGGGGTACTTCACGGGCAAAAATGGATTCGCTAAGGTTAGGGTTACAAAAAAATTACTAACAATTAATCCCTGTTCGCCATCCGCCCAGCTTCGCCATGCCCCCGGTTGTGACTGTACTTTTCAACCGTCCTAGATTCTTGCTGCTAGACGGTCAAAACAGAACGCAACTCAAGTGAGCGTCTTGTTACCTCCGTCTATCACCACCACCACAATGCCCCTTGCTTTTCAGGCTGGTAATGACCAGAATAGCTATCAATCTGGTCCATCTTCCCTGGGCACCCTGCGATTCCCTTTCCCATCATCTTGTTCTTGTTCAAAAACACAATTCCCATCTGGGGTTGGTGAGGAGGCATTGTTGGTCGGTCCGATATCTCGATTGCCGAGCGCTGTTGTGAGTGGAAACCTTCGTGGTTGCTAACCTCACGTTAGTTTATCACACTATCATAGTAGACGGTATATTAGGTAAACACGCACTCATCTATTCTCCCTACACACCATCCACCGTCTATAGGTAAACAGCCCCTAAGCGTTATACCATGGCTTGGCCATTGACAACTGTCGGGGGAATTTTGATGTTTTTTCCTTTGTTTTTGCCCTTTTTCCTCCGCGATAATGATTCTGATAGATTTCGATCATAATCATGTTATTATTGTTATCTTTCCCGTGGTTTTTTCCACAAATACTATGATCCTCTTCCCTGCCGTTTTGCACCCGAATTGGTTGGTGTTCCCACAGTCGCCACTGAGCGTTGTGGACCGATACAGCACGCCAACAAGGAGCTTTCCCTCTGAGCCGCCAAAACCCTCGCCTTTCGCTACCGGATCACCTCGAAGATCCCAGCATCAGCATACGATAAGTTTAGTTTGGTAAGGAAACAGAATTTCTGGAATAAGATCAAACACCCCTACAGACTCATGGTATATCGTGTCTGAAAAACGCTAACCCAGGAATTCTTCTACCTCTGAATCCTGAGATAGGCGACCTAACCGAGATAGCGAACCTAATAGTAAAGCGATTCCGTTTCACGACTACGCACTAGCAAAATAAAAAAATCCTTCCCCATTCTCAAATACTTTATGATACTAGTACAGCAGCCTAACAAAAGCGATAAGGAAGAAGAAATTTAAAAGTTTTTCCGGTTAGGATGGAGGATTTCCCTTTCGCCAGAAGGTTGGGTCTGGAATGTTAAATTGTGGTTTACTCATTTTCGTTATTCACTATGATGAAAAAATCATCTAAACCAACCCGACCGACCAGTGCGTAACTTAACTAAGAGTCTCCCGAAGTTAACAAAACCAGAAAGGCCCTCCACACAGTACCTCCTAAAACAGTGAGACATGGCTACCAAATATTCATAATAATACTTAGTTCGCGGTGACATAGAGTTCACCAGTAGTGAGCATTTAAGAGAATCTCTCCCTTGAAATTACTTATCCCGCTACTGGAGCTCTCTATATTGGAATGGGGAGCTCGGTTATATTCATTTCTTGGTTGATATTCGCATTTGTTTACTAGTCTATTAGCTATGGGGAAACGGCTCCAAATATTATCGCATTCACTTCTCCCAATGGCTGTACCAGGCTTGTAAGGCCAGTGCCGTGTTTTTCCCGTAATCTGTGGTGTGGCGTTAGGTGGCGGCAATTCATCAAAGCTTCTGGTGTGGGTATTTCCTTGGCGTGAAGACGATTGGATATGAACAAGCCACATCACCCCGCTTTTCTTCAGCTCTGCCTTCAGAAAGTTGTGCAAACTTCCCCATTAACCTTCAATATTACTTTACCATTCCTACACTCAACCGATATTTGGACAGAGCATCATGGCCCAGACTGCACATACACACTCGATCAGATTCGGCCACGGCAATGCCAACTGCGGCAACATAACAGACAGTTTCAACACCACCGTCTATCGGTCGGACGAGGACGCGCAGATTATGCGCTGGCTCTCTCCACTAGAGCCTGGTAACAGACATCATGGCGTACGCAGCAACCGATTTGGAGGCGTCGGGGATTGGCTATTGGAAACAAGAGAGTTTCGGAAGTGGAGAGGAGGGGCGAGTGGAGCCGATCAGGCTGTCTTGTTCTGCTCTGGGAATCCAGGAGTCGGCAAGACATATCTGAGGCAAGTGGGCTGATTCCCCGAAAGAATCGAATATCACTAATGGCCGAAATACTAGTTCCCTAGCAATCGACAGCCTGTGCGATCAGGCAAGGAAGGAAGATATAGCGGTTGCGGGGTTTTACTGCGATTTCCTTGCTCAGCAAGAGCAAACGATCGTCAACATAATGGGGGAGATTCTGAAGCAAGTAATAGGCAGGAGGGAGGTCCCGAAGGATCTACGGGAGGCCTTTCAGGAAGGAAAAAAGGAGGTTGGTGGGAGAAGGCTGCTACTTGCGGATCTAATGGAAATGTTGAAGATCGCGATTGCTTCGTCGCCCCAAGTTTTCATCTGTATCGATGCGCTGGACGAATGCCTACAGAAGAACCTTCCTGATCTTCTTGAGTCGCTAAGAAATATCGTTCGGGAGTCGCCTCGGACGAAAATATTCCTCACCGGGAGGCCCCATGTCAAGGACGATATTCAGAGATATTTCCCCGGGGTGGTTGTGATACCCATCAGCCCTAAAACGAATGATATCAGGAATTATGTGGAGATGAGGTTAGACAGGGACGCCGAGCCTGAGGCGATGAGCAATGGTTTACGGGCGGATATTGTGAGAATTATTCTTGAAAAGATACCTGATATGTGCGTAATAAGTAGCATTTTGACTCTAGTAAATGTGTATACTTACCAACGATTGTATGCAGATTTCTCCTTGTTTCGCTCAACATGGACGCTATTCTGGGGGAGGTGACAATTCGTCACAGAAGGAAGAAACTTGATGAGATGGCGCGAGGCAATGGACTGAGCGATGCCTACACGGCAACTCTGGCACGACTGAAGACCCAGAAAAGAAATAAATCAGTACTTGGAATGAAGGTCCTAATGTGGGTTCTGTATTCGAAACGGCCCCTATCGACTGGTGAGCTCTGTTGTGCCCTGGGGGTGGAGATAGGATCTACACACCTGGATCTCGAGGGCGTTCCTACGTTACGGACACTCCTATCATCTTGTCTTGGTCTTGTCACTGTCGAGGCATCTTCATCCACAGTCCGACTGGTGCACTATACCCTGCAAGAGCATCTCTTACATGATGCGACCCTATTCCATGGTCCCCACTCGGCAATTGCGGAGGTTTGCTTGACATACCTCAATTTTGGATCTGTCTGGGATCTCCCACTAACTCGTGACCCGGCTCCTCCGGCAATGCCGTTTCTAAAATATGCCTCACATTACTGGGGGGATCACACAAGAGAGGGGATGACGGAAAATGTCAAAACACTTGCACTGAAGCTTCTCAATAGATTTGATGAGCATATATCTGCCCAACTGCTGTCGGATAAATGCAGCCCCTCCAGGTGCTCAAATTCTCACGGGGTAAGACCTAGGAGATTTACCGGACTCCACGGAGGAGCATTTTTCGGGATGGCGGAGATAGTTGCTGCCCTATTGGAGATGAAGGAATGGGATGTTAATGTGACTGATTACGCGGAGCGTACCGCTCTCGAATTGGCAGTTCAAAACGGCCACGAGGAAGTTGTAAAGAGGCTTTTAGAAAGAGAAGACATCAATCTCAACCGTACAGATGCTTATGGTGGCCAGACGCTACTCTCACAGGCCGCTATGGGCGGGCATGAGGGGGTAGTAAAGGTGCTTTTGAAGCGAAAAGACATCAATCCCAACCAGGCAAGAGCCCTGTCCAAGTACACGTCTGACTACACACCGCTCTTGTGGGCTCTGAGGAGCGGCCATGAGGGAATAGTAAAGATGCTTCTGGAACAAGAGAGCGTCAACCCCAACCAGGCAGGCGGCTGGAATGATTGCACCGCACTCTTATGGGCAGCTGAGCACGGGCATGAGGGGATAGTAAAGATGATTTTGAAACGAAAGGACGTGAATCCCGACCAGGCAGACAGGGATGACCGGACGCCACTCTCGTGGGCGGCAGGGAGCGGGCATGAGGGGATAGTAATGATGCTTTCGGAACGAGAGGGCGTCAATCTCAACGGGGCAGACAACTGGTTTAATCGGACAGCACTCTGGTGGGCGATTTCGAACAGGCATGGGGGGGTGGTAAAGATTCTTCTAGAACGAGAGGGCCTCGATCCCAATACAATGGACACCCAAGATGGCCAGGCGAAATTGTCGTTGGCGGCTCAGTGGGGGTGTGAGGGGATAGTAAAGATGTTTTTGGAGCGAGAGGGCGTCAATCCCGACCGGGTAGACACCAAATCTGGCCGTACACTACTCTCGTTGGCGGCGGGGAACGGCCAAGAGGGGATGGTAAAGATGCTTTTGGAACAGGGGGGCGTTAGTCCCGGCTTGGCAGATACAGGGTGTGGCCGGACCCCACTCTCGTGGGCAGCTAGATACGGGCATGAGGGGGTAGTAAAGACACTTTTGGAACAAGAGGACGTCAACCCCGACCATGTAGACACCTTGTATGGTCGAACCCCACTCTCGTGGGCCGCCGAGGAGGGGCATGTGGGGGTGGTAAAAATACTTTTGGAACGAGGAGGCGTCAACCCCGACCATGTTGACACATTTTATGGCAGAACGCCGCTCTTGTGGGCGGCTGCGAACGGGAATCAGGAGGTACTAAAGATGCTTTTGGAACAAGACGTCAATCCTAACTACACAGACACTAAACATGGTCGAACGCCACTCTCGTGGGCGGCGGGGAACGGGCATATAAGGATAGTAGATATGCTTTTGAAACGATGGGATGTCAATCCCGACCAGGCGGATCCCCAACATGGCCAAACGCCACTCTTGTGGGCAGCTGAGAATGGATATAATAATATAGTAAGTATGCTTTTGAGACGAGTGGACGTGAATCCCCACCAGGCAGATGCCGAATATGGCCAAAGGCGACTCTCTCCGACGGCTGCTTGGGGACTCAAAGGGAGAAGAAAAATGCTTTTAGAAGGGGGCAGACGTTAATCCTAATAAAGCGGACACTGAGCATAACCAAACGCTACTCTCTTAAGTCGCTGCGCACTGCATCAGGAAGTGGTAAAAACGCTTTTAGACGAGAAGGCGTCAACCAACTATGCAGACACCAAACATGACCGGACGCGGTGGACTACCAGAACCATATCCTCTAGGGAAAACTAGAACCCATCTTAACAATACCCGATCAACCCTGCCAACTGCGGTCGACTGATATTGGGTCATCGCCTCCTTCGCCTGTCTTTCACCTCTCCTTGTTTACATCATTCCCTCTTCATTACTTAGTGCATTCTCTTTCCATAAATAATTTCCGTGTGAGGAATCGGTGGGGCAAGACCTCCGTGGATTTAAATGTAAATAGGTTTTTGCAAGGGCATTTTTCTAGTTTCTTCTAGGTCACCCGGTCCACATCTGCCCCCTTTTTATTTCATCCCGGCCTTTTCTTCCTCTAGAGCTCCAGTTAGGCTCAGTCCCTACCGTTGTTCCCCCCTTCCTTCTGGCTATTCCATTATTCGTTACGTGGTATAGGTCTTGTGTTTTGTGAGTAGTGGTTATGGTATCTACAATATGGCCCGTTGCCAGCAATTTGGTATGGGTGGATAGATAGTAAATTTGAAGAAACCCCTTATAAATTAGTCATCCGCAGGCTTTTCTCTTCATAGTAATTCCACTCACTGAGGCCAAGCGATCTCCAGCCGCCCCCTCAATAAACTATCGTGCTTCAATACTAGTTCTGCTATATACCACCAGGGGGTGCTCAAATCGTCGAACAATAACCCTAACCCTAAATTACCGGATATCTCCCTAATACAGTCCAATAGTCTGCCGGTAGCAAACCGGAGGGCAGGGGCGGCGTTAGTATAGGCTAGTTAAACTAGATTCTCTACGATGCCGTGGTTTTGGATTACTTTTGTGGGAGTAAAATATTTGTGGGGTATATAATATTAGGGGTAGTCCGGGCGCGCTATGGAAATACTACAGAATACAAAAAGATTTAATGTCTATTTAGATACGACCCTCCCTCCTGCTGCTCCATACAAACGAGCCCTTCTCCTACGCTCCCAAAATTTTGAACTAGACTATAATTTAGCACACTTGGAGCCCATCGACCGTTGTGCTCAGAAACTATCGAACCTTTATTATGGGGTGTGCTCCGATAAGACACGTGACAAATCTATCTATCAGCAGCACTGTAATAAAATAACTACCGTAACAACTGAAATAAAAGAACCGTGTGCTATGTAGTCGAGAATTACCCACTTGAGAAAAGGGGCTAAAAACACAGCAAAGACTGAGCTTCTCAGGCCGCCTGAGAGCCATGAAAAAACAAAAAAGTACCAAACCTCACCAAAGGGGGCAACTCCAACGACATAGCACACGGTTCTTTTATTTTAGTTTTTACGGTAACTTAGGGGGTTTCAGAGGGGGAAGTATCGAATGACATGCCCCTCCCAGGTGTCTTCAGGGGTACCGCAGCACAGCTAACCCTATCTATCAATTATCCTTGCTACCCGTGAAACGTCGAGCACGCAGCATGCGCCACTCGATACTCCCGCCGCCCAGGCACCCCACCGGCACGATTGGTTCCGCCCCGCAGCTGGTACGAGTCCAGTAAGTTGCACAGAAAAAGCCGGTAGGGTGCAATGTACCGGTGTGCTGTGAGCTAGAAAGTCTCGGCTGATCTAAAAGTACTGTAGCGGTGCTTGGCGACAACAGTGCTACGGGTACAAGTATGATGCCGTAAAAACTATAATAGAAGAAAAATGTGCCAGGAAGTTGCAGTTGCCTTTCATAATAAGGCGCCGTGCATGCTCCTTTTGTTCTATCTCAACTGAAGGCTGAGCTTGCGGTGATTTCTCCTTAGGTAACACAGAAGGGAAATTCCCAAATCCCAAAACATTTTTCTTCTATTTGAGTTTTTACGGGTACGTTTTGCTCACTTATCACCAAATAAGACGTTGGGTCGACAAAGTAGTTTCGCGGGCCCATATCATGCCAAAGCTTTTCAATCACGGAGCGGTGGTCTTATTGCTTGACAGTTGACTGGAGTTTCTTGGCGGACACGGTAAAGCATGCAAAATATTTGTAAGGATAGAAAAATATCGAAGGGATACCCTACGATGCAGTAGAATCTCAAATAATTTGGGCCGCGGGCTATGTCGTTCGAGTTGCCTCTTCTACAAGCGTGGAATATTTTTTTTTGTCAATCTCAGACCAGAACAGCAGTATATTTCTATTTTTTTTTTCCCAACCAGTTTCTAGATCCCTTCCACCTTTGGTAATAACACCAATTTATCTCCTTAAATTTGAGCGGTACAAGTAATAGAACATTATATTCTTCTAACTTCAACAAACGTTAGAGAAGTTAAAAATTCTCAATAATAACTAGACCAGAAACTTAAGAATATTTATAACTATAAACCGGATCCCTCTTTTCTTTCCTAGCTATGCTAATGCTGTTTTATAATAATAATAATAAAAATCTCGCTCACCATGTCTTCCCTAAAGCCACCAAGGAACGAACTTATAGAAAATTGATATTACTCAATCAAACAATATTTCACATTATTTTTAAAAACAATATTCACCGCTGACACCCCTTGTTTTTAATCATCTATCAATCTTTAAGTATTATCTCCTGTAGTACCGATAGTCCCGAATTCCCCTACATCGCGCTAAAATGCGAACTAAAAAAACTAGCTTCGTACTTTTTGTTGAAAACCAGAGATAGATATCGACAAGTAGAAGAGGAATTGCGGCAGTAGAATTTCTTAATTAACTATGGTGCTCGGGGGCATAGCTATATACCCGAGTACCCCTATTGTTGGTATCCATATCCGGAATACCACTGACCTCTTGACGCTAGTACACTAGCTCAACAACCAAGTATCGTGAACCTCCACGATACTAGTATCAATACAGTATGATATCCGCGCATTCCAACACTTTTCTAGAAATGTCAATCGAGTGATATCAAAAGCATTTCAGGTTAAATTATGATACAGATCTTTTTCCATTAACAGGTCCACTGACCCTAATACCAATTTTTCAAAGCAAGTACATTAAAATGATTACTAATAAGAGAGAAAATGAAATACAAAAACATGCAGAAAAAGTAGAAAGGGAAAAAGGAAATCC
Organism: Tuber borchii; assembly: GCA_003070745.1. Taxonomy (NCBI): domain Eukaryota; kingdom Fungi; phylum Ascomycota; class Pezizomycetes; order Pezizales; family Tuberaceae; genus Tuber; species Tuber borchii. Next base: position 35,023 of record NESQ01000014.1, on the reverse strand, counting down.
GCCAAAGGCTTCCCTTTTTCGGTTGCCATAGAGACGTTCCACTGCCGGAGTTTGGTGAGGTTGTCACTGCCCTTGTCGCCGGAGATCGTTGCCACCGATATGTCCTGTTGATGACAATGGGGAGCGCTTCGGAGTCAGATAGGGGAGGAGGGTGGGAAAAATAAAGAATCTGGCGATAAAGTACGCGAGGTGTAGGAAGCTTGATGATCACGTGGTTTGGGGGAGATGGTGAATGGTATATCTGCCGGGAGTCCATAGACCTATTGTCGGCGAGCTATGACCCCGCGCTTGGCAAGTAACCGGCTAAACCTTTTTCCAAAGAACCCCGAGATGCCTTCCTGTAAGTCAGTATTCCCCTGTCCCAACCCGGCATCGAGAGTGATGTTGTTAGTAGGTGTGAGGTAATGCATCTGTCGATATTTACTAACCAACATCCGGACTCATGTGATAGCATTCCACTTCTGCGAGGCTGAATCTGCCAATCAAGGAATACGGTAAGTTCACTAGTGTCTCTTTAGCACGATGTAGGGAAATTCAGCACTATCAACACTGCAAGGGATAGCTAGAGATCCGATTGGGCACCTCATAAATTCCCCCTCAAAAAAGATTATCTCATCACACCCTCTCTCTCTCCAGCGGTAGTTGTGTTTAGCGATTTGCTGCAGCGGTAGGCCTTGCCATGGATAGTACTTCACTGATTGTTACCGTACAGCGCAGGAGAGCGGCCGTGCCGCATCACTTGGCGGGAACCGACAGCTACTTTGACGTTGAAATAAGAAGCGGCTGAGACAGAACTTATAATTGCCTCAAAACCACGGCCCTAAAAAGCTTAATCCTAGCTATAAATAGTTAACCTATGGCATTTTATAGTGATTTCTGGAAAAGGCTAGAATCAAAATCTTATTTGAACGTACTGTATAGTCGTGTCACAAAAGTCCTGGCACCCTGGCTAAATTTTACCGTGCAACTTGCTTCATCTCAACCACCACTGACGGTAGTCAAAATAGAAATGCAATCACAAGAAACAGAACCTTCTATATATCTATTCTTGACCTCTAATCGAGGCTGAGGAGGACATACAAAGTGGTAAATTCGGGCATTCCTGTCCCATCCCTGAGTCTGAGGGTGCCAGGACTTTTGTGGCACGACTGTACTGTACTGTGCCGCACTAGAGCCTGGCAGATCTGCTTCTGTTTTTTTTGCTGAACCCGTACCCTCAGGCCAGCGAGGCCTTTCCGAACACGAGCGCACGAGTGTTCAGGGGTAAACCTAAACTTTTTGTGAAGGGCATGTCGTTCCCAGCTTCCCCCTTCATTAGGGGGATTTCGCAACCAAGACTTCGGTATCTTTTAGTGCCTGTTTGGATGCAACGGTTCCGTTCCGTTCCCCCATACAAATCGCCCTTTCCCTTCCGTTTCGAAACGGAGAGAAGGCTACTTTCACAGCAGAAACGCTCGCCCAACGGAAGGGTCCCATTTTTGCCAAACAGGCCCCTAGGTTGTCGCCATGGCAACAGGTCACAGGCTAGGACTCATGCCCCATCTAAGCGATTACAAACCACATTGCTTGTGCCAAGATTGTGACTACGCCACAATCCCCGCACACTCCCACCCTCGCCATCGGGGGACACTGAAAAGCGGTAGGAAAAAAGAGAGTTGCACGGCATACCGTAAAAACTTGAATAATTGAACCGTGTGCTATGAAGTCCGAAATTTCCTTCTCTGGAATGGGGGCAAAAACGCAGCAAAAACAGTCCCTTTCCCCCTGCTGAAACAGAGAAAAAAAACAAAAAATTCTTGACCTTACTGAGAGAGGAAAGTCCGACGACATAGCACACGGTTCAATTATTCAAGTTTCTACGGTAGCCGAAGGGGTGACTTCTATGCAGAGCGATTTCCGAGGCAAAATGTATAGCTCATACTCTTGAGAGTTGATTGAACGTACTCGAGTGACATAGTATTAGGGGCAGGCATTTAGCGATCGAACACACCACTTTGTGACCTCACCAGATTTAGGGATTTTTTGCCGGTAAGCCACTTTGGTGTGTTCGAAGACTCTACCGGCCACATAACGAACGATTGAGGAAGGTCCTGAGGGTTAGGATTTAGGTGCCTTCGCAACTAAAGAGCCAGCCCTTGGAAGCCTCCGATCAAGCTTTTGAATATTTCTAGCGCTTTAAAATGACTGATCACCTAGTTAAACAAAAGGAGTCTGGGTGTCTTGGGTTGTTCAATGCTGTGGTGTTCGTCTTGGGATTTTTGGATCTCAACTCCTTTGTGTTGTCGTTTTCCCGATGTGACCGTTTACAAGATGAAACATCCCTACGGTACTGTACACTACTCCAAGGCCCGTCGCCGCACCTTTTTATCAGGTTTATTGCCTACATCGGGCGTCGCTTATGGTTGGAATAAAATTAAAGATGAGCCCACTTGGGAAAGATAAGATGGCCGAAGGGAGCTCCCCATAGAACCACCCAAAATTTACTCTTTATGAATTCTATGAGCTTTTTTTCTTAATTGTGTAAGTATTGGATGAAAGTCACGGCTCTGGCAGGGTTCAATTCTCCTTAGTTAACACTGCGCAGTGTAGCACAGATATTACTTTATCGGCATGCCAACCCTTATGCATGAGTGATTGCTTCTTTTTTCTGCTGGGGCGAGCAACGCATCAGCCCTAATACCAGGCCACCGATCACCCAACTCGATGGGGTAAATTGGTGCCTTTTCCCCTTCGGATTGTAGGCTCTGAGAAGACACTTATAACAGGAGGAGCCTCCATTCCTCAGAGTTACCGGTAGGTGGGTGCTGGGGATACTTGTAATACGGTACCCCATGCCGCACCTACACCGGAAAAACGCAGAAATTATTTTCTTGGAAATGAACAAAAAATTGAAAAGGGTCAAATGAGGAGTTACGTAGAAGTAGGGAAGGATAAAGAAGAAAAATAATTTCGTCATTTCGTACGACATGGACGGAGTGGTGAGAGGGCTTACCGTATCTTTTGTTGCTCACAGGTGCTATGCGCCTACTGGTACTCGAGTACTATCTCGTCAAATTGGGTACTTGTATCTCGGTACAGGGATTCTCCTAGAGCACAGGGCCCTGATGAGGCCTAGTAGTGAACAAAAAAGGGATAGTGAGATTGCGCTGACTCGAGTTCACTAGACCCGCAAGGGTTAGCGCAATTCCCCTATTCCCTCTTTGTCCATTACTAGGCTTTATTAGGGGTCGTTCACGCTGGCGTGGAGCTAAGGACCCTGTTCAATGATGCCCAATTTGGCAGGATAGTGCGGTGGTGATCGCAAGCAATGATACGGAGATTGCAGAGTGCGTGGGTTAGCTTGTGTCACCGACGCATATAGTTCCCTTCCCCGCACTTCGCACTCTTCGCACTGCACTACGGACTGTACACTTTCCATTCATGAGTGCTTTGGTTTTCTAGGCCTGAATGAATAGAAAACTGCGCCTTGGTCCAAAAGAAAAGTAGGCGACCAAGCTCTATCGTTATGGCGGACCACGCACACAAGTGCATGGTTGTGGCACTTAAAGCCAAAGTTCCTCGCTTAGGGGGAAGATTCACAAAAGCCAGATCTCTCTTCCAATGCGTACTCGACTAAAAGCCAACTTCATACTGATGGAAAGGAGTAGATGTTTTGTAGTTCTAATGGGCATGTTCACTTTTTAATTTTATTTGGCAATTTTGACCGTTGAATGGGCGGAATTGACACCACCGTTGGCACTGTCGAACCTCAAGCAAAGCACAATTCTCTTAAGCGAGCAATTCCTAACCACAAAGTCCTCCATAACTGCTAGCTACTTTTAACCAGAATGAGCCTTACTGCGCGACATAAGAAAAGATATTGAGCGGAAATAAAAACAAAAATATGGTCGACAGCTAGGTCCCCTCAACCGAATTTACAAAATAAGCCTCCAGGCGCCTACGGATAATAGTTTACTGGTAGGTGCTGGTGGCAGCATTTAAGAGAACCCCAGCATAGTACTGCAATCAGTCCCAATCTCAGTCAGTAGTGTTCGCATGAATGCCTCCGAAAAGATGCGGAATAAAGAATACTGACTTCGATTTCATCACCGCTCTGTTGGGCAACCCACATTCCTTCCCAAATTGCCACCTTCTGGGCAATAAACTTCTCTTCAGTTATCCCCATGCTTTTTGCACGCAACTCGAATTCAGCAGCCCTTGACTTCCTCTCTTCTTCCGCCCGGCTGTATTCTACCAATTTAATTATATCAACATGGTTAGCTTGGTTCAAGTACCAGTGGGGCGTTTCTCCCTTGAGAACAGGGAGCTGGGAACGGGACAGGCCAGCAGAGATAGGCTTGTATTGGCGAGGGCGGAGGGTAGAGCTTTTAAGAGGCCGAAGGAGGTAATGGATGCTGGTGGGATTCTCTTACCTTGGGAAGAGGGGGAAATTTCAGCGGGCAAGGAGCGTTCGGGCATGCCTCCGCGGGAGTGGCCAGACATGGTTGGCAGGCCTGAGTCGGGCACCTTATGATCAACAGTGGAGTTCTAACTGCAATCTTAGATCGCAAAATTGAAGCCGACTCGTAGACAGATGAAAGTTTAGAGATAGCCGGGAATGGCCTAGGAGAGCAATCCGCCAAAGTCTAACCGGTGGAGCGCCAGCTAGGCTATGTAGGAGAGGAGCGGGGGAGAGGAAGGATAACGATCACTTATATAGAGGGTGAGCTGGCCATGGGTGCTATTGGGGCTTACAAATGTGCCTGCAGGTCACTTGATATGAGAAATCTTTTAATTGGAGCAAAGCTGGAAGCGCATCGCTGCTTTGTTGGTCTTTTGATAAATATTGGGGATTGTTTCCTTTAAGCTCATAACCGTTCTCACCAGGTATCACTCGCAACTTCAGTGGCGTATATCTCTTGTGCTTGGTTGGTCAAATGGTTGCTTCGCGTTACTGCGACACACCAGGGAGCCTCCGGCTAGCAGCAGATCTCATTTCCCTTTTTAAAAAGCAAGGAAGGAAAAACAGGAGCCCGAATAAATACCTCTCCATCATGGGGAAAACTTGGCAGGAATTTGAGTTGCCCCCTTTCTGGCCCAGCAAGAGGAACAGAGGAGGGCATTTAATTATCTTCATCTGACGGTATCGTGTTTGGCAAAACTGGGATACTTGTGCCCCTCTTAATACATTCTCAAGAATTTGGACTGCAGCAGCATGATGTATCCCTCAGTCCGTCGGGCGCTGCGCCTAAGAGATCTGGTTAAGAAAATGGCGGAATCTGAAATGGACCTTTCCTTAATTGGAAAAGGATTAATTGCATTTAGGGAGTATCCTTCCCTAACTGGAAATAAATTACTTGGCGAAAGGACGTCAGTGACACAAGCCAACCCACGCACTCTGCAATCTCCGTATCATAGTTCGCGACCACTATCCCAGTACTCGAGTACCAGTCCGTGCATAGAGCACCTGTGAGCAACCAAAAAAGATACGGTAACCCCTCTCACCACTCCGTCCATGTCGCACCGAGGGGCTAAGGGATACAGTAGCATGATATGGGAAAAACTAGGAGTTTCGGTCGGTTTCGTTTACAGGTGTGTGGGGTAATAGAAAAACTTGCACGGAGGTGGTGTGCTGACCACGCAGGCTTAGAGTGAGAAAAGGTAGTCGTGATCCACTTGTTATACCGGGATATGTAGCGAAGGAAACAAGAAGAAAGCTAACCCTAATAGAGGTGAGCTTGTGATAGAACTGCGGAGATGAAATGCTGTTGCACTTGGCGAACTACGGAAAGAGAGAAGAGGCTTACTCGTAATGTCGAAGCGTTTTTAGAGGGGACTGCTATTGCATACCACCCAAATTGGAGAAAAAGTGCAAAATTTAGGTGGTATGCAATAGCAGTCTTTTCTAAAAACGCTTCGACATTGCAGGTATACGCAGAAAATTCTTCATGCCAAGCTAACTACTACTCGTAAACGCGTGACGTTTGTGAACACAACTAGGTCCGCATATACAGATACCGTGCATCAGACCCGAACTCAAGTGCCTTTAGGGTATTGTTTAGTAAGGATCCTTCAGGGAAGGGAACTCGCAGGCACTGGGATTTAGGTCAGAGTTCCCAATCTCATGCGTTGCTGCTGCCGATATCATTGGGCCATCTACCATATGCGAGCATATGCGGACCTGATCGTGTTTACAAACGTCATGCGTTTGGGAGTAGTAGGGCAAGAAGTCGCAGTGGGAGAAAATTCTCCATGCGACTACCAAACGACCCTATGCTATCGCCCTAGCCCATACTGGTAGAACACTTGGCATGCATACTCATGTTGCTCCTCAGCCACATTTTATGACTAAGGCCAGCTCTAAAGGTGGCTGGTACAACATCTGAGCCACAGAAAGCATTTGATATACAAGCCACAATATCGGCCAAGGAGTGCATCAAGATGTGAGCATTGGTGGTAGTTAAGGAGATTATGGCCATTATTCACCTTTTTTCTTTCTGGAATACGGATTCTGCTTTGTTTCAATCATAATAATATTATTATTATCCAAGTGTTTTTTTCCCGAATATTCTCTGATCCTCTTCCCTGCCGTTTCCAGAGTATGCCGGGAGGACGCCACATGGTGGCGTTCCAAGGGTGGGGACCTGCCTAAAACAGTCGTCCAAAGTAAAACGCTCCACCTTCCCGCTAACCCGTCAAAGTTCTGCAGATCGTGGTATCAGCTCGTGCCAGGCTTGGTTTAAGGAGGTCAAACACCCTCAAAGAACTTAGCCAATAACGTGCCGGGGAAGTGTTAATCTTAGGAAATGTTTTCTCTAAATCCTGAGACTAGCGACACAATAGAGATAGAGAATTGAAAGGGTTTTTACAATGCTTGTACTGGAATCACTGCAGCTACTGTTACACAGCTACCACTGGCAACAAAAAGCGCTGTCTCATTTTCAGAATCTGATAGAAAAAAAGCCATCCTTTTAGGTAAAGCTCCGCCCCCCGGAGGAGGCTCTAGCCTTAACAGTCGATATTTCACCCAGAAGACTAATCGTGCTATCGCGATCATTGCCAGGCCTAGGTATAATGCCATTCGGATGGCATGAGATAGGTCTGAGGCACGACGAACCATTTTTCTAGCATTTTCTCGCTCCTTAAGGGTTTCTGAAGCACTAGTATCAAAATTCACAATGTAATGCTTCGATGTATTAACGCTCATGTCCCCACTACGACATCAAGTCAACACTAACTTACAGAATAGGAAGTCAAAGCAAACATAAGGCAGGTAACAAAAGAAACTGAAACGCGTTAAGACAACAGCAGGAGTGCCTATTTTACTTGTCCAAGCCCCTTCGACATAACAAAATTTTCTTGCATGAGCAATTCCTGACCAAGAACCCATGCCATTGATAAACACCCACCATTTTCCAACCAGAATGAGCGCACCGAACGATGTAGTATAAAATTATCTGTGGGACGAGACAGGAAAAGAAGAGGAAAAATAAAGTCGATACCTAGGACCCGTTAGTACAGTTGATGATTAGAGAATATTTATATGTGATACCTATGGAATTTTAGAGAAGATTTTAATGATCGGCGCTGGTGGTGGCATCCAAGAGAACCCAAGCGTCGTACTATAAATAAATCTCCATCTCAACCAACAACAACCCCACTATGACCTCCCAAAAAGGATCGGAATGAAGAATACTGACTCCTATATCATCACCTTTCATTTTGGCATCCCACATCCCTTCCCAGATAGCCACCTTCTGAGCAACAAGCTTCTCTTCGGTTATCCCTATGTTCTTAGTACGCTACTCGAACTCAACAATCCTCGACTCCCTCTCTTCCACATTTCTGCGCTCAACTAATTTGACTATACCAACACGGTCAGCTAGGTTAACTTTGTGTGCATTCTTAGAGCTAGAGTTGTGGTTGAACTCGGTGTGGTTTGTCTAGTTCTCTCTCCGTCTTATGAATATTGAACCAAGCCCCTTTCCAGCTGCCCGTCCACCCGTAAATCCCGGAGTACTTGATGTGCCTCCTCAATCACCAGTGGGGCGTCTCTCCTTTAGAAGCAAACAACCAGCTAGAGACGGGACAGGCGAGCTATAGTGAACCTATATTGGCAGGGGTGGAGGGAGGTGGAGCTCTCAAGCGATCGAAAGAGTAAATGGAAACTTGTGAGATAATTATTTTACCCCCGGAAGAGTGAGAAATATTAGTGGGCATGGAACATTGGGACATGCCTTCATAGGGGTAGTTAGACATAATATGTAGATCTAAATCAGACTGCTTCTGATTTACAGTGGGGCGTTCTGGTTATAGGCTTTTTGGATGGCGGAATTGGAGCAGACCCGGAAGTGGGTGAGCGTTTGAGGCAGTCGACAGAGTTTAGGGTGAGCAATCTACTAAAGTGTAAAAGATAAAGTGTCCGCTGGCCTATGAGGGGGGGGAGAGGGAGGAGGTAGGATAGCATTCACTTATATAGAGGGCGAGCTTGCTGTCAGTGTTATTCAGAACTACGAATGGATTGCGGGGCATTTAATACAAGCTTCACCAAAATACTCTGGTTGTAAATCAAATGCTGCACACTTACCAAATTCCCAGGACTTTTCACGGGTTGCGAAATCGAAAAGCTTCTAGTATGAGAAATCTGTTGATCTGAGAAGTGTATTGCTTGACTGTTGGCCTTTCGTCGATTATCAAGTTTGTTTGCTGGCCACATGACCCGGCTGGTGAGATTTCCACCCGGGGGCAGAGATGCCTAGCTGGCGGGTGGCCACCAGGTCGGTAGGGTGTGGGGTGAGAGTTGCACATTATCACTGGCAGGTCCATGCTGGTAAGCCCCTCGCTAGGGGGAGGGCACCACGAGCAGACTGAGTTCCGGATAGTCGGTGGAGCATTAGATTAGACTAGGTAGTACCGTCATCGAGCCCGGCGCTAAGGAGCAGCCTACGGAGTGTATTCTACCCGAGTTGAGACCAAGCCCGGGCTAGAAGACTATGAAGAATACGTATTAATGCCTTTTGTTTAGCTCAAAGCTACTACTTCCGGAGGCAAAGCTTAATGCCGTGGGCCTGTCCCTCTCCTTTTCCCTCTTCTTCAACCCTAGCTTATGCACAGTCTAGAAGTATCCTCATTCAAAACAGGGCCATCATGCGGGGCACCTGTTGCAGGGCCCTGTAATCCATCAAGGAGCGAGCAAATAGCGATCGCACACACAACTTCAGGGTCTCTCCAGTTTTGAAGATTTTTGGCCGGTAAACCATTTTGGTCCGTGCGAAGACTTTATGCTTTCTCCTTGTGCCCAGGCAGTCTCGAACCACCCGCTCCTTCCTCGTGCGCGGAGGCTACAAGCACTTTAGCAGTGATGGGCCGGACAAGAGATTTGGAGCTAAAGGGTTTAATATCGTCAAAGGCAAAAGGAGAACCGAAATTTGTAAAAGAAAAAAAGAAAAGGAAATAGGTATTGAGTGCGCTTTCCGAGGTCGCAAGAGCTTATGGGTAGAAGACCGAAGTTCCTAATATTTGACGTTTCGTCGGGCGCCGGGGGAGCGCCACCACCTGTGGCTGGTCCCCTAAACGCCCTTTTAATTGCCAAGGCGTTGGTTCTCCCCTCTTGGCAACTGGTCCAGAGCGCCACCACCACCCTCACCGTCACTCTCCATATCACAGCCCGCCCGGAGGAGCCTGCAGATAAGACAAATGATTGGTTAGACTGGGCCTCCCTAATGCTTCTTGGTTTCGCCTTGCAAAGTATATGTGTAACTTAAGCATTACGCCACCTGCAAATGCCGGGGGAATTTGGTGTTTTTATCCCTTGTTTTTTTTTCCCCGCGATAGTGATGGTGATTTTGTTCAACACCAGACAAGTATTATTGTCGTTATTTTTGGCGTGTTTTTTTCCACAAATGCTATCATACACGAGCCGAGAATGGTCCTGAGACAACGGGCGCAACCACAATTCCCCACAGAACCCGACTATCCCAATGCCGAAACGACTCAAGTTGATGCCACAGTTAAAAGAAAGCTCCCATTACCAAATGCTAGGCCCTTAGAGCAAGAGGAAGGGACTCTAATATAGAGGTCTTAGTATCTATTGACATTACAAGTACCCGGGATTAAGTTTTCGCACACACCACTTTGTGACCCACCAGTTTTCTAATAATTTTTGCTGGTCAGCCACTTTGGTGTGTGCGATATTTTTTTTTTTTTTTTTGTAAACTTTTCGAGTATATTCAATCTAAAGAGTCGACTAAATACAACTAGTAAACGGGTTTCTGTATCCACCTTGGATGTCTACTGTATAACACCAAACTCTACCCAGGCCAACTCAGAAAACCTAACCAACACCTGGATCCAGCCTCTTGTCATTCTAGTGGCGCGGTTAGATAGACCTTCCTGGTATGGGTGCTCCCATCATATTACACCCAGGAAAACCACCAATGAAAGTAAACCTCCTTAACCAAACCACAACCTTTTCCACAAATACTACCCAAACCAAATATCCTCTAGCCTATGGTCTCAGCGAGCAGCCTCCTCCTCCTACTGGACACAGCACCAGCCAGCTGGTCCCCCGAAAACACTCATGAAGATAGGGTTCGTCCGCACACCTCTGGCAACTAGCCATGGACTATGCTCAACCAAACTCAAGTTCATCGAAAATGAGGTGGGCAACTTGCAATGGGTGACCCCTTCCATCTCCGACCTCTATATCCACCCCACTCTCCAAACCACAACATCAAACTTCTCAACCCAACCCACACTCTCAACTTCCAAAACACACCTCAACCATTCCAAAACTTCCCATCCACAAACACAATTCTAATCCAATCTTAACTGCATACAGGCATGCCCCCCTCTGATCAACCAAGCCAAGCTAACCATTGCGCCACTTCCTAAAACCAGCCACACAAAACTCCCAGCCACAATACCATGCGCCACAACTATAACATCACAACTTCAGCCTAAGCCTCAGCCACCCCCTGACCCGCGTCCTACATGACTGCCAGAAATACCAAAGTAAAAGAGGCTCGATAACCAAACCCAAAGTTGACAATACAGTTGTAAAATATTCATAAATGAAATCCCCTAGATGGAGAATCATTAAAAATAAGGAAAAGGGATACAAGATACCTTGACCACCATATATTTCTAAACCATCGTGATGGTAAAGAAGACTTGAAGCGATGGTGAGATAAGAATCAAGGACCCTGATTCGCCCACTAGAAAGATATGACATGTCATAAGTAGGTAAGATTTCAATCACTAGGGTTGTAGGAGTGATTGAGGATATGCGAAAACATAATCCTGAGTACTTGTACAGTGGTCGTTGCAATTCTGATAGCCATTGTGGTTAACATGATAGCTAAACTTTGCGGGGGTGGTTGCACTAGCTTTCTCAGAACCTATTCTCGGCGTGAGTAGGGGGAAAGAACAAGCACTTACAATGGCAACCTGGCAACTATATGTTAAGATCAAAGGCTAACAAGCCATACTACTGATGCCAAGGTTGTGACTGTGCCACAGCTCCTGCACACTCTGACTATTGCTTGCCACCAGGGACACAAAAAAGTAGTAGAAAAAAAAAAGAGAGTGGCACAGCCGAAGGGGTGGCTCTTAAGCAGAGAGATTTCCGGAGCCAAAATGTATATCTCTGACTCTTAGGGGGTGACTGGGCGTTCTTGAGTCCAGTACTCATACAAGGGGCAGGCATAAAGTGTCCGAACACACCAATCTGTGACCTTACCAGTTTTTATAGATTGTTTGCTGGTAAGCCACTTCGGCGTATGCGAGAACCTTACCCCTCTCCCTTGTACATCGCAAATAACCGTGGAAACATCCTGAGGATTAGGGTTTGAGGTGCCAGCGTAATAAAAGTGCCGACCCTCCAAGCCCATGAGTAAAGCCCCTGAATACTCTCAGCACTCTGAAATAACTGGCCACGGTATCTTGAGTTATTGAACATTGTTGTTTTTGTCATAAGAGTTTTTAGTCTTAACTCTTTTTGTAGTCGTTTTCCTGATGTGGCTGTTTACAAGATAAAAATTCCCACAGTATGGTACTCCAGACCAGTGGCCATATCTTACTTATCTTACTCAATCCGGTTTATTGCCCAATCAACTATTAGTATGCTGGAACTGAATTTTACTATTTCACAACGCCTCAGGGATATGAGTTTTGCTTTTCAATTACGTAAGTATTAGATGAAAGTCAAGGTTCTGGTAGGCCTCCATCTTACTTCTTAAAGTTAGTTAATATGATATATTTTAGGTAGCGTTCGTTACGGCAGGACCCTATTCCCTGCCCCGTCCTGCCCCAAAAGGAACTCTAGTTTTAGGTTTCTAGCACTAGTACTTGTAATGCAGTGCACAGTGCTTGCTTATCGCAATACCAACCCTTGTGGATGAGTGATTGTAATTACTCAGCCACATGGTTGTGCTACCTAAAGCCAAGGTGGCTCGCTTTGGGGGAGAAGATACACGAATGCCATATCTCTCACCAATACTTACTTTACCAAAACAAGCATTATATAAATAACAAAGAGCAAATGTTAGGTACAAGTGCTATGGGTAAAGTCTTCGCACATCCTCTGCCTCTCTTACACCTCCAGCGATTGAAATTTCAACTCCAATTGACTCGTCACATTCTCGATTTTGACCAACCAGGAACCTTGGGAACCATCTTGTAACCTGCTCCTAGGTATCGCGAGATTCCCAGAGGGAGATCCGGCGATACTGAAGGACAGGAGAGAAAGCGTTAAGTGGAATCTCTTTAACAGATATAAGAAAGATGAGGGACTAATAGAGTGACCGTTCAACTTGTAGTTTATTAAAGAAGAGCGTTCCTGTGAGGCTTGAGAATTCGAATCCTTAGGGGATTTCAAGTTCTTTAAATACAAAATAAAGCATAACCAAATATCCTGTTCAAAGAGCAAATATCAAAATGCAAAGCTACATGAGTAGCGAAACTTCTAAGTCCTAAACAAGGTCATAGAAGCGACAGGATATAACTAACATAACAAGTAATGAAATCAAACAAACAAGGGGTCGCTACTGATGTACTAATCCAGTAATACATAGTAGGTAAGCATCGGATATCCTAATTGGGTACAAAAGCAAAGGTAAAAATAAGCAAGTAAAGGAAGGTACTACCCAATAGGAAACTATAACAATAAGGAAAGTACAAGGATGGAATGTGCGTTACTAGGAAGTCCTAAATAGGCAATATCCAACGTCGGTGTAGTGAGTAAAGGAGATACTAGTAGATTCCGTTACACATCTTATGATTGCCTCAAGTCTTTATTCTTTCAGGAGTAATTCTCTAACTCTTTATCATTTTTAAGAGATATTTTATCTCTTTCATCTACTATTTTAAGTCCCTCATCTTCCCATAGTAGTATTTATTAGGAACAAATAGCTAAGTGAGGTTCTACTTCTTTTTTGCCTACTAAGGTAGCTAGAATGGGTTTGGAGATAGGAGAGTTGGTTGAGAAGATGATGTTGATGGAGAAGGAGATTGATCGTCTTCGACATCAGGTTTCAGTGCTTTCCAAGAGGAATTATCGGCTGGTGTTGGAGGCGAGGCAGAAAGAGGAGGGAGAAGAGGAAGTAGCTGAGGCTGTGGGTGAAGCTGTGGTGGCTGTAGGGGTGGTGGCTGATCAGATAGAGGTAGCACATACTGTGACTGCTGTGGCAGAGGTTGTGGCTGAGAGCGTAGTAAGCAAGAATGAGCAGGTGAGTCGGGCTGTTGTGCAGCTACCCGAATTGGTCTTGGTTGATTTAGGTTATAAGAGAAGAAGGTTTGAGGGAGAGGTGGATCTGGATGAGAATGTGTTGGTGGAGGTAGGTGGGAGGGAGATCATAGTTGCCCCTTCGGGTCTGGCTAGTGATAGAGGTAGGATGGCAATTTGGGGGGTAGGAGAATCAGTTCCGATGGGACCGAGAAATGTTGGAAGAGGAGGGTTTATTGCTAGAAGTCAATGATGGTGGGGTCACACATTACAAGTCGCCCAACTCATGATGTCACACCTTGAGGATACGGTTGCAGATTGGGAGGGAGAGGAAGAGGAAGTTGAGGCTTTGGGTACGGGAGACAGTAGGAGTTGCCAATAACAGGTTTCGGGAGAGACTTGATTACCTCTATAACACAGGAGTGCTCATGTGTTAACCAGACTGCGATTATGATACCGTTTTGGAGGAGGTACCCCTATTAAGATTGAAATACCAGGACTGAGCTTTTGTACCATTTGACTTCAAGGAGGCCACAAGTGGTGTTTTTCTCCAGTGTTATATTTTTTTTGATATTTTTCGAGTATATAGGGTATTGTGGGCTGGACCAAGTGATGCTTACTGGAAACAGGTTGGTTAGATAGGTATGGGATTGCCTTGCAACTAGGTTCTACCTACTAGTTTTGAGGTGATTTTACCGGCCGAGTCTGTCCCTGTGGAAAGAAATTCCGACTGTTTTCAAGTTATTGTCGACGGATCGGTGAGGCGACGATGTTTATAATGGGCAGATATCTGGAGGGAGACAGAAAGCCCATAGAGTCAGAATGTTTGTAGTAGTTATTTGAGATTTAGCTAGACAAATATAACGCCGAAAAGTTTACAAAAAAAAAAAAGGTCTTCGCACATACCAAAGTGGCTTACCTCCAAAAAAGTTGTGAAAATTGGTGAGGTCACAAACTGGTGTCTGCGAAAACATCATCCATGGCACTTGTACCATAAGAACTGTAATAATTGAGTTGTATTCTATGTAGTAGAGAATTTCCAACTTTAGAAAGGGGGCAAAAAACACAGCAAAAAAGAGCTGCTCAGCCATAAAAATACAAATAAACTCCAGACCTACCAATGGGGGCAACTCGTACTACAGCCGCGTCTACCAAGTTCCCGTACCCACCGATTAGAGGGAGGGGTCAAATTGATGTGGGTAGATTGCGTAGAGGGGGATCTTATGGATTCACCGGAGGGGTTAGTGCCCGTGCGCGTGGTAGGAGTAGAGGTTGGCAGTAGTTTGTTTGGATTGGTTTCTTTGGTTAGCTTTGGGGGGTGTTGCAGTTGGTGGTATGGGCCCCGAGATTGGGGGGTGTCCAGGGGCCGTGGGGCGGGATTATGGATGCGACTATCGGCTGGACAATAGATTCGGAGTACCGGAGTGCAACTTTTTATTAGCACCTTAGATTGCGAAATGGCGGACTAAGGTTGGGATTTTGTGGGCCACTGGGTTTCCGTTGGTGGAGCCTGCCTCCTAAGACTTGGGGGATTTCAGCTTCGGGTGAGGAATGGTTGTTTTCGTCTTTTACTAACAATGCAGCTTTCGGGAAGCCGTTTTGCTGAACCGCTCGGGGTGCAGTTGGCTACGGGGGGAAGCGGTCTGTCTTTTTAGCGGCGGGTTTGGTATAGGTTGATGGTTGGTACTTTGTAATTTAGTAGTGGCAGTGGATAGGCTGAACGAGGTATTGAACCCATAGATAGCCGAAGAGAATATATCCGCACATTAAAAAAAAAAAAAAAAAAAAAAAGATCCCGTACCTTGATTGGTATCAATACTTGGCTTGGCTATATCAGAGGTATTTTGATGTAGTGTACATAGTAGGCAATTATAGTAATCATGACTCCGCTACATAATAATACATCCGCTATAGCAAAGCTAGGTATTGGTACCAACTAGGGTACGAGAAACTTTGCGGACGCGCTGTATAAAGGAAACTTTGCGGACGCGCCGTATAAAGCACACAACTCAATTATTAAATTTTTTACGGTAGCTTTATAGAGAGTTTCTCCCTGATTCTGAGAGATGTTCACTTTTAATTTTAATCGGCAATTTGGGTCATACGATTTATCCGGCAATTTGTGTCGTTGAAAAACCGGAGTTGGCTCCGCTCTGGGCACTGTCCAACCTCAAGCAAAGCACAATGCTCTTAAGCGACTATTCCTAACCACATAGTCCTCCATAACGACCAACCACTTTTTAACCAGAATGAGCCCACTGCGTGATATAAGAAAATATATAGAGTGCTCTGTAGGGCGAAAAGAAAAAAGAAAAAAGAAAAAAAATAGGGTAGTCAAAGAGGACCCCTCAGCAGAATTTCCAATATAATACTCCGGACGCCTACGGAAAAGGGTTTACTGGTCGGCGCTGGTGGCGGCATTTAAGAGAACCCCAGCATAGTACTACAATCAATTCCATCCCAATCTCAATCAGCGGCGATCCCACTACAGCCTCCGAAGGGGAGCTGAATAAAGAATACTGACTCCTATATCATCACCCTTCTGTTTGGCAGCCTACATTCCTTCACAGATAGCCACATTCTGAGCAACAAGCTTCTCCTCGGTTATCCCCATGCTCTTAACAAGCAACTCGAATTCAGCAGTCCTTGGCTTCCTCTCTGCTTCCACCCTGTTGCCTTCTATCAATTTAATTATACCAACATAGTCAGCTTGGTTTACTTCTAGTACCTCTTTGGAGTTAAGACTGTAGGATGGGGTTGAGTCTTGTCAAGATTGAGTCAAGCCTCTTTCTCGTCGCCCGGCCGCCCATGAAACCCGGGGTCCTTAGGGTGCCTCTTCAGCTACCGGTGGGGCGTTTCTCCCCTGACAACCAACATGTAGCTGGGGACAAGACAGGCGAGCGAAGATGGACCTGTATTAGGGAGGGCGGAGAGTGGAGCTTTCAAGGGGTCGGGGGAGGTAATGGGTGCTTGTGGGATAATTCTTTTACCTTGGGAAGAGGAAATTTCACCGGGCAAGGAGCGTTCGTGCATGCCTCCGTGGGAGTTGCGGGGCTTATGATTAACAGTGGGGTTCTGGTTGTAATCTTAAATCGCGAGAAGTAGGAACCGACCTCTCAGATAAATAAAAGTTTGGAGATAGCCGAGGAGCTTCTAGGAGAGGAATCTGCCAAAGTCTAACCGGTAAAGCGCCTGCTAGGCTATGTAGGAGAAGAGCGGGGGAGGAAGGATAAGGTTCACTGATATCGAGGGTAGGTAGGCTTAGGTGGTATAAGGACTTACGAGTGTGATTTCAGGGCACTCAATGTCATGAGAAAAATTTAATTGGAGGCAGAACTGGGAGTGCATCGCTGCTTTGTAGGCCTTTCAGCGAATATCGAAGTTTCCCCCGCATTTAGGAGGGTCGGTGGTCAGCTAATATCATAAGAAATCACTCGCGAGATGAGACGTTATCCTAGTCGTTCTCTGAAGTCACGCGTAGTCACGTGTAGCCATAGAACACACCATGTCAGACTGGTCGACCCACCAAACACGAGGGCTATAACCAGTGATAGAGCTCATTTGCTTTCCCAGAAGAAGAAAAACAAGAGCTGGAAAAAATAGCTCTCCATCACGGGGAAATCTGCTTTGTAGGAAATTGAGCTGCCCCTTTTCTGGCTCAGAAAGAACAAGAGAGGAGGGCATTTAATTCTCTTCATCTCATAGTATCGCGTTTGCCAAAACTGTCACATTTGTTTTCCTCTTGATACATTCTCAAGAATTTGGACTACAGCAGCATCATGCATAGTATGAGATATAGAAAAACTAGGAGTTTCGGTCAGCTTCATTTACCAGCGAACACTTGCCATGCATTCTGTGGGTGATCCTCAGCCACATTTATTACTAAGTGTGGCTTCCAAGGCGGCTAGTACGATATCGGAGCCACAGAGAGCTTTTGACATACAAGCCACAATATCAGCCAAGCAGTACACTACAGGGATACTTGCAGTTTTGAAAAGCGTTTGGATGACTTGCTGCAAAAATTGGAGAATCGTGTGTAAGCCTAGAAATCTTGACCCCAAAGTATTCGAATACTTTCGAAAATCGCAAGTATAATAGTTACGACGGGGGTCAATAGTGGTGTTTGTAGTCGCTAAGACCATCGTCACTATTAAGCGTTAGCCACGATGTGAGCATGGGCGACGTCAAGGGGACTGTGGCGACTATTTCCTTTTTTTTCTTCCCAGAATAGAGATTCTAATTTGTTTCGATCATAATATTATTACCCAGGTGCCATTTCCCGAATATTCTCTGATCCTCTTCCCTGCTATTTTACACCCGAGTTTGTGCGCCGCGGGCGCCACATGGTCGCGTGCCGGGGGTGGGACCGCCTGAAACAACTGCCCAGACTAAAACGCTTCACAAAGGTCACATTCCCGCTAAACCGCAAAAGTTCTGTAGATGTAAATGTTTTCTCTAAATCCTAAGATTAGCGACCCAATAGAGATAGAGAATTGAAAGGGTTTCTACAATGCTTGTATCTGGAACCACTGCGGCTACCGTTACACAACTACCACCGGCAACAAAAAGCCCTGTCTCATTTTCGGAATCTGATATATATAAAAAAAAAGCTACCCTTTTAGGTAAAGCTCCGCCCGCCGGAGGAGGCTCTAGCCTTAACAGTCGACATTTCACCTAGAAGACTAATCATATTCTCGCGATCATTGCCAGGCCTACTAGGGATAATGCCATTCGGATGGAATGAGATAGGTCTGACGCACGACGAACCATTTTCCTAACCCTTTCTCGGTCCTTAAGAGTTTCTGAAGCGCTAGTATCAAAGTTCACAATGTAATCGATGTATTAATGCTCATGTCTCCATTACTACATCGGGCTAACAATAACTTATACAATAGGAAATCAAGCAAACATAAGCCGGGTAACAAAAGAAGCTGAAACGCGTTAAGACAACAGCAGGAGTGCCTATTTTACTTGTCCAAGCCCCTTCGTTATAACAAAATTTTCTTGCACGAGCAATTCCTGACCAAGAACCCATGCCATTGACAATCACCCACCATGTTCCAACCAGAATGAGCGCACCGAATGATGTAGTATAAAATTATCTGTGGGACGGGACAGAAAAACACGAGGAAAAATAAAGTCGATACCTAGGACTCGTTAGTACAATTGATGGTAGAGAATATCTATATGTGATACCTATGGAATTTTAGAGAAGATTTTACTGATCGACGCTGGTGGTGGCGTCCAAGAGAACCCAAGCGTCGTACTATAAATAAATCTCCATCAATCAACAACAATCCCACTATGACCTCCCAAAAAGGATCGGAATGAAGAATACTGACTCCTATATCATCACCTTTCTGTTTGGCATCCCACATCCCTTCCCAGATAGCCACCTTCTGAGCAACAAGCCTCTCCTCAGTTACCCCCATGTTCCTGGCACGTAACTGGAATTCTGCAGTCCGTAATCTCCTCTCTTCTTCCGCCTCTCTGGCTCCTGCTAATTCGATTATATCAACTTGGTCAGCCTGGTTTACTTCTAGTACCTCCTTGGGGTTGGAGTTGTGAGGTAGGGGTTAAGCTAGGTCTGGCTAGGAGTTGCTCGTGCTACATCTTATAGATTAAGCCAAACATCTTTCCCATGGCCAGTGGGCCCGTGAACCCTAGGATTCTTGAGGGCGTTTCTCCCTTGAAAACCAACAGGCAACTGGAGACTGGGAAGGCGAGCGGGGGCGGACCGGTTTTGGCACGGGCAGAGGGGGGTAGGACTTGTAGGATGTCTCTTTTACCGTTAGAGGAAGAGATGCTAGTAGACATGGGACTTTGGGGCATGCCTTCATGGGGGTAACCGGACATGATAAGCGAACTGGAGTCTTGTTGCTTTTGACCAAACGCTCTGATTCTGGCTGTGATGTTGGACGGCTGAATTGAAGCCGATCGGTGGGTGGGTGAACGTTGGGGGAAGAGCAATTATTAAAGTGTAAGCGGTAAGCCGCCCGCTGGTCTATGGGTAGAAAAGTGGGTGGGAAGAAGGGAAATGTTAACTTATATAGAGTATGAGTATGAGGGCCCTGGAGCCTGTTGGGACTTGAAGATATCATGCTGGGTGCTCAGTACCGGGAGAGGGGGTGTTGAGGAAGGGGAGAGATTTCGATGGTCGGCGGGTGTATATTGATTTTCTCTCTTAGGAGGAGTTCATCACAGGTCATCACTCAGGTTGACTGGCCAATATTAGCCTACATTGATAACCGCCCATAGTACGTGCTAGGGTGTGAGGATGAGTGGGCGATTTGGCAATTTTTTCGCGAGTGTAACCACACCAAGGGCCAATCTCGGCTCTCCCGTCGACGGTGCAACCAAGTCGGACGAAATCTCGACCTGCTCTCTTCCTCGGGTTGCTCCACGATATACTTCTGCTTGAGGGGCCAGAAACCCGTAATCAATCATTTAGCCTCGCTTACCCCCACCCCAGTGCTTCGTCTCTCTGAAGGGACCAAGGGACCTCATCAGAACTATTAATATTATGAGGGCTTAGACTTGTAGCGCAATCCCAATCAAAGGGAAAGAAGTGGTCATCCCAATAGCGATGTCGGCATGGTATAGTGGGTGGCCTGACTTAAAGAGAATAGCAGTGGCCCTGGGCGTGCGCGTACTTTGCATTAGCCTCATATAGTCATCTTAGTTATGCATAGCTCGCATGTTTTTTCTGTTGCGTGCGTGGGTAAACGTGCATAAGCGGTGCTATCCGATCTTCTGTATTTGTCGCTTTTTAGTTCCCCAGAATATTGAGAGATTAGGAATGGTTCAAGTGTTGCACAGTTGTAGAGATTTTTGCTACTATTCAGGTCAGAAAGAGCCTCGCGATCATACAGTTGGTGAAGATCAGAGGTTAACCTATGCAATTAACCGCGCTAAAAGGCTGGGAAATCCGCGCAGGGATTGGGCGATGGGTGCGAATCCGGGTTTGCCGTTAGGTGTGCAGCTTGCTCTCTCCTCCCGCCATAGTTAACGAGTAACCAAATCGTTCGGGGGCCACTTATCGAGCACATCAACTCCCTCCATCACACGAAGCGTCTTCCTCTTTCCTATCACGCGTCAGCTATCAGGAAAACTCTCCTCAACTAAACGTCGCTCATATATAGTTAGAATTTCGGGATGTTCCTCCTTGATCGCCAAAGCAGGGGCATTTGTATCCCTTCTTATTCGTACATCTTCAAATACTTGAGTTCTCTCGTAGACTGGCAGGACATGAAAATGCCGTGCCACCCTTATTCGCTTTCGAGATAGCGGTTACTAAGCAAATTTTTATTACCAATTTTCCAAAGCATAGAACATGTATCATACCCTATAAAGTATCTACCCGTGAGAACAAAGAAGAGAAAAGGAAAATTAATAAACATTGAAAAGATAAGCCCAGCTTGAAAGATGATATGCCATTGCCGTTGCATCTTGCCCTAGTAGGCCGTTTCCACTGTCGGAGGCTTTGGGGATGAGTGAATCGCTGCCCTTGTCGCCCGAGATTGTTGGTACCGATGCATCCCGGCTGACAATGTAGGCGCTTTCTGCCATGAGGGGTTGGTGGGTGGGCAAAAAAGAACGCGAACTGAAGGGAGGTTTGAGGATCTCGGGTATGGGAAGATGTCGTGTTTAGGGGGAAGAGTTCGTTTTTGGTGGAATATGGAGCTGTTGCCTGTCGTAGGTAGTTCACGGACCTACAGTGGTGGAGCTATGACCTCGAGCTTGGCTTGTGGTCGGCTATACCTTTTTCCGTTGACCACCAGAATGCTCCGCCTTCCCTCCGGCATTCCAGCACGCCCTTTGCCCAATTGGCAGCGGGTTGTCCCAACCCGTCAAATAACGAAATTTTTGCAGATGTGCAGACTTCAGAACATGGCTGATATTAACCACATAACTACACTTAAGCTGATATCACTGAGAAATACTGAGGCTGGAGTTCAAAAGCCTCTTGGTTATCCATGTCTCAAAAATTGACAGGGGTGGCACGAAATTTTCAATGCTCGCTGGTCCGGGAAATAGTAACAGGATTACTAACAGGTGGGGTGCAAGCGGTAAGTGGTACTTGTACATTCTTCACCGTACTTGCGACGAACAGGGGTATTCGGTGCGTAGAAAGTAAATCATCAAGGTTAGCGTTACGAAAATTACTGGCAATTGATCTCTATTCGTCACCGGCCCGGTTTCGTTGTGGGTGCAGTGGAGGCAGTAGGGTCTAGTTGATCTTCAATGGCTAGGACACAGACCGGTACTACGTTTACCACCTTTCCAACCCTCAGCGAAAGCGCCCCCAAACCTCCTCCCTTTGTCACTAAGGGTGCGCGGGGTGTGCAACGGAGGTTGACCAGGTGATCGTTGTATGAGACATGGCACATTTGTTAGCGAATATGGCCCCGGCACTTGTGCCCGGTTTCTGGAATTCCTGGGGCGCTCGCAAGAGAGATGGGGAATGAAGCAACAAGAGTTTCCCGGCCTGTTGGGCCGTGGCGCAACGTGGGATGACGTGGGGTCCCTCTCAGCTCTCAGGGGCAGGCAAATGACCAAAAATTAAAATTTTCGTGTCCAAACCTCCGGGAATCTGCGGCTTACTTGGGGTAGGGGTGAAGTACTAGTACGAGTACTGTATTGAGACAAGCAGGGGTAGAAGGCCAGTGCTTATTCCTTAGAAGGAGTATCAAAGAACAAAAAAAGTAAGATAACTACTAATTCAAGCAATTCCACCACTCCCCTGCTTGTCCCAATATTTTCCCCCTCACCGGAGTACCGAGGTGATCCAACGAGGCCATTAGATAACATCTATCAGGCGCGAGATGAGAATCGGCGGATCGATATCGGCCGTTCTCGCTTGTTCTTTATCAGTTTGGGAGTCAAAGGGGGAAGGTGGTCCCCGAAACCGTTTTTTCTTTTTTCTTTTTTTTTGTGGAGTGGGGGTTATTTTCTTCTTCTCTCCCCCACAACAGTCCAACAACCCGGAAATAATGTCTCGGGTTAGCCCGCTCCTTTATTTATTTTTATATTTTGGATTTGTTTGTGTGTGCTTTGGTGTAACATGCCAGATATTTCCCTGCTATCGGCAGCAACTGTAATTTTTCTAGAGGGTAGGGGGTTTCTCCGCGGGTCAATATTAATTTACGGAAGTACAAGTACAGTCAAACCTCGCTATCCCGGATATCGATAATACGGATACCTCGCTGTCTCGTATGAAATGCTGTGAATTCAAAAAAATTTCACAGCAAAGCTTGACCTGTTATCCCGGATCACTCGTTGTCCCGGACAGATTCTTTAGATTTTGGTCACCCGGGATAGCGAGGTGCGACTGTACTCGGGTGTAGGGGTATCTCGGGCGCGGTAACACAAGGCCCTAACCCTGCCACTTTGCCCCTATAGTGAAGGTGATACTGTGAGTTGCAACCACACTCCAGACACTGCATAAACACCGCGATCACGAAGAATGAAGCAGAAAGGCGTACGCGAACAACAGCCACAAGGCATCAGGCACCGTGAAACGACCCGAGATGAACATATTAGGACGGTAACCTTAAGGGAAGCTGGATGGGGTTGGACCAAGATTGGAAATTTTTTAAATATTGATAGAAGAACATGTCAGAAGGTAAACTAAGGTAAGAGGAGCTGGGTGTGTGATAGTGATACTAACCGGTAAGATCTATCAACGGACAAGAGAAGCAGGAAGCCCCTCAAATCGTTACCGGACTGGTCGCCCGCCTATATTCGATGATGCTGAGAAGCAGCGGCTAGAAGCCTTTATTACACGCGATGCGAGGACGCGACGCATGAGCTGGGATGTTATATGCATCGAAATGAACTATGCCGGCAGTCCCGAGACGGTCAAGAGAGTAATGCAATCTATGGGATATCACCGGCGGATTCCTCGGCGAAAATTTGCAATTCGACCATACAACCGCCCTATTCGAGTAGCCTGGTGCCAGGAGCATTTAAACTGAACGCGTGATGATTGGCTTAGAGTTTTATGGACCGATGAATCAACATTCTCTACCGCTGGCTTTAGCAACCGCTCTTGGGTAACACGAAAGGCTTCAGAAGAGTATCATCCTGACTGTATTGATGATACCTATGAGTCTGGACGTCAATCCAAAATGGTATGGGGTGCCTTTTGCGGTACTCTAAAATCAGATTTGGTTTTTATACCTGGCAAAGCAAAGGTGGATTCTGTGCTATATGTGCAAGCGGTCATGGAACCCCATTTAGTCCCATTCTGGCACCAGGCTTGCGAGGAATATGGGTGGGTCGCCGTAGTAGAAGATGGTGCTCCTGGTCATAAAGGAGCTGCTACACAGTACCGGTAGGAGACTCAGACACAACTCAACTTACTAAATATCATACTTGACTGACATATTTAGACAACTCAATGAGATGGAAAAAATTCAATGGCCAGCACAGTCTCCAGACCTGAACCTCATAGAGGCACTATGGCTAGATATGGAGTCAGAGCTTGGGGAGACATGGGGCAGAATAGGGGATATTCCTGCCTTAGAGCGGGCTTTGAATATTGTTTGGCAGGGGATTTCTAGTGAACGGCTCATGGGATTGATAGATACTATGCCTCAACGGCTGCAGGCAGTGATTGATGCTGAGGGGGGATCAACGGTATATTAGCTTGTAGCCGATAGATCATGTATAAATGCGACCGTGAGCACAATATATCACTCATAACATACTATACCACATTCAGAAGTGCGCCCGAC
This sequence comes from Tuber borchii, assembly GCA_003070745.1. Lineage (NCBI taxonomy): Eukaryota > Fungi > Ascomycota > Pezizomycetes > Pezizales > Tuberaceae > Tuber > Tuber borchii. The sequence continues at coordinate 10,582 of NESQ01000014.1, read as the reverse complement.
TTTTGCTGGCCTGCCACCGTAGTCATTGCATATCACTCAACTTTCCTATTTTGTTTTAGTCTCCATATAACTACTCTCCCCAATCCGGAAGTGCGCCCGACTTTTGCCTACCCCCGAGTACAGGGCATAAGTACTTGGGGGTTAACAAAAGTCGGGCGCACCCCATATATGGTAAGTAGGGTTCTCCACCATACAAACCCGTTTTCTTGGGATTTTTTGTAAGGGCGACAAAAGTCGGGCGCACCCCCAGAATAGGAAATAAACCCAGGCATTTCGTGGCACGGCGCCCGAAATACCCTTGAGCCTGAGTACACGTACAGTACCGGTATTGTATGTTACACAGGCACCTCGCGCATAGCCCTCTGCCTGTGTAACATACAATTCTTATGCCCTGTACCTCCCTATGACTGCCTCTACTATAATATCATTATAATATTATTATTATGGCGTTTTCCAACATAACGACGCCTTCTAGATAGAGCGCACGCTCACGGTTGCACCCCAAAGCTTGGACAAGACCGAAATAAAGCCCTAAATGGCTAAGTAGATTTGTGCGCCAAGACCATATAATCGCTGTAATAAAATGTGTTTCGAGAGTTTTATTATAAGGGCTCTTAATACAATTAATTTACCTGAAGTTTTAATATAAAGTAAAGGTATCGTACCGGCATAGATGATTTCTGATATACAAGTGCCAGGGATAAAGTTCTCGTACACACCACTTTGTGACCTCACCAATTTTTAATAGTTTTTTGCAGGTAAGCCACACTGGGGTGTACGAAAACATTTTTTTTTTTTTTTTGTTTTTTTTTGTAAACTTTTCTATATTTGCTAACTACTCTCCATAGCGGCCGTGGCCGACGCCCCGCAAGGACATCACTCCTCTATAGCACGCCGGCACATGACTAACGGCATCAAATACATAAGGGGCTTTCTGTATCAAACGTTGATATCTGCCCAACACCAAAACCCGCCAAATAAGAAAGGTAACAGCCTCCATCTGCGGTACAATACTCGGAACCGGAACCTACTAGCCCAACCGCAGGTTTAGCATAGCCCACGTCTTTTCAGTATCCAGCCCTTCTGACCACTTTCCAGCCATTTTTCTAACCCCATAAAGCGTAACCCCCAAACAAATAAACAACCTCCACCGCTACCACTTTCCGCTCTGAGCCTCCCCTAGGTTATTTTACGGCCTCTGTCGGCCACCTCCACCCCCTCCCCTTCCAACGACCATCGTCTCATCCGCGCCATGGTCCATGATATAGATATGGTATTCCATAAACCATCCCGGAGACGTCGAAACCTAAAATATCATGAGCACATAGGAAATACTCAAAGATAGTAATGGCCGAAGTAAAATCCATCGCCTAACCAACACCCGGATCCGATCCCCTGCCATTCTAGTGGCGCGGTTAGATAGACCTCCCCGGTATGGGTGCGACTTCATCCCAACGACCCTCCCGTCCCAATCTCAAAGCTCCTACCCCACCCGACCGAGCACCAACGCCATGAGTTGGGCCGCTTGCAATGGGCGACCCCCCCCATCCTTGACACTAATACTCGCCACTCCTAAACCAAGCCACACTCCCAAGCCCCAAATCAAAACGCCACTCCTTTCCCAAACCCAGCCTCAACCAACGCCACACTCCTCATCCCAGCCACATCGTTCCTCCCATGCGCCACAACCACATGCGCCGGCCCTAACCCTAAGGTCAAGCCACCCCCTCACCCGCGTCCTACACGCCTGCCAGAATTATCGTAGTAAAATAGGCCCCATAACCGAATCCGAAGGTGACAAAAAGTCGTGACAGCGTTCGTAAACAATATCCCTAGATGGAAGACGATTAAAATTGATGAAAAGGGATACAAGATACCTTGAACACCAAAGATTTCTAAACCATCGTAATGGTAAAGAAGACTTGAAGCCATCGTGAGATAAGAATCAAGGAACCTGAGTCGCCCACTGGAAAGATATGACACGTCACAAGGAGGTGAGATTTCAATCGCTGGGGTTGTAGGAGTGACGGAGGATGTACGAAAACATCACCCCTGGCACTTGTACTTCTTTATTATGCTGCGATTAAAGTGTGGTGGTAGTGTCTAAGATATTTTCCCCTTCCTTACCAAAAATGCATCACTCCCGTCAATTACCGGTATATTGATCCGTTAAGACGTTTAACTACTTCAACAAAACCTCTGCATTATTCTTGTTAATATTTCCTATGACATGGAGGGTTTTTTTTCGAATCCATTCGTTTGCTTGTGGAAGAATATATTATAATAGATTCAAAATAGTTAAAATTTACAGAGTAAACAAATTGTACCAATTCCCTTGGACTACTAGTGTGGCCGTGGTGAAGTCACGCACCTGGGCATGGGGATCGATCCGCAGGTTAAAATAAAAAACAGATCTGGAGATTTTTGCCCTCTAGCTGACGGATGACTAAGGTGGCCCCTACCTCTTACTTCCGCGCAAGTGCTGTTAAAAAGCACAACCTGTTAAAGGCGAGCCAATAAATGGCTGCTTGCTCGCTAGTTGAAAATATTGCGCTCCCTTTAGAGGATGGGTGTTCCTGGCAAACGAGATAAAAAGTAAATGGCCGCTAAAGCAGGCTTTCAACATTATCCCATCGGACCTGCATTTTCCGGATATTCCTATTTTGTGCGTGCCAAGTATGCAGATCTTTGCCAACTTTAGAATAATTGATCGAATGATGGGCAATGATGCTGACTATGCAGAGATCGCTTGATTTCACACAAATACTAGGGGGCAAGTTTAATCTTGGGACAATGTGACACTCTGGAGCTATGGTTGCCACATAGATATCAATGTCACTCCATCCCAAGTTATAAGTATAACTTTCTCAATTATTCCGAAAAAGGTCAAGATCAGCATGCTTGGCACGCACAAAATAGGAATATCCGGAAAATGCAGGTCTCACCAGCCCATGGGATACATGCCCCGTTCACTTGTGGTACTGTACTAGTGCCTTGTTGCTGTTGAGAAAAAAAATATTTATTTCAGATAGGGGGCTCAGTTATTTATATAATATAAAGAAACATAATACGGTCTGAGGGTCGAGGTTTTGGCCCATGAGGCTGGAACTGTGTGCAGTAACGGTGGGTTTCCTAACGGGACGCGTCAACCAACTCGCCTAATCAGGACTTCCTGAGGCGTCCTAGTGAAATATTTCGACTCAATGAAAACACCGAACAAGTAAAGATGGGGAAAAAATGGAACCAAGTAAAATAGGAAATAAAAAAAGAGCGCCGACCCCACAGTAACCCACGGCGAAGCGAGTCCACGGTGAGGCGAGAACGCCAATAGAACCTTTAGTGTAGGGATTATTTGTATGGGTATTCTCGCTATCCCGTGGACTCGCTATGCCGTGGAACACTGTAGTGAGAGGAGAAAAGGTAGAGGATAGTTTCCCCAAATCCGCCAATCCCCCGGTCAGACCGGTGCCTAACAGCACATCCACCTACCCAGAAGGGAAATACCCAAGGGATGGTCCCGGTCGCGATAGCCCTGCAAGAGTGCCCAACAGCAAAAGCTGAATAAGTATAGAATTTGCTTTTTCCTGGTAAGGAGCAAGATTAAGGAATACTGAATTTCACGAGTACCTAGTACCATAGGGTGAGATTAGAAATGTGTGGTTAGCCAATGGTATGGCATTTGGATTATTCTTGTATAATCTGCCAGATTTCCGAGTTCGTTAACTGGTTTATTCCCCTGATTAGTAGGATTATCTTTCTACTGTTGAGCCGCAAGCTGGAGTATATGCTCCATCCCTCGATTTCGTGCCAGGGTATGGTGGTAGAGCAAACTATTGATATAATAAAAACTGTTTCCCTGGAGCTCGTTGAGCTCAGAAATTTTACTATATAAAGCCGCTAGATATAATAATACTGATACCATATTTGATTCTTCACAGCTATTTTTGGCGCAACAGTACCCACTTATTGAAGAGTAAGAAAATAGAAGCGCTCTAAACACTAAAATTATAGTTAATATGGTGCCGCTTCTATGTGTCGTCTTCAACTATTGGGCAAAGTTGGAAGCGGTAAAACTCGGGCTGTGCTGACGTACTTGTATTGCGGACATAATGGTTAGGAACACCCTTACCGTCGTCACTCGCTAGGTCTCAACTACTAGGATATCATTCCTGAGAAAACTCGGGAAGGAACCAGGTAGACCTAGTGTGAACAGCGCTAGGAACAGCAAGATAGTATAAATCTAAATGAGCTAAGCATCCTAGAACAGAAAGTATTGAATTTTAGACAGCAATCAACTACACTGCGACTGAAATGAATTTGTCAAACTTTCGAACAAGTGATTCCTTTCAGTATAATGTTCTCAAGCCCTGAAGAAGCCTGGAATTCCAACTCAGATGCATTAGTAGATTTCATGACAGGGGCCCCGTGAGTACCTACGGAATTTGGAGAAAGTCTTACTGGCTGGTGAGGGGATCTAGGGCTTTCTCGTCTCCGGCACTCCGGTCAACTCGTGAACTCAAGGGCTCTTGAGGAACCTCCAGAGAAATCCATATGGTATTCGGCTAGAGGTTCAAGTGACGGCCCGAGACGAGACGTGTGAGCCCGGTTGAACAAATAGACATAACCTGAGTGGGTATGGCTTTCAAGAGAATGGAGGAGTGATTAAGTCTTTGCGGGATAGATTTTTCATTTTTTGAATAGAGGCGGAGGTGTCAGTGTTAGTGGGTACGCAATGTCCAGGCACAGGGTTCCGAATGGTCCGACCGGTCAAGTCTTGGGGGCAATACCAGGCTCGTCAATCCTGGTGGATGTCAATGACTAGACTTGACTAACTCAGATGGTCTAGTCCGGTCTGGACTAGTCCTAGATTAGTCTTATAAAAGATTTCGTAGTCACCGAATATCACTCGCTTTGGGCACGGAAAATTTTTGATACTCGTGAACCTATTTTCACCACCCCTAATATAAGCGAGGCACTATCTCCATTCCGGCTCTCCTGAGATTCTACAGTATAATCTATGAAAACAATGAGTTTAAATGCTGGGTAGGAGAAACCCGTTGCCAATCGGGCAAAGCGCAATGGATATCACTCGAACTCTCAGGAGCTGTCTCTGAGGTTACGGGGAATGATATAGTGTCCCCGGCAGACGCGTCGGTCATAGCGGGTATGGATGAGCATGAGTACCCACACGTCCGGCATATATAGCACCACCAGGCCCCGCTCTCCACAGGATCCTCAAGCTTCCTACCACTCCCGTTCTTTGTCGACGCGTTATTGGTTTTTCCCACCCACCACCAAAGCCTCCTGCAGTGAAATCCTACCCCCTGGGGCAAAAGCGGAATAGGATATTAGGTTCAGATCTCTTATGTATTGTTATGGCGTTCCGAGCTTCTGCTTTTCTTTCCTATCATAGATTTAATTCTACTTGTTTGCTCTTGAGAAATTGGGAAAAGCTTTACCTGAGCGTAATATATTGTGATAAAAATATTAAAAAGGAAAATGGGATGCTAATTCTGCCAAAGGGCGGTGCATATCCTATTTCTTGGCGGGCCTGGTCGGACCAATCCTAGCCGGGTCCGGTCCAATAATCCTAACTATCTAGTCGGTCTAATTTCTACCATTAGGCTAGACTTGACTTTCAACCAGACTTGCTAGTCTAGTTCAGCCTTCTGCGGACCATTCGGAACCTGTCCAGGCATGTCTTTATAGGAATGATGGAACATGATAGTGGGGTCAGAAGTCTGGTTGCTTAGGACGAGAGGTTCTTGTGGGCTTTATGTGAAGATAAAGGCGGAGTTGAAATGGAGGTTGATAGGTCGGCTATAGTGGTAGATGTTAGATGAAATTACGTTGGCGGATCTTGACTAAATTTACATCATCCAAAGTCCTACACTGGCTTGTAGTAGATATTTTAGCAGGCCGCGAGGGGAGGAGTGGGTGTTAGCTGAATCCTAGAAGGGAGGTAGGAGGTGATAGTTTGTGAATATCCCCTATCGGTACTCAAGATTAAGGGGGTGGGACGGGAAGAAAGTTTTATACGTGCTCTATCTCCTTATATAGTTCCAATGAATTCACTAATCATGTAGTGTCACTCGGACAACATGTTCAAACGAAATTGCCCATAGTGGCGTTGGGAGGGCAAATAGAAAATATAGATATATGAAAGAATATATCTCTTTTGACACCCAATTCTTACTTGTTTCTCCGTGCTTGCCGCTAGGCAGTGGACTCCCCCGTCCTGGTCTTAAACATTATTATCTACCCTAGCTCCCGCTTGCTACACAACTTATTGTATATAAAGTGAATACAAAGAAATTCCAGTCAGCTTGGCGTATGAAAAAAAAGGTAGAGAGGCAAGAAAGAGTAGGGGCGAGAAAAAGACCAAGTCAGGAGAGTAAATAAAAACAACGGCAACTCTAGTGGTGGGCAGATGATAAAGGATAGTATCTCAAAATCCATCCATCCTACTGCCAATTTCCCCAAAGCCAATGAGATATATTATAGTGTAGTCTAACGAGAAAGAAGGAAAAAATAAAGAACGCGAGCTATAGGAAATGAAGAACGCGAGCTGCAAGAGGGAGGAAGCTTGGTGATGTGGTGGCTTCGGGGGAGCTGGGTGGAAGTATGTGTATCGGAGGGCCACGGGCCCCTCGTGTGTGAGCTATGACCCCGCTATGGCTAGGCAACCGGTTATACCTTATTCCGCCCACCTCCGAAGCTCGCCCACCCCCTCCAACCTGGTTACCGAGGCTTAGCCCAATTGGCACCGGGTTGTTCCAACCCGTCATTTGGATTGGAATTCAATATTACAGCCGCCTCTCACCCTGAAGTGAAATATCCAGAGTATTGTCTGTGGACAAAATTAACCGCGGATCAACGAAGAGAGAAAATTTTCGGCCTTCGGGACGAAACCCCACCACCAATGCCACTATCATTAAAGTCAAGAAAAAAATCAAAAATGCAGGTACAGAGTAGAATACATAGTAGAAATTGGTATTTGAGCTAAAGAAAGTTCTTTAGGTGGCTTTGAAAGTGCGGAGTGGTGAGGAGGGTTGCGTTGCCATCGATCGTTGATGAGCGGTTAATTTCGTCCACGGACAATATATCTGGTGCGTTGGAAAAAAATCGGCCATGACCGCAGCACTCCCCCACTAACGCCACCACTATGAAAACCGCTAAAAATTATTAAAAATGTAAATATATAGTAGAATATATAGTAGAAATTAGGATTTGATCTAGAGAAAGTTCTTTCGGCGGTGTTAAAAGTGGGGGCGATGAGGTTTGTATGGCTGTCGTTTGGTTGTTGGTGCGCTGTTAATCCTGTCAACGTATCATACACTAATAGTACCTATCTACAGGGATATTCATTTCGAGCCCAAGCAACGTCAGTTGATTGAGGCCTGGTGCTGTAGAGACACACTAACAAATAAAATTAATTGCAAAAATTTAGTTGTAGGAAATTTTAAACAGTGTTAAGTTCCTGCTAGATAATCCCATCAACTGAATAATAATGTATTGAGCAGCGCCGCTTCTTCAGTCAGGGATACTTACGCTATCCTGTTATGCTCGGCGTCGCGCCCGCAGGAGGGTTGGCGGCTTCTGCCAGGGAAGTACGTAGATCTTAACCAACTTCAGAATTATTGATCGAGTGATGTGCTATGATCTGACTATATGCAAAGATGTGAATAGGCTTGCTTACGGCGGATACTAGGGGCAAAGTTCAACATAGGACGAAGTGACAGCTAGCCATGTTCCAACATAAATATCAATGCCACTAAGTCCTGATTTTTAATTTGCACCCAAGCACTCGCACACGGCGGAGTTGCCCCTGGACATCCACGAAGAGTAGAGATTTGTGAACCAATAAATGGGCAATCCGATGAAGCAAAAAGCAATTCGATATACTGTGGAAAAATATGTCGGTGCATGATGGTCGCCTGCTCATCAATAAGCAATTTTGAAAAGCCTTTTTGTATCGTATATGATTATTAATCGTGTTGCCGGGTATGATCTTGTCATTCGCCTGCCGATTGCTACTCTATCTAGGGGCCCAAAAGCAACACTGCGACTGGAGTAAACTGGCGGCAGGGGCTATGTCGGTTCGGGGGTTATGTCGGGAACGCAGATACGCAGGGGAAGTATACTTCAGTACTCGGTACAGACTCGAATATCCCGAGTGACGTCAAATGTTAATTCTTGTTCCTACACACGCTGTGTATCTCTCTTCCCGACATTACACACGAACCGACATTGCCCCCTCCACGAGTTTATCACTCGAGCACACTCTCAATAATTCCGAAAGAGGTCAAGATCTGCATACTCGGCAAACCCAAAACAGGAAGGTCCGGAAAATCCAGGTCTCACCACCCAATGGGATTGTCAAACTAGGCGGGCACGTCATAGCTAGTACTGTGTAACAAGGAACTGTTCCAAAGTGTTTATCACTTCCCCAAACTGGGGTCGCTTGACGGCCAAAATGTGGTGTTGCTCTAGTGGCAAGGTTGCAGATTCCGCCAGACGCTAGACGGCGTTAGAAGATGGGGGAAGCAGGACAGGGTGGTACTCGGTTAGAAACTCCCCGAAAAATGTTGCCCCTCTCAGTACCAGTATCCCTTGGGGGGTCTGAGACAGTAAAATTCGCGACCAGCACGCTAGTGGTGGTCTGGGGGACTGTGATTCGTTGGGGATTAAAATGGTTGTTAAGATGCTGAGTCACTTTAGCTCTGAAAAGCCAATTCTAAAACTGAAATAGCTAGCTGTCCGCCTGATCCGGACTTGGCGTGCTGGTCGCGAATTTTACTGTCTCAGACCCCCCAAGGGATAGTAAAGTGTTATTCCCACTAGTCTGCCGCTCTAGGCGCATTTTGCAAGCCTTTTCTGGTGGCCATTACTACGCTTAAGGCTCAAGGTTCACTGTCCCTTGTATTTTCCTATTAATACCTAGAACAAGACCTACCTGCAGGACTGGAATATCGCTTCTGTGTAAAAATGGGAATTAGTCCGTTAGTAGGATGGGCATGGCACTTTGAAGTGAGCCTCTTCTAGCCACTGCTATAATCGAGCCCCCGCCAGCGAATCTAATAAACCGTGCTTTGGGAGCCAGACAAAAAATACCAGAACGCAACCTACCAGTCCCTGTATGGCAACAAGAGTTTTGAGAATCTTGGCTATGGATGTATTATCCCTTGAGCGGTCTTAGACAGTAAAATTGGCGACATGCACGCTAAGGCCCGTTTTGGAAGGGTTTGAGTGTTGCGATTCGCTAGGGATATTTGAGCTGACCCAACTGCTGAGTCATTTTAGCATTAAAAAAGCCGAAACATACTATTTTCCGACCGCATACAGCTAGCAGTTACCCAACATGGCCTTAGCGTGCCTGTCGCCAATTTTACTGTCTCAGACCGCCCAAGGGATACTCGTAGGGTAGTGGCTGGCATAACACTACGAAATATTTTCGGGATTTCTGCCTTGATTCCTTATTTTCGCGCTTAAGTGTAGTGTAGCACAGGAGTAATAACGTAATAGTAAGAGAAGAAAAAGAAAAACTCGCCTTGAGGCCCTCAGCCAACCCAACCCGAGAAGCTTGCAGGGGGCTTGGTCACCCCACCCCTCGCGAAATGGGTTACAGCCAGAGCGCTGATCGGCACCGGGGTGATGATGGCAATAATACCAGTAATATGTTAAGGTAATGAAATAATCGAGAGTGGTTCGCCTGCAGCGGTTACCCAAATTGGTTAACCCACTTGGACAGGGTCGAAAAGGGCCGAAATATTTTAGTGGCAAACCAAGGATAAGGGTACTAACGGATCAGAGGAAGTGGAAAAAATGGGGGTGTTATAGGATGCTATTAACTTGGATTAGTTGCAATGTAGTCGCCGTCGTATTACATTTATGGGCTTCTACGAAGAATCTGATAGCATAGGTCAAATTGAGACCAAGGGAGAAGGAATCAGGACTTTTGGAATAGTTCTCTTAAGAGACCCATATAAATGCATAGGTTCAACTGCACACTGGCAATTTCATCATCTGTATATCAACTAAATGGTCAAGTGTTATATAAAGATACTTACCTCTTCAGCCCGGATTTCTGGTGTCCACTAAGGCAAGAATTCTTTCACTTTTGCAACCGATTTCCTAACGACTCCACCTGATCTTGCCTATCTTTTTTTCCACCCTTTTGACCCTGTCCGAGTACAGAATATCCCGTGCCCCCACGCATGAGCCACTCGTAGCCATATCTTGGCGGCATTTTTGATATGCTGGCTGCGAGTGAGTTAGCATGACCTGGGACTAGTATTTGCAGAACGGAAATCAAATGAAATATGAGCATACCTTGGAAAGATAAGACGGCTGCAGGGAACTCTAGATGGAACTAAAACTTACTCTTTATAGAGTTTTGATTTTCACTTAAGTCAGTATTGGAAGAGAACTATGGCTTTAATATGGGTTAACACTCTTTCGGGCGACCCTAAAGAGGAACCTGAAATTCTTACAAGAGTTTTTAGTGATGGGGAGTTGTTTTTTTGCAGGCCACGTATTTTTCTCCCTAGTTCCTAGAACGGCATATGAGTCCCGCCGCAGG